>CM062805.1:653962978-654545478 GCA_031772625.1 Pinus tabuliformis | reverse complement strand
AAAACACTTAAACAGTTGGATAAACCTCCAAAAAAGAAACACTTGTTGATTTCCAATGAGTGTTGACTTCCAGAAGGTTAGTGAGCTTTGAAGGAGAATCAAGTTGAATGTTGACTTGATAGTTGTAAACATGTGCCTTAATAGTTGGAAGTTCATGATTCATCAACCATTCATTAATTTGGTCATTTTGAAATAACTTTGTGGTTTAATCATGTATTTACAAATTAAATCAAGATTAACCTTCAATACTTTCTCAATCTTGTCATGACATTCCATTCCACTTTCATATGGTTTTTTCTTTAGTGCCTATGCTTTTTGGTAGTTTCTCCTCTATAATTTCAGGGTCTAACTCTATTTTCTTGATAACATGGATAATGGATTGCATTAGTGGAAAAATTTTTTGTTGTGCCACCAAGATTAATTCCTTGGAATAACACAAATTGCCCTTCCATTATTTAAGCATTTTTTTTTTCATTGCACTAATTTTGGGTAGGCCAGGGAAGTGTCTTTTTTCATCATTATACCAAGATCGTAGCTTAGATAGTTTCTTCTTTGCTTCATCATATTCAATGTCCTTATCAATCATATCATTAAATAAGGAATTATCCAATTTCTTTTAAGCTGGCGCTAATATCACCTTATCACAACATAGTTCTTGTTCATGAAGGAACTATTAATTGATGCTAGTAGCTTGTTGCTTGAATTGTGCTAAGTCCACCATATTACCTGTTTCTTCTTGGATTTTGTTATGCAATTCATTCATCTGTGTATATATTTTTTGATTTATAACTTGGAATTCACATTGTGTTTTATTATTTTTTTCTTCTTGAGCTTTAATTATCCTTGTATTTGATTTCCTTGTAGGGAAAATTGTTGCTCCAGCTGTTGAATTTTATCATCTTTTTAATTTACAAACTCTTTTAATTTTCCATTAAATTCAATATTAGCTTGCATATTCCCCAATGTGAATAGCTAAATGTTCAATGCTCTGATCTAGTCTAATCTAATATCCATCCCAAATTTTGTGTACAGAGACCCATGTTACTTCTTTTGTATCTTCAATTTTCTTGTTCTTCCTGCTTCTCCTTACAATAGTCCTCTATTGAGGGTTGTAAAATACCTCAATTGGTGGAATGTACCCCATCTCAATAGCCATAATGGAAATTTATAATATGTTTTTTTTATCATTGTCACCAAGCATTAAGCTAATAGGAATTTTAATAAAAATATTTGTGGTAGCTAGACGTGTTTCATTATAATCAACAACATTGAGAGGAGTATTTAATTGCTTCTCTTCCACTTGCTTTTCTGTATTCTGCAATGTAGCTGAAGTTGGAGGAGAGACATCAAATGTTTTCTGAGAAACATATGTCATCATTTTCTCAAACTCTTCTCATTGCTCATGCATTTTAATTTCCTTTGTTCTTTTAATAATAACTTCTTTAAGAAGCTCATTGAAAACTTTAGAAATGATGTTTTCAACCTGTAAAGGTTCTTTCACAGGAAATTTTTTCATAACTTTGGATGTAGAAGATTCTATTGAAATCGCTTCACCTATTTCGTGTTGTAGAATTAAATGTAATGAAGCTCTTCTTTCTTCTTTAAATGCCATGAAAAAATGATACCTTTCTAGGGAAAGATTTTGTGCTCTTTTGCAAACTTCTTCATAATACTTAGCCTTACAAAAAAAATCATCATAAGGATGCTTTTCATGTTCATACTTTTTCATGGTCACATAGACACAATGTTCACCAATGACACATAAAGGATCATGGAGTTTGGAGGAATTTTGGCCAGCTTGAGTGCAAATAAATTGATTAATTATTTTCTGGTGTGTCGAACATTTTGAAGGGTGTAAATAGATACCTCAAATGGAAAAATAAGCCAGAGTTTCTTTGAGCTCTTTTGCAATTCGACTGTACTTGTTATTTAAGCTATTTGATAAGTTATTTACTTACAAACTAACCTATCAAGGACAAAAAGGGGTAAAGCATGTGGTGGTGTTTGACAACCATATATCCGTATGTAAGAGAAATTTTCTTTAGAGTATCAATCACAAATTCTCTCAATGCATTCTTTGGCCTCTTTTGAAAGCTCAGGACATTAGTATTGAATATTACTTCATAATTAGGAATAATGACGAAATGAAAATTTTGATAAAATTGGTTGAAATAGTTCTCCTCCTAGAGTTTGTTATGATATACTTTGATGGGTTTCCATTTCCATTCCATTTCTAGAAAGGAAGTAGAAAAGAAAATGACATCCATAATAAAAGGTGACGTATAAAAAGGGGGATTATGAGTAGTGGTTTTAGCCCAATTGAAAACATATCCTTTTTAAGCCCTTTGAATAAGGGGAACCCAATCTAAATGAAAATGTGATACTTTTTACCAAATAGTCTAGAGAGCATAGAAGAAAGAAAGACAAATGAAACATTCAAAGACGCAGTAAGATATTCTTTAGAAGGATCCTGTTTAAATTTGTGTTCATTCATTCTCTAGTATTTGATTAAATGAGTAATTTTTTTGTTGAATTCAATACATTCCTCTTTGATGGATTTTGATAAGAATATAATATTATATGTAGACTTGGGTTCAAGCAACCTATACCTAACCTGAAGATATTCGGGGTAGATAGAGACAAAAATTGTGCCATGAGAAGTGAAAATTAGCTGCCTAGAAGTATCCACAGACTCTATAGCCCAACGTACCATGTTAATGTATGGAAGTATCCTCGGGTGAGTGGAACTTTTGTGTAGGAAATACTTTGAAGCATTTTGGAAAGATGTGTTTGGATTGCCTTTGGCTCCCTCTTCATTCACGGGAACCTTAATTACATTGTTGTGTAATTCTACTTCTAGAAGCCTATACATGTAGTTCCATGAAGATGTTTTGGTGTCCTTACTAATTAATGTCTAATGTCTCTAAAACAAAAATGTATTCAAATTCTTAACATAAACTTCTTCAAGGAGTAGCTTAGGAAACTTCTGCACTGGTTGTGTGCCCATGTTTGGAGTTCTTGCAGAGCTAGCAAAATGAGAAGACTGTAACAAGGGACAAAAATAGAGTTATGGTAGAAATTAGTAGTTCGAGGCTTATTTAGAATCACAAAATGAGGAAATTTTGAAATTTAAACAAAAGTAAAAGGTATCAATTATCAAAAATAAGTAATTGCATGCAGGGCGATACTAGGATAAATGGCAGATAATTTCAATTTAAGTTTACATGACCTGGATTTATGTATGGAGGTGTACTTATTAGGAAAAAATTAAGGTTTAAATATTTGATTAATCATTTAATAATTCTTGATTAACCCTAATTCACTTATGGGAGTAAGGCCATGTTCAACCAAAGAAGCCCGAGGTGGGACAGATAAATGTTTTTCGTTTAACTAGATAACTAGCAATTGTCCCAAAAGGTACAAAGAGAGGCCGATAGGATTATTAAATTAGAATTGTTGAATTTCTCTAGAAGAGATACTAAAATATAGTCATATACTTTACTATATGTATCGACTCTTCTTCTCAAAAGATTAATAAAAAGGGAGAAATGGATTTTGAGATGGTTGGATCTTTGAAAGATTAATTTTAGAATTTAAAATCAAGTAAGCTAATATTATAGCAATGTGATTTATTTTCCTCATTACAAATTTGACAATTTTTTTAGGGATGAATAAAGTTATACCATCATTTTACATCTTTGTATGGTGAAGGAATATCTTCAAGATTTTTTCTCAATTTTGAATCAACTCAAAACTTCAAAAAAATTAGTTGGAGTTCCAAATTAATCAATGTTTTGACTTCTTATATTATTGGATTCTAATAGATGGAAAGAAATTTACTACAGGATCAAATAATTCTAATTGAAAGTCTAACATAATTTATCACAAGTATCAAAGACTTACATCATATAAATCATATAGCAATTTGCAAAATCAAACAATGAATTTAGATATATGAATCTCAACCTTTGCACACATAGACCCATACATAAACTAATTTGCAGAGATTAGTTATCAAACTATGATAAACCCATTAGAATATATATTTACCAAAAGATTGTGCCCATATGTTGATTTCACTTTTTCCTTCTTTTTGAGAGGCATCAAGGATTAAACAAATGGTATAATGTAATAAATTCAATTCAAAGATTAAATAGATGAATCACCTTCATGTAATCCTTTAAACTCTACTTCAAAATAGACATATTTAATTGGACTCTAGTTTCTAGATACTACCATCTAAAGAGCATCTTTCACAAATTAGGCTAAGCTCAGAGAGGAGATATGCACACATTGGGTAAATTAAAATCATCCATCACTTATTTTGAGAATGTATATCTACTTACATTGATTGTGATTATTTAAAAAAAACTAAACATTACATTTAATAAAATTGACTTTAGTATCATTTCACCACTATTATAATAATAATAATAATAATTTTATTGTATTTAATAATTATAATTTTTTATATGAATTAATTTAAAATTTATTTTTATAATAATATTTATATTTAAAATTATAAAAATAATCTCTCTCTCTCACACACACATATATATATATATTGAATTTGAAACTTTATAATAAAAAACATTTTTTTACAGTAAAATATATACAAATATTTTATAAAATACAACATGATTTTATTAATTTTTAAAAAATCCACATAAATGAAATTATATATATTTAAAAATTTAATAAAGTTAATATATAGTTAAAATATTTAAAATAATAAAAATTATTATTATTATTTTAAAACTAATTTGGTGTTTGACTATGATTCTAATTTTTATTTAACATTAGTTTCTTTATTATCAAATATTTTGCACAATACTTCAAAATTATATATTAATAGATTATTTTTTCTTTTCTTCTTATCATAAATTTCTTTTATTTATTTCGTGATTAATTTATTAATTAGAGATTGTATTGTGACAATGGTTTTTAAAATTTGTTAGGCTTTCCTCTATGTTTTATACTATTTTAATTTCAATCAATATTATTTAACCATTGCTCTATTAATACAATGACATAAAAAATAAAATTTTAATATATTAGAAAAATAAATAAATAAATAAATTATATATCTATATATATATATATATATATTCTAATTTTTTAATTTTTTTTAGTTAGCTTTTCCAATCACTACTTTTAACCCAAAAAAAATTATATAAACCACTCTATTTAATATATAAATAATAAATTAAATAAAAAAACTATATAGATGATTCCATTCCAATTCAACCACTACTCTGTTTTTAAAAAATTCATATAAGCCACTCAATCTAATATAAAAATAAAAAATTATATAAATAAAAATTAAATGAAAAACCTACCTGGGAAATTTTTAAATAAAAAACCTGGTTTCTAAGAGGTCACAGGCAATGGACATGGTGACCTAACACATCATCCCATAAAAAAGTTTGCATAAACCTGTCACATCAACTAAAAATGGGATGAATCTATTCCAACTAAACACATCATCCCATAAAAAAAAGTTTGCATAAACCTTTCACATAAACTAAAAATGGGATGAATCTACATTTAGAGAGGATCCAACTAAACATTGAATTGATTAAACCTGTCACATCAACTAAAAATGGGATGAATCTACATTTAGAGAGGATCCCAACTAAACATTGAATTGATTTAAAGGGCGTTGTTTATAGAGAGGCAAATTTGTTTGGATATGGTTATTTTTTTCTCAATAAATCTGATAGTGTTTGAATTTTGTTTGTGATCGTGAAAATAGATTTAGCATCGTCAAAAACTCTTAAATACCTAAAATTTTAAAACTTCTCACTATAACTAAAATTTCCCAAAATTAAAAAATTCCGCTAAATTTTATCAAAACATTACCCGAATATTTTGCAAAAGCCTTATCAGACTAAGCGGATCTACAGCTACACACCACAACGTACATGTTTCAACATTATTGGAATCTGGATTCTTGGAATTTTGGAAAGTGGACTCTGAGTGAGTCGGACCAACGTGGACTTCCATCCAATCTTCCTGGCGATGCCCTGCTACTTTATGCTCATGATAAAAACCAGTGGAGACGGGCTAAGGTTCAGTCTTCATTCCCTTTCAGACGCAGAGGCTTCATTCCATTTTACACGGGGAAAATATGTTGAGATTTTTGCTTGGCAGTAATAGCCTGAGGTCGAAGGTTCGATCCTCGGGGTCTCTCAGCAGCTGCCGTTTCCTCTCGCAGCAATCAGGGACCTCGGCTGTCAAAGATGTCAATGAACTGGAACTTCCACCGTTTGACTACGTGCCACGGCTTTACAAAGGTCCCTCCGCCGATGAGGTTTTGCAAAAGAGGAAGAAGTTCCTCGACCCCTCTGTCTCCAAACCAAAAAAAGAGGAAAGCACCCAAACCTTTCAAAAAATTTCGAGGGCCTAAATGATCAAAACATATCTGAGAGCGGATTTCAGATCTAGAAATAATAAAAGCAGAAGTTTATCACAAGAACTGCCATTACCTGCAATTCTGTGGTGACAGGATACTCGTCCATGTCAACATAGTTCTTGTTGATGGCCTGCATGATGAGCTTATCACATTCAGGTTCCATCCATGTAGTCACGAAAGAGGCAAGATTGAGCCTGGGGTTCCCATCCAGCATCAGCTCGTCACTGATGATTTGATACGCGGCATCTTTGGGAATGGACCTATCCGGCATTCGAAACCTGAGAACACACACATTCAAACCAGACTAGACAGATGGCAAAGATCTTGAATGCACCCATTATTTGCTAGTGGAATTAAAACGATCCTTGGAAAAAGCAAAGCAGTAGAATGGGGGTGAAGGAAGGAAGTGTTAGAGCCTAGATTTGTCTCAGGTTGAAAGACAAGGTTCTAGGTCCACATCAAACCACGCTCAGCCTCGTAGCTAGCCCTACGAGGACAAGAGAGGCTCTCTCCGGGTCAATCTTGGCAAAAGACAAGCGATGGGGCTCGAGATGACTGATTTAGCAATTGATTTTAGGCTAGGTATTAAGTGAAAAGGATTTGATTTGAGTTTTTGAGGATTTTGTGTTGGAAATAGGGAAAGGCAAATTGGGCTTGGGGATGAGGCACAATTTCTGCAGAGTTTTGATTGGGGCAAGGAAGGAAATCGTTTTGATGCTTTAAATTGAGTGAATGGATAGATCAGACCGGTGAGGAGCTAAGGGGAGCAAGAGAGTCTCAAGAATTATCCTTAAACAGATGAAAACATGAAAATTTAAACAAATTCAAAGGCAGAGCATAGCAGTTATGGATTCTACCTTAATCACTCATTTGTTCAAATTCAGAAGAAGAAGCAAGAAAATGATACACATAACACTAATGAACTTACAATTACTCAGAGAAGCACACCATCAAAACATAAAGCCACATGGATCCCAAACAATGCTGCAAAACCCTGGTCTTTCCTTAGCCAAAAATGCAGAGATAGAATGTACAATAGAGTGCCCAACTTTTCCCAAGAGTCCAACCCTGAAAATGACTTAGAAATTACATAATATAGGCAAGCCAAACCTATTCCCTTGCCTCTAGGGGTCGAGCTCATCATTCTAGGAGCTGTTTCAACCAATTCTAAACAAAGCACTAAAATCTAGGCAGTCAAAACAACTTGCCTCTATAAGGTAGGAAACTGATTCATTCATTAAATTTTCACTTTTTGGTGAATGAATCCTCTAGAACAAGTAAATAAGTGCCAAAATTACATCATTTTTATCCAATTACATCAAATTAAATCAAAATTACATCACAAAGCAAAACTAGTCAAATTGGCCGAATTTCTGAGCTGGAAGGTGAAAAATTGGGCCAAAAAACCTCTGTGCGCCGCGCTAATTTCTGTATGCGTTGTGCCACTTTGATGCTGATTTTGAGGTACTTTATGAAGTCCAAATTGAGCCCAAGTGTTCTTGTTGGAAAGCCCTGCTTGTCTACTTTCCAACCCAAGTGGAATTTCTGAATTTGGTGCCCATTTTCCCCTCCAAAACCTCAATCTCCCAAGACTGCTTCCTATGTGTGAAATTAGGGGCAGAGAGGTCATTTTTAGGGTGTTTTTGACCTCCTGGGGACTCAAAACTTGCCCAAACTTCTTGGCCATGCACCAACAGTCATGATTTTTCATGAAAAATCCAAAAATATAATTTTTTTTGCATTTGGAGCCTCCTATCATAAGCACGCGCCACGTGGCGCGGTGCATAGGGAGAAAAACCCTGTTTTTTGTACAAAAATTTGCAAAAATACCAAAAATGCCCCAAATTTCTTGAAATTTGGGCTGGAGCTTCTTCATTAAGTGTTATGCTGAGCTAAAGAGGCTTCGACCAATATCTGAAGACGATCAAGCTCCCTTTGCCTCTTCTGATTCCTTATTGCCTTCCTCAATTTTGCCTTTAAATTCCTGATTCGGGCCTTGCAGACCTTGTTTCGTGCCATGTAGTGGAAAGCCATGTGTCTCAGCAATGCATGATCTTTGTCGGCCTTGTCCAACATCCTCTCTAAGTGCATGTTAACTCTCTCGAGATTGGCCTCCCAATCCTCATTAATCTCTTGCTCCAATGACGTGAGCTCAATTCTTCTCCTTTGTGCAGCCTGGCGATTCTCGCGAATGTTTTGTAGCTCCATGATTGCTTTCTGATCTTCAAGCTATTTGTTCCTCTGCTCCAAGTACTTCATGGTCCACTTAGCTCTCTCCAAGTCAAGGGATAAGGCTTGGATCTCTGTTTGTTGCTCCTGGATGATCTCCCTAAGTTTGGCACTTTGTGGGCCCGTATCTGTATCATCATCATGAATGAGAATGAAGTCAGTCTCTCTTTCACCTGAAGGCCCCTCATCCTGCATTAGCCTCTTGCCTTTGTCCTGTACCTGTGATGCTGATGGAGGAAACGAGGTCCCTTCCACCCTAGGTGGAGATAACACTCGCTTTGCTGCTGCAAACAAATGTCTGGTGCCTCTCTGATATGTGATGAATACCGGCACACTAGCGGTCTCATGGCGCTCATACTGATGAGAAGGTCCACCTTCATGCTTAACCTCTGATAATCCCCGTGAAGCTCTGAAGAAGTCACGAGAGATGAAATCATCCCAAGTGATGCCCTGTACTCCAAGCTGATGAACCACCAAAATCTTAATAAGAGCAAAATGATAGACACTGTTAAGTTGCTGCTGAGGGGTTTTGTGCTGCATAAAGGTGGTCATCCTCTCTATGTTCTGGCAAATGAAATAGGAATGCTCATCATCCGTACCCTGGTGAAATGCATGAGAAACATGATGTGATAAGCATAGAGATGAGAGAAGCGTCCCTCACAGCTGAAATATTTCATGATCAACTTCATTAGTGGAGCATATTCATCTTTCAGATATCGGAACGGGAACAATCTCTTGAGCTGCCTCAGGAAACTAGTTTTAATGTATGGGTCATAATGTTGCTGGTCAATCTTCTGTTTCTTGTGCCATGGTTCACCAATGTTCGGTATACCGGTTGCTAATGAGACGGATTCTGGTGTAAGTGTGAAGGTGACACCAGCCAAGATAGCTTGATCTCCATGCAAGTGCAGTACAAAAAGACGAGCCAACTCATGATGAAATTGGACACTATCCACCTTTTGACAAAACTCATAGCATGACTGATGCTGAAAACAAAACATGGCAAGAGGGCAGGCCTGCAATTCTGTAAGGGTGGTTGGTTCTTCTCTAACATGTCTGCCACCTTTATGAGGCCTCCGGGGTGCCTGTTCTTCCAAGGGTGAGTCACTTTGGGTTTCCACTTCATAGTCCGATGAATGCCCAGATGCCATGACTGCTGTACAAAATACCTTGAAGAAAAGACGCTACTGTATATGAACTATGCTTGGACTGCTATTTAATAATGTATGAAATTGCTGTGTTGTAATGCAATACCGTTGAATTTTGCCACCAAGGGGAAAAAAATGCAACAAGGGAATGTTAGGAAGGGGAAAAAAGTAAGGGATTAGAGAATATTAGAATAAATTTTATTAGGGAAAGGAGGGGGTTTGAGGGGTTTTTATGTATAGGGTTAGGAGATTTTTATAAAGGCTAGGGTTTTGGGGTTTGAATGTAGGAAAGAAAAAGTAGGATTGATGAGCTTAGTGGGGAGGGGGTAGGAAATGATGAAACAAGGGAGAAATGGGGAAGGAGGAGAGTCCTTGGTGACAAATCAAATATTTAAGAACCCACATCAATCTTCCTTTGAAGGCACTTTAGATGTAGGGTTTGGATTTTTGTTTCAACCGTTATTACCCATAAACCACCAACACTTATCACAAAATTTGATGCAACTTCAAGAAGAAGGATCTACCTGGCAAATCCACGCAAGGAATGAGCAACTTGGACAAATTTCAAGCAAATTTGGGCTGTGGACTGTATGCGCCGCGCCAAGAACCCAGTGCGCCGCGCGCTCCCAGTGCACCGCGCGCTCCCAGTGCGCCGTGCCCGTTCAGAGTAACACTGGACAATTGTTCCCAGTGCACCGCACGCTTCCAGTGCGCCGCGCCACCTGTTCTGTGCACCGCGCCGGCTAGTTGCAAGCAATTTCACCCCAAAACACGTACTTGCTCACCCAATTCACTTTGAAATGCTTTTCTTCGACCTTGGCATGCAGAATGACATTGATCTTCATGGAAAAACCTTTATAAAGACATTGATTTGATTTTTGGTTCTTCAAAACCCATTTTTGTAATGTTTTGAAATTGGCACTTTTCACAATTAATACAACTTTGTCTTTTCCCCCCTTGTTTTTGGTTTGAATGATGAATTTCTTGGTAATTTTTTGCAGGGATAGTTGTCATGGAATTTGGCAAAGGAGACCAGGGCTGCGCCTGAAGAAATCAATAGCTGAAGAACATTTGAAAATATTACAAAAATGAAATGTCGACTTTTCTTCAAAGCAGAGTTTTGAAGAAGAGTCATAATCCATCCATATGATGATAAAAATCTTTGAAATAACAACTTATTAAGAACCTCCCTCTGGCCTGCTGGCTTTATTAGACCTTGTTGAAGACCAAATTGACTAACCCTAGACCTAATGACTAAAATGACTGTTATGACCTAGAAACTGAAATAGGACTGCAAATGACTTTTAAGACTTGATTTTGATGAACAGACCTGAGCCAGCAGTGCAAAGCATGAGGGGGATGAATGACAGAAGCCCTGCCGACAGATTTATGGCATGCTCCTAATGGAATGCAATTGATCGAGCGAGATGGGACACCTAAAGATGAAATGCAAAAAGAGTTTTGATCTCTGATAGAGGGATGACCAGACCGACTCTAACAGGAAGGAAGGAAGACGTACCGAGGCAAGGATTCCTGAACATATCTTGAAGCAAAAGTTGAATGAACCGATCCATCCGTATCAGCCGCAGCGCTGCTCAGAGCCATTTTTGGCTGAAATCTGAATATCTAAGGGCAGATCTTCAAAAGGCTCTTATTACACAGCGGCTACAGCCAGTATGTCGTCGATTGCAGGAAAACTGCGGAGCGGAATCGAATGTGGGAGTATGGTGTTTAAAGGAGGCTTTGACAGAGGGCGAGCTTGTTCACGGCGCTACAGTTGCCTCTGTTCGTAACATGTTCCTATAGTTCCATAATAGGAAATGATAGTGCTTCATGGCGGAAAGGCATGGGATTGATGATTTTTCCACAGGAAAAAGGGCGGGCTTTCTTGATTTTCTGCATAGAATCCTTTCTCGTGAGCTTTTGTGCTTTCTTGACTTTCTGTGCTTTCTTGATTTTCCGTTGTTTCCTTTTCTGGTTCAGATCAATGGTTGAAAGTGTCTCACTTGATCGAACGGAGCAGGGTAAAAGTGTTGACAAAAAAGTTGATGCATAGGAAGGCCTATCGGCCTAATTATAACGTCAAAGAACCAAGAATATGTTGAGTTGTCAAATGTTGGTATGGTATAATGTGACACGTGGCAATATCAAATGAGCATGTGTATTCCACGTATTAAAGATGTCCATGTCATCCCAATAAGGCTCCCTTGAGTGGAAGTTAAGTTTCAACATTTACAAAACACTGAGTCCTGAGAAATTATGAATGCTAAGAGAGAGAATGTTTCAGGATATCTGTTTAAAAATTTCTTTTCCCATTGTGGAGATTCATGGAAGGTGTAAAACTTGACGAGCGAACATGCTAGGACATGATTGACATAAAGTTTGAGAGGAAGATTGTTGGGTCCCTATAATACTAGTGATTACCCCATTACTATTGTAGCTGTACCCCTTATTAATATTGTTGTGCCCCTATTTTCCCCATATTGTCATTACTGTGCCCCATAGAATCCCCCTATTGTTATTTTTGTGGCTTTATATTATTATTGTTAGGTCGGCTGGGTTATATTGTGACTCCTTAGACTCCTAGATATAGAAAGGAGGTTTTGTCATTTGAATCATCAAGGAATCATTCATTTGTGTAATGTAAAGGAGGTTTCCCCCTTGAAGAGGCTGAATTCTAAGGCGTTGATTTATGTCCCGAGGAAAGAAACTGCAAACACCTAGTAAGCAATCTGAAAGCTCTAGCATGACTCATGAAGAAGAGGAAAAAATGCTACATGATATATCAAAATTACAAGACCAAGTGCAACAAATTTCACTCTCACAAAAGCTAACAGAAGCTAAGATAAATGGTGTGGAATCTAAGATAAAGGGCGTGGAAGCCAAGATTGACGATTTGAAGATAGATTTGAAGGCAAATTTGACAAATTTTCTACAAGAAATACTTACTAATGGTGAAAGGGGAGTAAAGGAGACTCATGATGCAAACAAAGGAAATGTTAATCATGATTTCATAGACTCTAATGTTGGATCAAAGATGCACCATATTCCAAAAATCGATATGAGGAAGTTTGATGACAAGGATCCCGCAACATGGATATTACATATGGAGCAATTTTTCGATCTCAATAATGTGCAAAACACACAAAAGGTACGTATTGAAACTTTATATTTGGAACCAAATCAGTTTGTATGGTATCAATGGCTTTGCTCTCGTAAACAATTTATTACTTGGGCAATTTTTACAGAAGAATTGATAGCACATTATGAGGATACAAAAAGCAACACTTTTTTTAGCCAATTGATAAGTCTCAAACAAAAGTGTTTAATAATGGAGCACATTGAAGAGTTCCAAAAATTGAACATAAGGGTAAAAAATATTCCAGAGGAGCATAGGATTGATGTGTTCATAGGGTCTTTAAAGGATAATATCCAACATGATGTTCGCCTTTGGGAACCTGATTCATTAGAGAAGGCATTCAGGTTAGCAAGAAAAATGGAAAGCAAAATTATGGCAACCAAGAAGCATACGACTCACAACTATAAGGACGGAAGTGTTGTGGTCGCTAGTCTTCCACAACCTATAAGGTTGACACCACAACAATTGGAAGAAAAAAGAGCAAAAGGGCTTTGTTACACTTGTGATAGCAAACACACTAAAGGTCATAAGTGTGCTGAGAAGAAATTATTCTACATAAATTGTGAAGAGGAAGAAGAAAAGGAACAAGAAAGGTCAAAAGAAGAGGATATACTCCAGGAACAAAGCCTAGATGAAGAACAAATAAATCCGACCATATCTTGTAATGCATTGGCGGGAATTACCACTCCTCAAACCATCAAGATAGAAGGACAAATCAAGAAGAAAAAGGTAATAGTGTTGATTGATTCAGGAAGTACCCACAATTTTATTCATTGTAAGGTAGCAAAAGAATTGAATTGCTTCTTATATCCAGCACCAGAGTGTCAAGTGACGGTTGCAAATGGAGGAACAATAAATTGCTCTGGAAAGTGCCATAATATCAAGCTATCCATGGGAGAATATGTATTGACTAGCCCAATGATTTCCATTCCAATGGGAGGTGCTGATGTTGTATTAGGAGTCCAATGGCTACAATCCTTGGGTACAATAGCTTTTAATTTTCAAGAACTGTTCATGAAATTTTCTGTGGAAGGAAAGGAAGTTGAATTAATGGGTATTGCAGGGAAACCAGGAAAGATAATCAGCTCTAACGGTATGACAAAGCTTCTAAAAAAGGAACGAAAAGGTGTAATTGCACAAGTATGTTCGCTAGATGTTTCCACATTGGAATCGTCTATTTCTCCAGATCTCCAAAAAGTATTGGACAATCATTCCAAGGTATTTGAGACTCCCAAAGGTCTCCCACCTATTCGTGAACATGATCATGCTATTCATCTGATTCCAGGAAGTGTTCCTCCAAACATCAGGCCGTACATATATCCCTATGCCCAAAAGAGTGAAATTGAATGTATGGTTGCAGAAATGATAGAGGCTGGTATAATTCAACCAATTCAAAGTTCTTTCTCTGCTCCAGTAGTATTGGTGCACAAGAAGGATGGATCATGGCGCATGTTTCCGGATTTTAGGGAGCTCAAAAAGCTCACTATTAAAGATAAGTTTCCCATTCCTGTCATTGATGAATTACTGGATGACTTGCATGGATCAATTTACTTCACCAAGTTGGATCTTCGTTCAGGATATCATCAAATCAGAATGAAGACTGAAGACATTCCAAAAACAACATTTAGAACTCATGAGGGTTATTATGAATTTTTGGTCATGCCTTTTGGCCTTACCAATGCACCCTCAACATTTCAAGGTTTGATGAATTCAATTTTCAAACCATTCCTTAGAAAATTTGTGTTAGTATTTTTTGATGATATACTAATCTACAGCAAGTTGTGGAAGGATCATGTTGAACATGTTGACAGGGTGCTACAACTATTGGAGGAGAAACAATTATATGCAAAAAGATCCAAATGTTTCTTTGGAGTACAAGAGGTGGAATATCTGGGTCATATTGTATCTCATGAAGGAGTTAAGGTAGACCCTAGCAAAATTAAAGCCATTAAGGAATGGAAAATCCTCACATCCATAAAACTTCTGTGAGGATTTCTCAGGTTGACAGGGTATTATCACAAGTTTGTTAAGAATTATGGGAGAATAGTAGCACCTCTAACAACACTATTGAAGAAAGATGCATTTTCATGGACTCCAGAAGCAACAAAGGCCTTCGAACATCTTAAAGAGACAATGTGCCAAGCACCTGTCTTAGCTACACCGGACTTCACAAAAACCTTTATTGTGGAATGTGATGCTTCAGGAAATGGAATTGGTGCTGTTTTAATGCAAGATGAAAGACCCATTGCTTTTGAAAGTCATCCAACCAAGGGAAAGTTTTTACACAAAGCTATTTATGAGAAGGAAATGTTGGCAATACTCCATGCACTTAAGAAATGGCGACCCTACCTAATGGGAAGACACTTCAAGGTAAAAACGGATCATGATAGCCTTAAATACTTTTCAGAACAAAGATTATCCTCTGAAGAGCAACAAAAGTGGGTCACAAAGATGTCGGGTTATGACTTTGAAATCATCTACAAAAAAGGGAAGCAAAATGTGGTGGCAGATGCACTCTCAAGAAAGGATGAGGATGTGGAAGCATTGTTGTGCGCCATTTGTATTATCCAACCAGATTGGATAAACGAAGCAAGGGAGGAATGGAAGAATGACGAAGAAGTGTGGGCACTTATTTGAAAGTTACAACAAGATTCTAGTACGTCGGATACATTTAGCTGGCAAAATGATTCGTTATGGTACAAAGATCGCTTATACCTCTGTAAGAATTCCTAGCTAAGACAAAAGATTCTTATGGAATTGCACACTTCTCCCTTAGGAGGGCACTCGGGATTTTTAAAAACTTACCACAGGGTTAAGAAGGAATTTTTTTGGGATGGCCTTAAATCAGATATTCAAAAGTTTGTGGCGGAATGTTTGGTTTGCCAACAAAATAAAGTTGAAACAATTAAGACACCGAGTCTATTACAACCTTTATCCATTCCAACCCAATGTTGGGAGGAGGTTTCAATGGATTTTATCGCAGGTTTACCCAAGTCTGAGGGAAAGAGTGTCATCATGGTGGTAGTTGATAGACTTACCAAGTATGCACACTTTTGTGCATTATCACATCCATTTAAAGCCAGTACAGTTTCTACTGCATTTATGGAAACAATTCAAAAGCTACATGGAAACCCAAAGATTATTGTAAGTGACAGAGATCCCATTTTCACTGGAAATTTTTGGATAGAATTATTTTCTTGTCTTGGTACTCAATTAGCTCATAGCTCATCTTATCATCCTCAATCTGATGGGCAAACTGAGATAGTAAACAAATGTTTGGAAGGATATCTTCGTTGCTTTGTATCTGATAAACAGACACAATGGGTCAAATGGTTGCCTCTGGCTGAATGGTGGTATAACACTTCCTTTCATACAACGACAAAAATGACCCCATTTATGGCACTTTATGGGTATCAACCACCATCCATCACATCATATTTAAGAGAAAATTCTAAGGTTCAAGCAGTGGAACATCACATCGAACATCAACAACAAGTCCTCCAACTCTTAAAGGATAACGTCATGTTGGCACATAATAGAATGAAACAACAGGCAGATCAACATCGCAGCAAAAGAAGTTTTGATGTAGGTGATTGGGTATTCCTACGGCTACAACCATATAAGCAAATGTCCCTCAAGCAAGCTAAGAAGGATAATAAATTATCACCAAAGTATTATGGTCCATACAAGGTGTTGCAAAAGATTGGTACTATGGCATACAAATTGGAGCTTCCTGCAGCTTCTTGATTGCACCCAGTTTTCCATGTTTCATGTTTAAAGAAGGTTATAGATGATAAGCTCCCAGTTCAAACAATATTGCCAGAACTTGACGAGGAAGGAAAAATTATATTGGAACCAGAAGTAGCCATAGAAACAAGAACTCAACAGCTACGAAATCGATCAATTTCAGAGTATCTTATCAAGTGGAAGAGCTTATCTGCTGAAGATTCCACATGGGAGGATGAGAATTTTATACAGAAGCATCCAGAACTACTCAAGTGTTGAGGACAACACTTTTTTGTAGGAGAGGGGCATGTTGGGTCCCTATAATACTAGTGATTACCCCATTACTATTGTAGTTGTACCCCTTATTAATATTGTTGTGCCCTTATTTTCCCCATATTGTTATTACTGTGCCCCGTAGAATCCCCCTATTGTTATTTTTGTGGCTTTATATTATTATTGTTAGGTCGGCTGGGTTATATTGTGACTCCTTAGACTCCTATATATAGAAAGAAGGTTTTTTCATTTGAATCATCAAGGAATCATTCCTTTGTGTAATGTAAAGGAGGTTGCCCCCTCGAAGAGGCTGAATTCTAAGGCGTTGATCTATCTTTTCTATCTTTTTGTGAGCTGGTTCCATAACAAAGATATTCATAATATTTTGGAAAAATTTATGTCTCGTCATGGAGTGATTATGGAGTGCATCATGGAAGGATTAAACTGAGAGCAGGGAACCAGGACGAGAAAAGGACTGTCAGTTGCCAAAAAAAAGGTTTTGCCCTTCCGCAGGGCTTTTCCAAAAGTGTTATGATAAAATAGAGCACAGTTTGAGATATTCACATCCTAAGAGACCTAAAATGAGTTGTTAATAAATGACACGCCTAAGGACTTAGCCATTTTTTGTTTTTTGAGGATTTTATAAAGGATTTGTGAATGAAATATGTACAAGGTGGAAAGCCATCGTGATTTTTACAAAAAACCATAGAGTATACAAACTTAAAAGGGTACCCATTTATTATGGATTAAGTACAAAAATGGGGGAAGTGTTATTTTGCAACAACAATTGGAAACACACTGGGAGAACTAGTTATCTATGTTAATGAAAATAAGAGAAATAACAGATTAGATTGCATAAAGAAAAAAAAATTACAATTTATTGAAATCTCATGAATAACTTCTTAAGGTCATTTATAAAAATGAGAAAAATAGACTTGTATTTATACTTATCCATTAGATCTTTGTCCAGAGGGTTGAGTGGAATGTTATTTAATTTTATAACAATATGAATACAGGATTTTGATTTGATTACCAAAGCGCAGTTTACTAACCATGATTCGATGCAAATAGTTCAACTTGTCTTCTTGTTACCTAGAATTACTTCACTACCATCTAGCATTCATACGCCCAACAAAGTTTCCTTGATGCCATGTATGCATTGAACCATTTACACTTTTGACACCTTTTGGTGCTTTGAACTTCCTATATTGTATACCTTATTAATCACCTTTTGATAAAAAATACAGTTCATATTGTTATTCAAAATGGTAAATAGGAAGTAGGGTGGTATGAAAGTTACTTTGATATTATGCATCTCATGAAGTATAGATATGCTTTTAATCTAGAGATTTTGGATTCCTATTGTTAATTACTTTATTAATATAAAGGGAAAATAGAAATATGGAAAAGACTTCATTTCTAAGTACTTTCCTAGGGAATTTTTCTCTTTAAAGATAAATTAATGATAAAAGTATTTATCATGATGACATTATATTCATTATAAAATTTTAAGCTTTCATGCAATTAGTTAATAATAGTTGTTTGTTGTAAAAGATGCATGAATGAGATATATAAAGTGAAGTGTGTTGCTAATTGTTATCAACAGACAATAACCAAAAACATGAAAAGATGGATTTACAAAGCTTATTTACATATTCACAAACAAGGTCCATTGATGAAAAATATTTCTTTAAGGTTTGTCCATTCATAGGTAAAGTCCTCCCTACTCCATATAAAATAAGAAAGTGGATGGTCCTATCTTTCTAGAAATCTGAAATGGTACTAGCTAGAGCTTTGGGAATTTTGTGTGTTTTCCTTTTTCCTCATGAGCTTTGTCCCATTTCTTTTTTTTTTTCTCAAGCAAGAATCAGACCTTCTATTCAAATTAAGCAACAAAGAGGATACATAATATACAGGATGTCAGAGACTTGACATACACCCATCGTAAGGGAACTGAGCCGCTTGCTCAAGAACGTGGCTAAGGGCCCACAAAACATTACAACCAATAAAGCCAAAGAGTGGACCCAAAAGAGACAGAGATTCTCGAGGCAACTCGATGGTGGAAAACATGCACGACAAAACAACGTCGTTGATCTGCATCCGTAATATCCAATGGCTGAGAGGGATATCAGGCAGACTAAAAGCACTAGGATTACCTGCCCGATGAGGGCGGTAATTACAATCAACTTGGAGACACGTGTTTCATGGTCAGTGGCATCGAAGGCTTATCCGAAAACTCGCTTATGGTATTGCCGCCACCCAAAAACCAGGGAAACTGTAGCAAAACCATCGCGGTCCCACCAGCAACAAGCCCGACAAACCTCAGCCCAAGATCTGCTGCCACCAGATCTGACGGCTGCGACGGATATCAGACTGAAGAGAAGAGCGAGAGATACCCACTCGATGATAGCGGTATTCTCTTTTTTCCTAGCGCCACATGTAACTCCGTTTGAGGCATTAGAGACTTTTCGGTAAAACCACTTCTCGTACAATCGGACCTCTGATAACCCTGGTAACTACTGCAAAACCACCCATTTCTGAAGTGAAGCTTTAGATCCACTTTCTGGTCTTGCGCTCTTTCTCCTCTACCTTCCATTCCTCTGCAAGATCCAAAACTTGGGCTGCCTGTTAGTTAAACCCTTGACTTTCATCAACTTAGATTTTTGTTGGCTGTTTCCCCTTGGAGTGATGATAATGATCCCTGTCTTTGCGCACCAGAGTGCTGCGGTCCTCGCGCAGTTGTCCATGCTGAGCAAATTCCCACCAACAACACTTGTTTTCTCTTGCGCAAATCACCCCTTCATTAGCTAGCCTGTCCGCCACTCTGTTGGAATATTTGCGCACGTGAACAAAGCTCAAAGTTCTAAGTGTTCTGAGATGAGATTGAACTCGATGAAATACTTGCGAAAGTCTCCAGTGATTTGAAACTTTGTCTGGTGCTGTGCCGGTGCTTATCCTTTTGACCGAATTAATCATTAATTCCGAGTCTGCCTCTATGATTGTATTATGTAAATTGTAGTCCATCAGGATTTCTAGGCCTTGCTCAATGGCCATGAGTTCTGCCATATTGTTGGTAGCCTTCCCCAAATGACTGTGAAAAATGACTTTGATATTGCCCTCTGCATCTCTTATGACTCCCCCATAACCCGCGTCCCCTGGGTTCCCTTTTGAGGCTCCATCTATGTTGAGTTTCAGGAAGCCATGGGGAGGGGGTTGCCAGAAAGCCTTGCCATCTGATCTGTGCCTTGCTTTCTTTTTGGTGCCTGAAGGGCCATAAGACTGAAGTCCCAACTGTTCAAGGATGTGAGTGTCCCTTTGACTAGGGGGTTTCTCAGGAGGTTGCTTCAAAAAGACATTAACTATTTCTTTGAGTTGTTTTAGGATCTGAGCCATGATGCCTTGAGTTGTACCAGAATTATCTTTGAAGATCCTGTTATTGCATTCTTTCCACACATCCCAGATCAAAAAACCTGGAATCAGTTTCCAGGGTACATTGACTATCTCATTATCCGAGAAGTCTTTTCTCCAATTCTTTAAAGTTACAGTAATGTCATCATCCTTCCTGACTGTTTGGTTGAAGATAGAGGCTACCCAATTTCGTATGGAGGAGGTGAATGCGTAAAGGTTGAGAATGTGACCCATGGTCTCTTCTTGTAGACCACATAAATGGCATTTAGAAGGACCTGCAAGACCTCTTTTTCTAAGATTTTCCCAGTTCAGAATCTTTTTATGCTGAACTAGCCACATGAACAGTTTGATCTTCATCCAGTGAGGGTTGCTCCAAAGGTTTTTCCACGTCTTGTCAGGATTTGGATGGTCAAACCTGGTGATTATTCTTTTGGCTTCTTTGAGGTTGAAGTTTCCCTCATTGTTACTACCCCACCTTAGTAGATCATCCGAGGTTGAAGTTAAAATTTGCCTCTTTTCGAGAATCTCTTCGAGAACTTTAGCTTGGGTTTTCAAAGGGGTCTCTGGACTGTATTCTGGTACCTTCCAGATTCTCCATTTCCCTTCCTCTCTTGACTGATCCCAAAATTCCCTTACCCTTTCTAGTCCTTTGTTGAGGGTGTCATTTTTGATGATGTCTACAGAGATTTTGCTCCTATTGCCAGTTGTCCTCCCAGAACCAGGCAAGATTCCCATTTCTTATCCCCAGAAACTATGATTCTGAACTAAGGCTCTGTTCTCCCAAGCCTTGTTCCAAATATGAGAACCCCTAATGTGCCTTGACATCCGAATGTGGTCCTTTTCCTGCCATTCCATTGCATACTTTTGTTTCCATAGCTTGGTCCATGGATTGTTGGTTTCCTTTAGCCATCTCCACCAAATTTTTGCCCCCAAGACTTTGCTTAGGGTGTCTAGGTCGTGGAGACCTAAACCACCATGGGTTTTGGGTTTGCAAAGCTTCTCCCACGCTACCATGGCCCATTTCTTTTTCTCTTCCCCTTTTCCCCAAAGGAAGTTTCTTTGAATATTCCTGATTTGCTGTACAACTCCTTTTGGGATAGGCTGGGCTGAGAACATGAAAACTGGAATGGTTTGTAAAACAGCCTTTGTAAGAATTAGTCTTCCTGCTAAATTCAAAGATCTTCTAGTCCAGTTATTGACTTTGTCCTTTAGTTTATTTGTAATTGACTCCCATACTTCCTTATTTAGTGGTTTGTCAGTGAGAGGCATTCCCAGATATTTAGAGGGAAGAATCTCTGTTTGAAATCCAATAATTCTGGAGACATGTCTTTGGATGGAAATATCTGTATTGAAAAAGAAAAATTTTGATTTTGTGAGGCTTACCTTGATGCTGGTAGCCATTGCAAAATCATGTAGGATTTGTTTGAAGGCTTTGGCTTCCTTGACGGTGGGTGTGACCTGCAGCATAGTATCATCCACAAACTGTTGATGAGTCAATGTGTCCCCATTCTGAGTTAGTTTTATCCCCTTGATTCTTCCTTCCTCTTTGGATGAGTTGATCATTCTGCCCAATCCTTCCATCACGAGAATGAAGAGGAAAGGGGAAAGAGGACCGCCTTGCCTAAGGCCCCTTGAAGGCCTGAAGGTTCTTGGAGGAGAGCCATTGAGAAGGATAGAGCAACTTGCCATGGTTACCAGGGCCTTTAAGGATTTCCTTTATGTAAGGCCAACTTAGCTTGTCATAAGCTTTTGCTATGTCCAGCTGTATTATCATCCCTGCTTGCTTATTGGTCTTGAGGGAATAGACCACTTCGTGAGCTTGGATGATATTGTTGAGAATTTGTCTGCCCTCCACATATCTAGTTTTCTCCTCTGACACGAGCGATGGAAGTAGAGGTTTGAGTCTGTTAGCAATGACTTTGGAAATGATTTTGTACACCACATTGCATAAAGCTATGGGTCTAAATCTTTCTGGTGTCACGAATTTTTCTTGTTTAGGGATTAATGCTATGAAAGATTCATTAATCGTTCTAAGAACTGTTCTAGATTTTATCGAGTCCTCCACCACATCTAGAATATCATATTTTACTATTTCCCAACATGTTTTGAAGAAGTCTACATTGAATCCATCTGGGCGTGGAGCTTTCCCATTGTGCATCTCTTTGATTACTTCATTGACCTCTTCCTCCATTACTGGCCTGTTGAGACTATAGTTATCTTCCCTGGTCACCAATTTTGGAATGTTCTTTGTGAAGCTCTTAATGAATTGAGATCTTTTTGTGATGGTTTCCTCTGCTATGCTTTGAAAATGTTGTACCAGAATAAAATCCATTTCCTTGTGAGTGTTTAACTCTTTCCCTTGCGGATCTAAGAGTTTTGTGATCCTGTTATGAGCCCTGTGTTTCATGGTAGACTTGTGAAAGAATATGGTATTACTCTCCCCTTCCTTAGTCCATTTTACTCTAGATTTTTGTCTCCAGAAGATTTTCTCCTGCTGACATCTATTGTCCCATTCTTGCTGCAAAGAGTCCGCCTATATTTTCCTTTCCTCTGTGAATCCTTCCTTGATAAGAATTTGATTAGTTTCTTGTAATTTTATTTCTACTTCTCTTTTAGCTTCAAAAATGTTGCCAAACTCATTTCTGTTCCATTCTTTGAGCCTTTGTTTGATATGTTTGAGTTTCTGATGCAGGAGGAACATTTTGGTGCCCTGGGTGGGCATATCTTCCACCCACCAATTTCTAATATTAGTGATGAATTTAGGGTGAGTGAGCCATGCATTTTCGAACCTGAAAGGTCTGTTTCTCGGGGTTCCAATAAAAGAAGCTTCCAACTGGACGGGCCAGTGGTCCGAGCCTCCAAAAGGAAGGATCCAAGATGACATAGTGTGACCGGAAAGAAGGAGATCCTTCGAGATTATGAATCTGTCTAATCTCGAGGCAACTTGAGTAGTTCCCCCTCTCCTGTTATTCCATGTGAAGGTGCCATTTATTGTTTCCATACTCACCAGTCTCATGTTGTCTAAGAAGTTTTGAAATGCAAGTGAGTCTCGTCCTAACATTCTGCTTCCCCCTTTTTTCTTAGAGAGGGATCTGATCATGTTGCAGTCCCCCCCCCCCATAATCCAAGGGATAGTAGAATGTCTCTCTCTTAGCTTCTCCAGAGAGGTGAGGAGCTTTATTTTGTCTTCTAGCAGTTGAGGACCATAGAAATTTGTGATCAAGTAGCACTCTTTGTCCCCCAAAGGCTGTATTACCATTGAAAGGTGATTTCTAGATGCTTCTGCATCTATGATCTCAAATTTCTGAGGATTCCATAGGGTAAGAATTCCCCCCACTTTTTTGTTTGATTTGACTTCAAGGAACTCATATTTGTTGAGCCATTTGTTGTGAAGTTCTCTGATCTTGTCTACTGAGCATTTTGTTTCCTGTATAAACACCATGTCTAGTTTTTCTTCTTTTATTCTATTACTGAGATTTCTTTGCTTTCTCTTACTACCTAGCCCCCTAATGTTCCAAGTTGTGAGCTTCATAATGATGTGTTTGTGAAAGAGTAACTGGTAATATCTTTCATCTTACCTGAATTAATTAGGAGTTTCCCACATTCTGACAGGAGATCATTCTATCTCATTCTTCCTCTTTTCTTGCCTGGGTTTTTTGTGGAGTATCTTGATGTAATCTCCATTTGTTTGACCCCTTTATTCTCCTGGCTATCATGGTTCCTTTTGACTCCTGCAACCTTTGTTTGGGACCTTCGGAGGAATAGCTGTTGCACTCTATCAAACTCCTCTTGTGGCAGAGAGTCAATCCCTTTGTTGGTTCCCTGTTCTAGAAACTGTTCTAGTTCGAGGTTCTCCCTATCAAGAATATCCTATAGGTCTTGGTCCTCCATTCCTCCTTTACTTGGGGTCATCTCCTGGTCTCTTCCAAGTCCTATAGTGCTTAGAGGATCCTCCTTTAGTTCATTATCTACCTGTGTGATGTCCATGCTGTCCTCTTTCTCCTTCCCCATTGGAATGTTCTTCAGGTCCTTACTCTTTCCATTTTCTTCCCCCTCTTCTTCTAAAATTTCAAAACTGTTGTGACTTGGTAGCTTGTTATCACTAGGTTTCTTTTGGTGCTTCCCCCCCCCCTTTCCCCCTGCCTACCACTTTGATGTATCCTTCAGGGTCTTTTCCGATGTTGCTTTTCAGGTTGTCTTCTCTTTTGTTGAGTGGGCATTCTCTGAAGAAGTGCCCATGTTCATGACATTTGCGGCATCTGAATGGGATGTGTTCATAGTCTACTGCTAGAACCCATTCCTCATCATATACTTCCAAGATTACTTCATCTAGGAGTGCTCCCGATAAGTCCATTTATACACATATGCGGGTGAAGGAGGTATATTTACCTCGCAGAGTCGCCTCTGATATCTTTATAAAATGTCCTAATTTATTACCTATAGCTTTTAAGGATTCTGGCATCCAGTAATCTAAAGGTAAGGAATATAATCTAATCCATACCGGGACTGATGTGAATGTTTCTTGCTCCGGCACAAATTTCATCGTCCAAGGTCGCATGTAGAGGCCTGCAATAGCATAGAAGTATGGTCCTCCTTCGAAAATTATGTCTTTATCCTCCAAGTTCATGAATACCATGGTAAAAAACCTTTAGACCCAAGATGTATATTTATCTCTCCTTTTGGTTTCTAGGTTTTTTTTATCCAAGTGTATAGTGCTTTCTCCGTGGGCCAAATACCCATAAACTTGCATAAGACCACATAGGTTGCCATGTGATCTCTGTGCACCTACAGAGCAGGATCATTCAGGATCACCCATGGTTCAATATTAGACTTGGGCTTGCAGGGTCCCATTGTAGCTCTACCCTATGTCCTCTGACCACTGTCTCTAGCTTTCCTATCTTCAAACCTCCTCGTGCGTCCCTTCGTTTTCATGGGGTTTGCTGCCTTCTGTCTTTTGGGTACTAGTAGTTTTTGTCTCATTCTCTGAAGAATTTTGGAGCTTGTTCCGACTCGTCCCTTTGCCTCTATTTGAAACCGCGTTATTGTAGGAGGGAGTGGAGCTCCCTCCTCCTTTCCCCTCCATAGTTACCAACTCGCTTCTGTCGTCCCCTGTTTCAAACCCTAATTTTCCCACCTTCTCTCCCAAAAATCCTCGCTCCAATATTTTGCAACATCACTTTGTCCCATTTCAGTACAAGCTTGCATACATCAAAACTTTTATCACCTACTGAGTGATTGTCGAACCATTTATTTATAATTTTCTAGTGATTCAGATATGTTTGATTAGCTTTGTCTCTGTCCTGCTCTAACTTTAAGAGTTTTACTAAATGATGTTGTAAGCTAGAGCATGGCTCTTCTTGGACAAATTGGACTAACACAAAATATGGTAAGGAAACATTAGGGGGTAGTGTTTCTTATTTTCCATATACTAAGAAGTAAGGGGAATTTCATATTGCGGCCTTGTATGTAATTGGATCTTCCCATTAGGTGTTAACGGGATATTTATGCCAATTTTTATGACTTTCGACAACATACTTTTAATAACTTTTAGAAGGTTTTTGTTTGTGGAATCTACTAAATGATTAGCTAAATATTTTTAGTTTAATACCTTTATGGATAAAAAATTTAATAAGTGATGTAGAAGAAAAATATGTTGCATTGTAAAATAACAAGGTTCTTTGGAGACCAAACCTAACAATGATATATTGTTCAATAAAAGAGATTACATGTTCATAGGTAACCCATTTTAAAGGAATAACCTCCACCCATTTGGTGAAATAATTCATAGCTATAAAAATATAATTATATTATTTTGAGGACTTGGGGATTATCTCATTGATTACATCCAAACCCCATTGTTCATAAAGTTGTTCGATGACGACTGGTTGTAGAGGTAAAGTTGATTTTCTATCTTTGCCTGTTGAGGTTTGGAAGATTTTTCATCTGCAGACATAAACATGAGTATCCTTGAATAATGTTAGCCAACTATATTCTATGCGTAAGATTTTGTGTGAGGTTGTATCACCACCAAAACTCCCACCTTCAAGTCCATCATGTAAATCATGCAAAACTTTATCAGCATCAATTTTTTCAAGGCATCTAAGTAACATGGAGTCATAATTATTCATGAATAACAATGCATTAATTAATTGATATTGGTTGGATTTTAATCTCAAAACATGTTTCTTCTAAAGATCTAAATGAAGAAGAGAGGTGCATTTAAATGAATAATAAATTAAGTCTGCATAAATAGAAGTTGAGCAATCATGACCAAGGCATACCTGAGATATAAGTTCAAAATCCAGATCTTTTGAAAAAAATTCAGACACTGAATCAATCGCTTCGGTGACCAACATACATAAACCTTGACCTCATACAATTTTTGTGGGTTTAATTTCAAGGTGATATTCTTGGAGTTCCGTGGCCCAGTGGCCCTTTTTTCTCTGCAAGATCTCTCTAAATTAATAAATTTCGAACTAATGAATATGGGACAATTACTTTGTGTGGGATTTTTAAAAAAATGGCATAAAGTGTTTAATATATTTAAATAAAGCATAGACTTGTTTTTCTACATCATAGTAATTGAGTTTAACCCCCTGGAATCTTGAACTATTAAAAGTTATTAGTATTTTTTCTCCCTGGTCATTCTTGTGTGTAAGAATTTTTGCATGGATTGGTTAGAAGCAAAAGTATAAAGGATAATTTATTTTTTAAAATTAGGAAATAACAAGGCGGGAGATTGAATAATAACTTGTTTTATAGAATAAAAAGATTTTTTTTGAGAAACATTCCTTTTAAATATAACAATCTTCTTAATCATATTCTATAGAGGTAAGACATTCTGAGAAAAACTAGGAACGGTATGTTTGACAAAATTTATCTGTCTTAGAAATGCTTGCATAGATCTCTTGTTATGATGGAGAGGAATTTTTGAAATGGATTTGGCTTTAGATGGTTCAATAGAAATCCCATTCTAAGAAACAATGGAACCTAATAATTTTCCTTCATTCATTGCAAAGAAATATTTTTTAGGATTTATTGATGTCCCATATTTTTTGGATTGCTCAAATATTTGTTTTAATTGATAGATATGATTAGATTGCTTCTTGGAGCATATAGTTATATCATCTAAATAAACGATGACATATTTGTTAATCAACCCTGTAAAAGTAATATCCATTTCTTTCTAGAAAGTCACTCTAGCGTTTATCGATCCAAATGGCATCTTTTGGTATGAAAAAGTACCTCATTTGGTCCTGAACGTAGTTTTAAGCCTGTCATTCACATCAACTAAGATTTGATTATAACTGGAAAACCCGTATAGGATTAACATCGATTCTGATCTAGCTACATATTGAATAATCTACTCCATCATGGTAAGCAAGAAATATTATCCTTTTCGAAAGCCCTATTAAGATTCCTGAAATATATGTAGATTATAATGTCTCCATTTTCCTTTCTAACTGGAACAAGATTTGAGACCAACTTTGAATGTCTACTTGGAAAAATAATCTTTGCTTTCAATAACTTATTCAATTTAGTTTTGATTTTGGTCTTGAGATTCGTATGAATTTTCCTAAGCTTCTATAAGATTGGCTTTATATCTAGTAGAATAGGGATTATGTGTTGAAAAATAGATGTATCGTATGCATTTAGATCATCATAAGACCATGGGAACACATCTTTATATTGCTTTAGAGGATTAATAAAGGCATTCCTTTCACTAAGGGAGAACCCTAGGCCTAAATTTATATTTTGTGTGTTTTTTCTCTGTGCCTAGGTTGATGATTTTAAATTTCATAGTGGAAATATTGGTTTTACAATTAGTTGGCATTTTAAATATATCCTTGAGATCATGAAAATCTTCTAATTTGACTACAGATCTAGGAATAGTATTTCTAGATTTCATTTCATCCTCACTAGATGATTTATTAAGTTATTGGTCATGGGACTCTTCATCGATGATATCATCATCATATGTTCCCTTAAAAGTGAGGAAGTAAATAATGTCTTCATCATCGTTAAAGACTCACCAATTGGACACATGTTAGGGACAAAGGGCCTAAATGTCAATTCTGTAGAAAACCAATCTGGAGTGAAATCATTAGGAGGTATCAATTTGGAGGCAACACTAGCTAAAACATCAACAACAATGTTTTGCAGCCTAGGGATGGATGTGATATTAAATTCTAAGAAAATTGAAATTAGATCATGAACTAACTGCTAGTAATATTTAAGATGGCTAGAAACACAATGAATATTATTTCTGACATGTTTTATTACAGTTTATGATTCACCAAAGACTTTGAGATACCATACATTCATGTTGATTTATTTTCTTAGGCCTTGTATCAGTGCTTCATATTTATACACATTTTTAGTGCACTGAAATTCAAATATGTAGGTTAACACAATCTTCTACCCACTGGGATTTATTAGAATACAACCTGCACCACCACCTTCATTAGATTTCAATCCATCAAAATACAATTACCACATCTAATTATTTACATTGTTATCTACAAAATTGATACAATGAGATGAGTTGGTTTGTGAGAAGGTTTTTTTTTTTTTTTGAGCAGACAATTTTAAAAGGAAATGGAGAAATTTGCACAGGAAAATTTCCAAAGAATGAATCCACGCAATAAGTTCCAATGATATTATTTGTAAAGGCGACAGGTTCATTTTCTCCATCAAAATATGTGACTGTATGTTTCACATGTTTTTTTATCGATCTACCCTATTTTGATTGGACTTTCCATTGAATGGTAATTATAAGTGTGACTAGTCCATTATGAAATAATCCTTTAGCTTTTCAAAACAATCTCAACTTAGCAGTAGACCATATGAATCAAGTATATCTATAATCATGAAATCAATAATTTGGAAAACCTTATTGTTTGAAGCTAATAAGATAAGTAAAACTTTGAGTTCTCTTAGTACTTTTACTTTTGATCTGTCTATCTGCACAATTTTGTGGTTGATTCTTGCTGTATTACATTAATCTTCAAACATATTGAATAAGGCATAATATTTGAAGAGGCTCTAGAATCGACTATGTTGGCATTATGATGTATGTGTTGTACTTGATGGCAACCCACTTATAACAGAACAACTCACTTGTATATGGTAACTAGATGAACTACAGAAGAGATATCAGATGTGATAGAATGCATAATAGTAGTGTTTACAGATGTGATGAAATGCAGGGCAGCTTCAAGGAATCAGTTCAGAAAGCAACTCATTCAGATGACAGATCACAGTACTACAGGTTAACAGCACAGAGTTACAAATCAGACTCTCAGAATGAAGAAAGAGAGGTATACGTTGGTTCACCTTGACCAAGCCGCATATACACACAGGTTAACTGTATAAAAGGAGTGTATACATACACGAAAGTATTGATGTTGTGGTTGATGAAGCATGCAAAGATCCAAAACAGATAAAAACCGAAGATTATGACAATGAAGAAGATTAGGATCATTTTCCCACATCAAATCACACCGATTCTGAAGAAGAAACCAATGAAGCACTAGAAGAAGAGATAACGATAGAAGAAAAGACTTCGTCCAGGTATGTTCAGAAAAATCATCCAGAAGCTCAAATATTAGGAGAAAAAAGGGCAGGTGTGCAGACTAGAAAATCCATTGCCAAAGCTTCAAGCTATCTAGCATTACTATCTTCCACTGAACCTCAAAATGTAAATGAAGCATGCAAAGATGAATGTTGGGTCAAGGCCATGAATGAAGAACTTGAGCAAATTGAAAAGAATAATACTTGGGAATTAGTTCCTAGACCTCATGATAAGAATATCATAGGAACTAAATGGATATTCAAAAACTAGCTGAATGAAAATGGAGAAGTTATTGGAAACAAGGCCAAGCTTGTTTGTAAAGGATATGCTCAACAAGAAGGTATAGAATTTGAAGAAACTTTTGCACCTATTGCTAGACTTGAAGCCATCAGATGTTTTTTGCTCTTTCTAGTTTTCAGAATTTCAAAGTATACCAAATGGATGTAAAATCTGCCTTTCTTAATGGAGACTTAGAAGAAGAAGTCTATATAGAACAACCAGAAGGATTCATTCTTGGAAATGATGCAAAACTTGTATGCAAACTCAGGAAATCTCTCTATGGTCTAAAATAGGCTCCAAGGGAATGGTATTACCATGTTGACAAATATCTCCACCAATTTTTTCAAAGGGGTTAGCAGATAACAATCTATATACAAAGATGGACACTGATAAATTGCTAATAATTGTTGTGTATGTTGATGATATCATTTTTGGTAGCAATGAAGAATCCATGAGTTAGAATTCTGCTTCAGTAATGCAGCAAGAATTTGAAATGTCCTTGCTTGGTGAGCTTACCTACTTTCTTGGTCTACAAGTTCAGCAAAATAAAGATGGTATTTTTCTCTCACAAACCAAATATCTCAAACAGATCCTGAAAAAGTATGGCATGGAAGACTCCAAACCAGTATGTACCCCAATGGTAACAAGATGTAGTCTTAGCTCAAATGATGAATCAACAACAGTACATCAACCAACTTATAGATCCATGATTGGCAGTCTGCTTTATCTAACAGGTACCTGACTAGACATCATGCATGCAGTGGGAATAGTTGGAAGATTCCAAGCAAATCCTAAGGAAACACACCTTCAGGCAGTCAAAAGGATTTTCAAATATCTTCAAGGAACACAAAACTTTGGTTTATGGTATCCTAGAGATACAGATCTTACACTTCATGCATATACAGATGCAGATTGGGCAGGAAGTGTTGATGACAGAAAAAGCACTAGTGGTGGTGCATTTTATATGGGTTCTAGGTTGGTGTCTTAGTTCAACAAGAAACAAAGTTCAATTGCATTATCTACAGCTGAAGCAGAATACGTGGCTGCTGCATCTTGCTACACACAATTACTTTGGATGATGTAAACCTTGAAAGATATTCAGATCACATGTACTCCACCCATCTCCATTCTATGTGATAATACAAGTGCCATTAGTATCTCAAAGAATCCAGTTATGCACTCTAAGACCAGGCACATACCCATCAAATATCATTTCCTACGTGAACAAGTGCTTGAACAAAAGGTCAAATTGGAGTATGTTCCCTCCAAAGAATAGGTTGCTGATATATTCACTAAACCACTGCCCAGAGAGACATTTGAATATCTCATAAAAAAGCTGGGAGTAGTTGCTGCATCATCCTGCTGTTAAAATCCATTTTTTTAAAGAAAGGTTGGTATACGGGAGTTTCATGAAGCGGAGTCGCGTACATACGCTGGTTTCTGTGGATACAGTCACGTATATGTTGGTCTGAAGAAAAGAAGTGGGGTAGACTCAGGAGAAAGGGGTCTGATATGGTTCAGTAAATTATCTTCTTTGCTTGATGATGTTTTCACTCTACTGATAACATGTGGAAACACGTTGGTTCTCATAAAGTTGTTGATAACTTGATGTATATCTGATTGATGATGATGCTTTGATATCTCTTACTGACATATGCAATGATTAGATCTAACAGTAAACAGGTGGAACAGGTTTAGGGGGAGAACATGGTTGATGATAGTTTGGGAACTAATGATGGACATATACAGGTTGTTGGTCTGGATGCTAATTGACAGATGCTGCTAATGATGCAGATCATATGATAGTTGCTGATGACCATCATGGTCTTGTTTTAGATAGTTGGTCTCTGTTATATAAGTCATGTACATCTTTTAATGTAAAGGTCATGAAAATACCAAATTTGTAACCCCACTATGCATGGGATGGATGATGTAATGTTTGTGTTTTGCCATGTATAAACAATTGTATATCTCCACTTGGTTAAGTGGATGAGTCAAATTTGGTATATCCCCACTTGGTTGGGAGATGGATGCATGTATGAGTCATTGGTGATAGGAAGGTCATTTGTGATGTATGTAGAGAGTCATGTTCTTCTTTTAGAAAATCTTTTTGTAGACTTTGCTTATGCTCAGGGGGAGCATGGACTCAATCATGGGAGCTCAATCAACACTTCAACATATCAGAGAATTCAACATGCACTTAGGGGGAGCATGACCCTTTGCCCTTGATGTCAAAGGGGGAGAGTGACTTGGTGTGGTTGTTGCCATCAAGTCCAAAGGGGGAGATTGTTGTCATTATGATGTATGTGTTGTACTTGATGGAAACCCACTTATAGTAGAACAAATCACTTGTATATGGTAACTAGATGAACTAAAGAAGAGATATCAGATGTGACAGAATGCATAACAATAGTGTTTACAGATGTGATGAAATGCAGGGCAGCTTTAAGGAATCAGTTCAGAAAGCAACTCATTCAGATGACAGATCACAGTACTACAGGTTAACAGCACAGAGTTATAGATCAAACTCTCAGAATGAAGAAAGAGAGGTATACGCTGGTTCACCTTGACCAAGCAGCGTATACACACAGGTTAACTGTATAAAAGGAGCGTATACGTAGACACGCACTTTCACAGAAGGAAAAGTGCGTATATCTTGGGAAAACAAGTTTTTGGGTCCAAGGTATCTGACCCAAGGTATTTGGTCTGTGGTATTGGTCCTAAGTGGTTTTGGTCCATGGTATTGAGAAAGGCGTAAAACTATATAAGGAGGAGAAGATCATTAGGTCAAGGGAAGCAAGTATTGAATAACTGATGAAGTATGAGATCAAGTATGCAGGTTATGGGTTTGTGATGCTTTGCTTGATCTGAACTAAGGATGAACCTATATGGCTGATGAAAGTTGATGGATCAGGATCATGAAGACGTATATGTATTATCATTATGTGGTTTGATCTTGAACATTCTAGATCTGAATACTGACGCATGTTTTTATTATGTAAATGTGATGATCTGGGTATGAATGAAGTCTGAAATAGTTTTGATGCTCTAAGTTAGAATTTCTAGATCTGTACGCAGGTTGGCTTTGGTAAAACAACGTATACACGCTAATTCAACATACAGAAGTAGCGTATACATCACATAATGGAATTTGCAGATCTGTACGTTGGTTTCCCTTGGTAAAAGAGCATATACACGCTAGTTTGGCTTATGGATGTAGCATATATCTTTTGAAGTATGATCTATAAGGGTTATGGTTGATGTTGCAGTAGTCTGGGTTCTGCATTGTGTTCTGGTGACAGTATTCTGCATATTCAGATTGGTTGATCATGATTAGCTTCAGTGTTGATGGATGAAATCTAATGATGAATCAGGATCATAATGACTTATTATTATGTGATTTGATAATGAATGGACTAGATCTCATCACTAACACATGTTCTATCCTCTATGTGTGATTATGTCTGAAGTCTGGAAGTGCAGCGAAGTGTTTGCAGATATACACACTGCTTTGCTTCAGGGAAGCTGCGTATACACGCAAGCTAGCTTTTGCCAAATAGCTTATACAATCTGAAGCATGGTTTTAAGATGGCAACTGATTCTGAATGATAATGCAACTCAGATTTGTGTACTAGTTACAGTGATCTATCAAAGTGATCTATCTATTGTAGTTGATTGGTTAAAGTATGAATGAATGATTGATTCAGTTGTGTCAGAGGTTCAGAGGTTGTTAGTGATTAATTGAGTGTGGTTGATTCATATTAAGTTTCAGTGATTGATTGATGCAGATACAGTTGATGAATGTTTTGCAATGGTGATTGATTTTGAGCTTCAATGTTGTTGATGGGTCCAGTATGAAAATTGGATGAAACGTGGCCTTCAAATTATGATGTTGTGTTCGAGGAGTATCCAGTCTGAAAATTTATGAAACGAGGTCCTTGGAGGAAGAGAGAAGGTTGTAGCCTTTTGTAGGTCGGCGCCTACGTACTAGTAAACATATCGGCTAGTACAAGAGCTAGGGGGTTTTAGCTCCCTTCTAGTAGAAGCTGGAGAACGAGAGAAGGTTGTAGCCTTCTGCAGGTAGAAGCCTGCGTACTGGTATGAGTCTGCACCAGTACAATGTTGTAAACAATTTTTCTTAATATTAAAAGAAGACAGAGATGACAGCAACAGGTGGTTTTCACCCACATTGGGTTTCCACCTTAAATCATGGTGTTCATGTGTGTTTCTTATATGTGATGATCTGTTCTGTTTTTACTACACATGGTTACTGTTTATATGGTTAATGAAGTTCTGATGCACTGATTAAAGATCAACCTATGATGAATTGAGTGAATCATAAGTTTGCTGGATATACGCTAGTTGCATTAAACACAGTTGCATGTACACGCGAGTTCCCTTAACTGAAGTAGCGTATATGAATCTGATTATGGAAATGAAAAAGTAATTGATTTGCTAATACTGATTCACCACCACCCCAACCCCCCCCTCCCAGTGTTATTTCCAATAGACTAAAAAATTATGGACATTTTTATTAAATATCTCAAAAGTCAACTAGAAAGGTGGAGTATGAGAGTTTGATTTATCACCTATGAAAAAAACATCAAATTGTTTGATTTTGTCTGAGGAAGAAGTATGTTGACTTTTAATTTTACTTATGTTGACTATAACAATGGATGAAAATGAAGGTTTATATGTTGCATTTAGTGAATTAAGCAAGATTTCATTTTGTTGTTGTAATTTTCTCATTTCAAAAATTGATATGTTAGCCTTGGTTTTCTTCATATCCTCAACAACATTATAATCTATGTGTTGTAGTTGCTGTAACATCCTCCAAAATTTTGGCTTGAACTCAAATTTCGGAGCCTTCCTTGGTATTTTCCTTGACTGTTGCAAACACTCAAGCTCATTTAATGAGCTTTCTTAAAGTTATTTTTCTCCTTTAGCTTATTGGATTAATTGTTGTCTTTTGGCATGTTTGACTGTTGTATAATGTTTGCGAGCTTTTTTTGGTGGGTTCGAAGGCCATTATTTGTGTATATGAGTTGTCCTAACCATGTAAACATCTATCACACTCATACACAAGGTCTTGAGCATTGTCGCAAAAGTGTCATCACGGTCGTACTAAGGTCTATCCTAAGTGTCGCACTTGTTGTGCCTAGTCATGAGGAAATCAAACAGAGGGGAATCTTTTTCTTGTATGCTACAATGGTCTATGTTGTCATGTCATCAAAGTATTCTAAGTGTGTGATCATAGTTCAAGTCCATCACGAGTCCATCTCCCTTCCCCAAACTTAGCCATTTCCAGAAAATCTTCCCGACCAGGCAACGTAGCTTTACTGGGCCTTGACTGAGCTAGGCACTGTGCAGTCTCAACCCTCTTAGATGTGACCCTGCTACCTAGAAATGTGTAGTGCGTAATCACTATCCTCCAGGGCTATTGTTCTGCGCAATTCCAGAGGCTAGAAACCTCCCTTGATCTCCAGAATTGCATTGTTATGCTTCGCAGTCTGCTATTATGCACAATTCCAGAGTCCAACAACCTAACTTAACCTCCAAAATTGTGCAATTTTGCCTCCCATTCTGTTGTTCTGCGCAATTCTAGAGTCCAACATCCTCCCTTGACCTCTAGAATTGTGCAGTTGTGCTTCCAAATCTATCTTGAACTGTGCACTTCGCACTTTCAACCCTAAATCTTTTCCCATGCTTGTTGGAACTACACAATGTGCAAAGAGCCAAACCTCCCTTGGCCTCAAAAACTAGATAAATTCTTCCTCCAGTGCTCTTCCCTCAGCTGGAGCTCATTGCCTTCATAAACTACATGAATTTTCCACTTAGGCCTCTCTGCTGCCCAATTCCCCTTGCCTCTTGAAAATGTGCAGTCTTTTCTCATAGGGATCCATCCTGTAGAAACCACTGCCCAATTAAACTATGCAATTTTATCCCTCAGTGGGAACTACACAATTTTTATCCTTAGTGATGATTGTATAAAAAAGTTCCTCAGTCAAGCCCGAGTTGTGCACTGCACAGTCTCAGTGATCAAGATCTCTCCCTGTCTGCTGGAACTACGCAATGAGTAGTCATTGGGCCCTTTCTCTGAGTTTGTCACTTGTCCCAGGCTCAGTTCATGGATAATAATGCATTGTCTTAGATTAGGGAGTTTTTATATTGATGTCGTCCCTTCATGAGTGAATTGCAGCAGTAGGTACACCATCAAGTCATGGCGAGATGATGAAGAAGGAGAAGGAGGAGGGAAGCATGCCTAAAGAATCTCTTCCAGCTAAACTTACAAGCAGATCTATCAAGAGGAAGCAAAAGGACACAAGTTTGCAACTATAGTCCGAGACTTAAGATCATTGAAGACCCTAAATCACCAAGCTATGCAGAGGAGGAGAGAAAGCATATCCAAGAAGACATCCAGCACTCAGCAACAACAGTGACTTGACATGGCCACATCATCAATCTAGTCCATGTCAGAAGTGTCATGTCAAGTCATTTCATGAGTTTTCATATGCCACATCACCAGTGTGGACCATGTATATTGTAATCAAATGTGTTGAAAAGTGGAAGTCCCAAGGACACACTTGAATATGAAGAGTCATGTAAGTTGAACATTCATGAGGGTAGTCAAAGAGTCACAGGGGGGAAGCATCACCCCCTTGTTATATATACCCCCTCATTGTATGATAAACAAAATTTTCACCTTGGCTCCTCTCATAAAGCATTAGATAGATCATCTAGTTCTTTCACGAGTAAGGAGTGGCTCTAATGTCCCACTACTAGGGCTAGTGATGTACATTGTAAACATGTACCTTGGAAATTTTTCTTAATAATAGAAGCCTTTTAAGGCCAACACGTTCTTCATGCATGGAATATGAATGTTTGTAAGACTATTCTGTGGACATTTTTATTTCATGTTTGCTTTCACATGTACTAAGATAGTTGAACTATTTCAGTTATTTTAATGATTATCTTATTGAGAATGTGATGTAATGGTTGTTAACATTGTCCCATCCTTGTGGACTATTCAGTGGGATACTAGATAGATCTTTCCTTGCTTGTTGGTTGTAAATACCATCACATCCATTGTGGACTATTTCGTTGGATGTTAGATGGGTCCTTCTGGTTCACGTGTGTCTCTTCCTGGGTGATACTATTACCTCTCACTTAGAGGCTCACTTTTCTCTTCCCCTTTGTAGTAGAAGAACCTCGACACACTTGCACTGCACACTCACCAGACACACTCTCCTTTCTTTTTGAAGACACCATTGCATCACTCCCTTGTTCTGATAGCTAGATCCAAATAAATATTTAAGGATTTGGCAACTAGGCCTTTATACTAGATATGACTCCTACACCAAACAATGTGAGGTTTGATTGGGGCTTCATATCGGGAGATCCCCTGAATGGTGGTGGGTCCAACACTGTCAACACTATGTTATCTGAAATAATCAGAGTCTTAGATACTGACCTGTCTTGAGTGGAATCCTTATTTACATGATTATATGGAGTGGAAGGGGAATAAGTTGAAGAACTAGCAGGAGATCATTTGCTTCTAGTTTTCATGGAAAAAAATTCTTCCTCTTCTTCATAGGATAAAGGACTAGCAACACCGCATGTATAATTTTCATCTTTTGTTTCAAATTCTTCCTCCTCTTCAACATCTTCTGGTTCTTCAATTCAAAAATAGATATTTGACTAGAAGGATGAGTTTGTGGGTTCCTTTTCATGAACAACCTAAAATGTATTTTCTAAGAAGATTCCTCAAAAACTTGTTTTTTGAGATCCACTACTTTGTGATAAGGTTTGAAGGACCTTCGGTAATCCTTCCATATATAAAACACATTTTTATTTCTTCTCCTATTTAAAAGTAACCTTGTTTTTCGATTGAGGAATAGGATTCTTTTCTTCAGTTGTGGATTTTTTGGCTATGTTAATCATTTCCTTCTCAACATTCATGGCTTCTTACATATTATCAGCTAGCGTGATCTTGGTTGCACGTTTAACGATCATTGTGGTTGAAGTGGGTAAAGCACAAGTATAAAAATTGATCTCGACATTGGCTCTTGGTTTAGATGCATCTAGTATTATATTTAAAATCTTGTTAACTCTTAGACTAAAACCCTTTATTCTCTCTTTGGGACCCATTATAATCCTAGATAGGTCAACTAGTATTATTGTTGGTGATTTGCCATCACCGGATTTCTTTATGAACATGTCCTCAATAGTATCCCAATTATTAATAAAATTAACTTGTTGAGAAAAATACTAGGCAATCAATTTTCCTTCAAATATATAAGGAAATAATCTACAAACAACATCCTCTTCACGAACACCCATAATATTAATAAATAACATATAATTGTTAATATGATCTTCAGTGGAATCTCTTTTATCAAGATTAAATTTAGGCAGCCAATGCACAGTATGCTTAGGAAAATCATGTTTATCACTTGAAACATTTATAGCTATAAGATTTTCCCATGCTCTTCTCGGTTGTCCATGTCCAACGATTGTAACAGTAACAAAAGGAAGAATAACATTGGATGTAGTACTAGGTGAAATGATATTAATTGTAATAGAGGAAGAAGTTTTTACAGACTGAGTCAGTTGTTGAGCCTCCATTTTGTCTAGATTTTCACACCTTTTGCTAAGGATCTCTTATGCCTTCACCTGGTTTTTTGTAGTTATTATCATCCTTTTCTATACATTGTTGGACTATTATAGAGGCATTAAGAGGTAACATGTTATCATTCTATGAATTCTATTTGTTCTAATGATTTGAAGAGATTTGTGTGAAAATATCACTAATAACAGGTTATCCTTGTGACAGGGGTATTGTTCCCGTTCCAACATGATAGTTCCTGCTCCAACAATATAGTTCTTGTTCGTGCAATACATATCCTATTCCCATATCCATGATTTTCATATATACAACTTCCAAGATAAGAAACAAGAATATGGGTTTTGTGCAGCAGAGGCTCAAGATGGTGTTGTGTTTCCTTAATCATGCCCAGGTCTTCAAGATAACGTGTAGAGTGAAGGTCAAAGAATTCAGTCAAACTGTTTTCTATAAGTCACAAGGTTTATCAACAACGTGATATTCTCATGGATACTATGGTGAGGATTTCATGATTTGGTACTAGTCACTATGTTTATATGGAACCCCAGATCGATGGAAATTTAGTCAAATAAGAAAACTCCTTATTTTGGTCCAGGAATCGGTTTACATCTCTAAAATTGTATGCATTGTTTAACGTTTGATATAGATAATTAGGACACACATATGTTATAAATAAGAAGACCTTGTATTGTAGAGGGGGATTGGAATTAGATAGACAAGGAATTTGATAGGCAAGAAAGGGAGTTAAGACCGTGTGCCCAGTGGGATGATCCTTGGAGGGGACCATGGAGCCAAGCTCTACATTATGCAATGTTTATGTAACAAGACTTCAGAATTAATAAAAATTGGCATTTGATTCATGTTTATTGTTTTTTAATCTTCTAGGATTGTGATTTAATCTTTACAAGGGTAAGGAGTTGGGTGGTTTGGGCTCAATAGCTAATCCATTGCCCCATACCTCTTAGGATTTTCTGAGTTTTTGTTTGATCAATGCATAAGTGTGAGATTGTGATTTCGTAGAAATTTGTAATCTTATTTCATAGTTCTCCTTTATGCTTTTATGTTAAATTGCACAAGTTTGATTAATGAGTGAAATGGTATGGTTACTTTCTTGGAATGCATTAATGTGTATCGATATTCAACACATTAATATTCTATATGTAAACTGAGATAGAGAAGACAAAGTATAGATATTGAGTGTTTTCTTATTGCATCTCTCATTTATATTAGAAGCTTAGTGCATTATTTACTCTGATCTCATTTGTTACATAACGAAATCTACTTTCAGTTTACAAGGATTCAATGATGAAGATAACAATTTCTTATCACAAAGTAGGGGTATGATCATCAAGAGTTATGATTTGATTTATTATCTATATTATTTGAGCGCTCACAAACACTTTAAATTATTATTTCAGATGTGAAACTAATCCTGGAGTTTTGAGAGAATGATATTTGTTTTTATGATTCAGATTCCAGGATCAACACGAGGAGAGATTTTATCCTTGTTTCATTGACATAGTAAAGTGTCCAATATAACTCTTTGAGAATACCTCTGGTCAAAGGTTATGATTAATGAATACTACATTATTTTTAGAGAAACAATGCACATATAATATAGATTCCTTCTAAGTAGCAATACCTCTACATTGGGAAAGAAAGCATTTAATGATTTTCTTAGATGAGGATAAACTGTGAATTAGTTGTGAATGATTTTGTCTTGTAATTCTTAGTTTTATTGCATGATTTCCTTCTTTGCAACATAGCAAGTAATCCTTTAAGAGGCTTTGAAACAGATTTGCACTCTTTATTTCCAAAATGGATTGTCAGTTTGAATGGAACCTACATTCCCTTGTCCCTTGAACAACAGACACAAACTTTCTGTGGGAGTCACTCAATCCAGTAGAGGAGCTAGAAGTAGGTCCACTGTGTGTTTTCCTTAATTTGAAAAGTATTGTTTCTTGAACGATGTCTTTGAATTGTTTGCAAGAGCTTGATTTATATTTTACAGATTCATGAGGTCTTCTTCTGGCATTTACTATACTACGTCTGTAAGCTTACGCAACCCGGATTGATAATTTAAACTTTGGTATATAAATCTTGCATTTATATCACTCGACATTCTGGCGCCATTGCCGGGGAGGCTCTTGAAGGATAAGACCTCAATGATTTGTCATGATTTTTCCCTTTTATTTGCAAATGAATTTTTAGATTAGTGTGATTCCCTTTGCTTGTTGAAGCATATTGGACGGTATTGCCAGAGAGCTCACAAGCATGGTTTGTTTTCCTTTACTGCAAATGAGTTTTTAAGTGTGATTTCATTTACTACAAATGAGTTCTTTAGTGTGATCCCTGGTTTGTTTTCCTTTACTGCAAATGAGTTTTTAGTGTGATTTTCTTTACTGCAAATGAGAGTTTTGGTGTGATTCCTGGTTTTTTTTCTTTTATTGCAAATAGTTTTTTTTTTTGTCAGTATGATTTTCTAGACAAGTATCACCAGAGAGCTTACAATCCCGGTTTGTTTCTTTTAACTGCAAATGAACTTTTGAGTTAGTGTGGTTTTTTTAGTTTTTTGGTGTTGTAAGAACCCCCCACTCTAATCCATATGCTAACAAGACCTTCCAGCTAGCAGGAAAAATTCCAGGTAGTTTGATGCTACTGCCTCAAATCCTAGTAGCAACTGGGGTCTCTGGTTCTTAGGAAGAACATATTTTGGCAGCAATTAGAAATAGATCTATTCCTTGGGAAGTAAAAACTCATGAAGATCTAGAAGATTGTTCTAGGGAAACTGAAGAACTATGGGTCATGTTTGATGAGGAGAAACCATCAGAAGTAGAGATAAAAAAGCACCCACCATATTTATCATCTGATCCAACCTACACTTTAGGAGACAATCAAAGAAATTTGGAAGACTTGCATGATATAATAAAGGAAGATGCACTAAATGTTACCCATGAATCAAATCACTGAGAATATGTGGATCCAATTGAATCTTGGTTTCAGATGATTGTCAACACCCACTCTTCCTTTATTATTCAACAATTCCTGGTATCACATCAGTTAATGCAGTTGGTTCCTCATGTTCTGGTATTTTCTCGAATATACTTTTCAAGTTTGAACATGAGTAGGATTGTCCTCTTGTTACACACATGGTTGCATTGGAAGTACTCCTATACTTAAAAGGAAAGTCTTCCACTTCTTAGGATAGGGTAGGATAGAAGAATAAATCAATGCATTCCTTATTATGAATAAAGACATTACAATAATACTATTAGGGCTACAACTTCCAAAGCACAACTATTGAAACTGATTTTGATTCCCATTGGTTTTTAACACACACACATCTATGGCAAGTCTTATTGAGTATGATTCACTCTAATACCTCATGATTTTGCAAAAGTGACCATGATTAATTTTCTAGTTTAGTCACTCTAATGAGTTGTCATTTGAGAAATATTTTTTTAAGTTTCTCTTAGAAGGTATTATTGAAAAACCTCCTATGGCGGACCACTCCTGTAAAGACCATAATGAGTTGCTCATGAGAACACTAGCATTATTAACTCAAGGAATATTCCAGTCATTATCTGAGACATCTTATTTAAAATTAGTCTTTAAGGTAGAGGGACTAACCAGTAAAGATTAGTCATTACAAACTTTTCACACCATCCCATACTCTTAAGGAGTACATCTACTTCCCCACTTATTAAGTAACCTTTAATCAGATTTTACAAAGGATTGATTAAAGGATAGGAGGCCTCATTATGAGCCAACCTACCATGATCATAGGACCTAACACAAATGAAATTATTGTTACTGGTCACCAAGAAAAAGTAATGGCTTTCAGCTGAAAAGCTAGAGGATAGGAGGTCTCATCACGAGACGACTTGTTCATTCTTGTTATTTCTTGTGAATGGCACTGCGATTAGATGGTTACCAAGCCAAGACAGTGGTCTTCATCTAATTTCTAAATTAAATAGATAAATTTGAATCTATATCTAGTAGGTGGGACAAATGCATTTCGCTGGTTTAAAAGACACCCCTAACGAGGCTATAGATGATTCGGATTTAAACAGGAACGCAACAAATTACAGAGATAACCATAAAAACATAGATGTACCGAAATAATACTTCATTTTATTAATGTAAAATACTGAAATATGCTTACAAATAGAAATGGAAATAAACCAGCTAGGGCGATGGTAGCTTATCTATGAGAAGAGATGTGGCGGTTACATGCCTCTGAACTGCCTTACAATGAGGCTTAAGGGCCTTTTTATTATTGAACAATAAGAGCAAACCCTAAACAACCAAAACCCTAACCTGAGGAGATGTAACACCAAGAGTTTATGGGCCCCATTGGGGTGAGTTGGAAAACCAACTTCCTGGGGTCATGACTTGGTCATATTATCTCCGTTTGACGCGCATGATAACCCGTTGGAAAGATCTCTCCGAAGACTACGATGGAAAAGACAATTTTGGACAAAAAATCGCTGATGGTAGATTTCCAAAAAAACATCGTTTAGGGCCTCAAAACGGATTCGAAAGTTTAGGACCCGAAAAACTGCTAAAAATAGTAAACTGTGCTACAATTAAGGAAACTGAAAAACTGAAAGAAGAAATGGTGGGGGTCCAAGTGGAATTGAAGGGTGGCCACCAATATCTACTTGGATCATTCCTCCCCCCTTAGGAAGCAATGGTCCCCATTGCGTTGAGTTCCTCCATGAGATGAGGAAACTTCTGTTGAACTTGGTCCTTGGTGAGCCACTTGCCCTGGTGAAGGAGTTGGACTGCTTTGACAACTCAATACAGTTGGATATTCTGCTGGCAAGTGTGCTTGATCTATGTGTCCATGATCCGATCAGTTGCAGCTTGTTCCATGCAATTTGGATTTAACTCTGTGGGTGTGAGTTGTTCTGCAATGTCAGATGTGTCTAGTAATGGTGGAAAGTATGGCCAAAGGTGGTCCACATTGAACACTAGGTGTAGGCCAAGGAATGGGAGAATGTTGAGCTCAAATGCATTATCTCCCATAGCCTTGGTAATGGTGTAAGGACCATATCAGAGTGGTCTGAGTTTCCGATAGGCTCCGGTAAGGCGTTCCTTTTGCAAATGCAACCAGATTTTGTTGCCCACCTGAAACTTGTGTGGCACCAGATGTTGATCATGTCGCTTCTTGTACTTGGCATTTGATTTCTATAGAATGTCATGGACCTTCTGGCGAATATGTTGGATGTGCTCAATGAAGTTGTTTGCCTTATCTGTTTCAGACTGGACATGAGCCGAATCTGTGTGAGTAGCTGCAAATGGCATGGCCACATCAATGGGACATAGTGGCTGGAATCCCAAGCCCACCTGAAAAGGGCTATGGCCAGTCGAGCTGTGGAGAGCTCGGTTGTAGCTGTGATGAACATAGGGGAGGCTCTCGTCCAATGTGCGTGGATGCTTTGAGTTGTACATGCGCAAAATGTGTATGATCATCTTGTTGACAACCTCTGTTTGGCCATCAGTTTGAGGACGAAAGGTTGTGGACTTAGTGAGCTTGGTGTCCAACATCGACCATTGACTGGACCAAAATGTGCTGAGGAACCTGCTGTCCCGATCTGAGATGATAGACTGTGGGATCCCAAAGTGTACCCACACTCGTTCAAAGAAGAGTTTAGCAGTGGTTTCAGCTGTGATATTCTTCTTGCAGGCGCTTCGGCTTCGGCTGTGATATTCCCAAGGTCGACTAGGGGTAGGCAGGGGGGTATAGGGGCATTGCTTCTTAATGGTCGGCTTGGCAATGGCACAGGTAGTGCATGATCTGATGTACTTCCTAACATCCTATCGAAGATTAGGCCAATAGAAATACTTCTGCAGTACTGCCACCGTTTTCTCGACCCCAAAATGCCTAACATCCCGACTGTAGTGTGCTTCCCAAATCATCTTGGCACGCTCACTTGAAGGAACACAAAGGTGCCCCAAGTGGCATAACAAGGCATCCTGGAGGTGAAAATCTGGAACATGCTGACCCTCCAAGAGTGTCTAGTATGTGTGGCCAAATTTTGGGTCGCTTTTGTAGAGAAGTGGCCAATCAGAAGTCTCGTGCCCACAAGAGTTGAGCACGGTGGTTAACGCCATGATTGGTGGTCGACTGAGGCAATCTGCAACATTATTGGTGCTGCCCTTCTTATACTTGATATTCAAATGGAACTGTTGCAGGTATGTGGACCACTTCTAATGGTGATCATTCTGCAATTTCCCTTGGGTTTGTATGAACTGCAGGGGTCGATGGTCTATGTGGATGATCGTTTCCTTCCCCAAAATGTAATGCTTCCATTGTCGGCAGGCCTGCATAATGGAATAAATCTCTTTTTCGTAAGTGGGATACTTCCGGACTGTGTCTGAAAGTGTCTCACTGTGATATGCCACTGGATGCCCGTGTTCAGTAAGGACTGCCCCAATAGCATAGTCAAAGGCATCTGTCTCGACCTCAAATGGTTGTTGCAAGTCTGGTAATGCAAGAAATGGTGCCGAGCAAGGAGATCTTTCAACTCTGTGAATGCCTCCTATTGAGATTCAGACCAAAATAATTTTTCTTTCGCTTCTCCCTTGGTGACTTGACTCAAGGGCAAAGTGATATGAGAAAATCCCAACACGAACCTGTGGTAGGCATTGGCAAGACCTAGAAATCTGCGGAGCTCTGTCAGAGTGGTTGGAGATGGCCAATCTCGAATGACTTGGATCTTGGCTGGATCCACATGCATCCCTTGTTCATCAATAATGTATCCCAAATACTAAACCTGGGTCATGCCAAAAGTGCATTTCTCCAAATTGGCACATAACTTGTGTTGCCACAGTGTTTGGAGAACCTGCCGGATGTGGTGGAGCTGCTCTTCCCAACTCTGGCTGAAGATCAGGATGTCATCCAAGTATACCACTGCAAATGAGTTGGTGAATGGCTGCAAGATGTCATCCATTAGCCTCATGAAGGTTGCAGGAGCATTCTTCAATCCGAAACGCATAACCAACCATTCGAAAAGGCCCTCTTTGACTTTGAATGCAGTCTTCCACACATTAGAGGGTTCGATTAGTACCTGGTGATATCCTGACTTCAAATCGATCTTACTGAAACATTTTGCCCCCTTCAGTTGGTCCAGGAGGTCATCAATCCGTGGGATTAGGTACCTATTACGACAATGATCTTGTTCAATGCCCGATAGTCAATACAAATTCTCCAAGTCCCATCCTTGTTTTGTACCAACATGATTGGGCTCCCATACGGCGATGAACTCGAACGGATGTGACCTTTCTACAACAGCTCCTAAATCTGCCTCTTGATTTCATCATTCTCCAAAATGGAGTGCCGATAGATTGGTCCATTGGGCAGTGTCGCACCTGGGGTCAGATCGATGGCGTGCTTGACTTGACAGTGTAGAGGAACCCCTGCGGGGGAGGTGAAGATGTCCTTGTACTCCTCCACAACCTTGTCCATCTATAGTTGTCGTGCGGAAGGGCCCTGTCTGGAGGTCGTGGCCAACATCTTCTTCTTTCCTTGAGGGCGTATCATCAGGAAAACAAATTTCTCAGTTTTGGAAATGAGCTTACTGCATTGTTTTGCAGTAACCAAAGAGATGGCGGTAGGCGGTGCTACCTCCGATATTCTATACAACTTATTTCCCAAAGTAACAATAATAGCATGGGGCCTTCATTCACACACAGCATGTCGCTTCCACAAGTATGGTTGTCCTAATAATACATCACAAAGTTCAAGGGGAGCAATGTCACACAATACCTCATCCGTGAAGGGCTTGATGTTGTATGGAAGGCCACATTGTTGGCTCACGCGAAGATCCTGTCCTTGGTGAAGCCACCGGATGGTGTACGGTTGTGGTTGTGCTATGGTTGGTAAGCCCAGTTGCTTCATGACCTCTGCTGAAATGAGGTTCTTTTGGATCTTGCTATCAACAATGAACTGTAGCAGGGAGCCCTTTACCCACATTTGGGAGTGGAAGAGACGCTCCTCCTCCTCTGGATCTTCAGGTTCCTCCTTCTGGATCCTCGTGGTGGCAATGGTGGCGTTGGGCTCTGCATCAATAATCTGCTTCCCTTTGTCATTCTCCTTGTCAGGTTCTGACTTAGAGTCGGAACATGCATCTCATTCTAAAACCTTTAGCTCGGCCACTAGTGACTGCTTTGCATGACACTCACTTGTGTTGTGAGTGGAGCTCTTATGGAATTCACACCACTTTCCTGTGTCCTTTTTTGGCTTTGCAGCACTGTTTTTTGCTTGCAGCTTTGGCGGGTTGTCTTAGGTCGCCCTGCCTTGGCTTTGTCCTTTGTTCTATGGTTTAGGGGCACCTTTCCCTTGCTTCGGATTCGCAGATCCAAAGTCTCGCTTCTTCTGTTTAAACTTTTGCTTGACCTTGACAGCATATCGGTATGCCACGCCGAGCGAGGAGATGTTCAGGAATTCTATTTCTTCCTGGATGTACTTGTGCAGGCAACCACGATATTTGAGTACCAAACGCTGCTCTGAATCCTTGATACCCAAATTTGTGCAAAGGGTATGGAAAATATTGGTAAACTCCGACACGTCTTGGTCCCTTCCCTACCACAGCATGGTCCACTTTATGTATTGATCCTCGTAGCTTTCGACATAGTAGTACTGCTCCTTGATGGCATCCCGGAATGAATTCAAAGTGGGTGCGACTGAAAATAGTGAGCCTATACTTTCATCCTTCTGCTCCCAGTAGGTTTCCCACCAGTCCTTGACGTGGGGGGCTGCTTTGAGAAGAGTGAAAATAATCTTTTCCCGACTGGAAAAATCATGAACAGAAAATAACCCTCTAGTAGATTTAACCATTTATCGACGGCATCTGCATCTATCTAACCCTTGAATATGGGGATTTCAAAATTAACTTGTACCTTAAATGGTGTGGCATTTCTAGAGTAGCTGTTGGAAGTTGATGCGTCGCCCCTGGGTAGCCGCTGAAGGATCTGGGCAAAGTTGTCCATCATCACGTTCCTTTGTCGCTCGAGGGCTTCTTCAAGCAAGATTTTGATAGGATCTCCTGCCCCCTTATCTTTCTTTTCATCCACCATGGGAGGCTGTCGGGATTTGCGAGGCTGGTCTTGCAAAGGTTCGACCAGTTCAAGCCCTAACTCCTTATATCCCTACCTCGTTGGGGACATGCAAAGAAAAACAGAGGGAAAAAAAACAGACCGCTCTGATACCACTGATCCAGATTTAAACAGGAACACAACAAATTATAGAGATAACCATAAACACATAGATGCAACAGAAATAATACTTCATTTCATTAATGTAAAATACTAAAATATGCTTACAAACAGAAATGGAAATAAACCAGCGAGGGCGATGGTAGCTTATCTCCGAGAAGAGATGTGGTGGCTACATGCCTCTGAATTGCCTTACAATGAGGCTCAAGGGCCTTTTTATTATTGAAAAATAAGAGCAAACCCTAAACAACCAAAACCCTAACCCGAGGAGATGTAACACCAAGAGTTATGGGCCCCGTTAGGGTGAGTTGGACAGCCAACTTCCCGGGGTCGTGACTTGGTCATATTTTCTCTGTTTGACACACATGATAACCCATTGGAAAGATATCTCTGAGGACTACGATAGAAAAGACAATTTTAGATAAAAAATTGTTGGTGGTAGATTTCCAAAAAAACATCGTTTAGGGCCTCAAAATGGCTCCAGAAGTTTAGGACCCGAAAAACTGCTAAAAATAGTAAACTATGCTACAATTAAGGAAACTAAAAAACTGAAAGAAGCAATGGTGGGGGTCCAAGTGGAATTGGTGGGTGGCCACCAATATCCACCTGGATCAATAGACGCCTGCAGGTAGCTTCAGAAATATACTCAAACATGAAATTTGTCAGAATTTCTCGAAAATGAAATGAATGGATAGAACTATGCAATTTGAATCCAATGCAAGTCATTTCGTTTAAAATAGATGCCGCGTGCTCCCAGAAACGTGTTTCATTTTTTGGAAACAACTAAATTTTCAAAATGCAGTGTCCAGGGTTGTCCAGTCAATAATTCGTATAAATAACTAGGCATATTGACATGGCATGGTGACTGGAATCCATTAGCCAATCTCTGCTTGACAATTGGCAAGATTTCACTGGCTACGAGTTGGTCGATTTTTTTTGGTGGTGGACTAGGTTGAAGTGGACCAATTGAGGCTGCCACGTGGCCCAACTAGAGGCTTCCACGTGGCACCTTGGTGGCCACTAAAAATTTGGTTCACGTCGAATTTTAGCTCATGGGAATAAAAAACATGACCTCGTTCCAACTAACATAGGCCCTCACCAACACACCATGTTATGTTTCTCATCGGTGAGGATGGTTATAGCTATGCAAGCTAAGCACAATTGTAGGGAGGGGTGTGTAATTTTTGTAGTTCATATTTCCAGTGACAAGGGTAAGGATGTTGAGGATGTGGAAGTCCTCAAGACGTACCATGTCTTGTAGCAGTTTTAGGGTGTATTTCCAGCAGATATTTCAGAGTTGCCTCCCCACAGAGAAGTGGACTTTTCTATTGAGTTGGTACCAGGAGCAACACCAACATCAAAGGCACCTTATAGGATGAGCACTCCAGAGTTATTGGAATTGAAGTTGTAGTTGAAGGAAATTCTTGATAAGGGATACATTAGGCCCAGTGTATCTCCTTAGGGTGCACCATTATTGTTCATCAGGAAGAAGGATTTTAATCTCAAATTGTTCATTGATTACAAGACATTGGACAAGGTGACCATAGAGAACAGGTATCCATTTCCAAGGATTGATGATTTTTTTGATCAGTTGAAGGGATCAACAATGTTCTCAAAGATTGATTTTAGATAAGGATATCATCAGGTACACATTAAAGAAGAGGACATCTACAAGACTACTTTCCAGACTAGGTATGGGCATTAAGAGTTTGTTTTGGTTCCTTTCGTTTTGACTATTTCTTCGGTTACTTTCATGTGTTTGATGAATAGTGTGTTGTGTCCTTATTTGGACAAGTCTGTGATTGTATTCATTGACGATATATTGATATATTCTAATAATGAGGAAGAACATGCAAAACACTTAGCAACAATGTTGATATTTCTAAGAGAGTATCAGTTGTATGCCAAGCTTAGTAAGTGTAGTTTCTTTTAAATAGAGGTACATTACTTGGGACATGTTGTTTCTGAGGAAGGTACATCAGTGGAACCAGAAAAGATTAGAGCTATCATGGAACGGGAAACTTCTAGAAATGTGGATGAGGTTAGATCATTCATGGGGCTAGCAGGTTACTATAGGCGGTTCATCAGGAATTTCTCACGGATTGCATGTCCTATTACATAATTTTAGAGGAAAGGAAATAAATTTGAATGGATAGAGAAATGTGCAGCAATTTTTGAGCAATTAAAGTAGTTTCTTACAAATTCTCTAGTGTTAAATATTGTAGATCTGGATAAAGAGTTTGTGGTGTTTACATATGCTTCTAAAAGAGGACTTGGTGGAGTCTTGATATAGGAGGGACAGGTGGTATGTAATGATTCAAGGAAACTGATTGAGCATGAACATAACTATGTGACTCATGATCTTGAGTTGGAAGCTATTATTCATGCCTTGAAGATGTGGAGGCACTATCTTCTTGGAATGAGGTTTATTTTGATGAGTGACCATATTAGACTAAGGTATCTATTTGACCAAACTAATATGAATGCCAAGCAAGTTAGATGGTTGGCTTCCCTTAGTGAGTTTGACTTTGAGATTAGATACATTAAAGGAAAGGAGAACAGGCTTGTAGATGCTCTTAGTAGGAGAGTGTAGGTAAACCATGTTGCAATTGTGAGATCTTATGGGAAATATTTAGAGGCTCAGATCTTACAGGAAGGACAAAATGATGATAGGTACAAGGATATTAGGCACAGGTTATAGTAGCAAGGAACAAGTGATTAGGATGTGGATTATCATCTCATGGAAGATGACTTGGTCAGTTTTGGTGACATGATCTATGTGTTGGATGACACTGAGCTCAAGAAGCTTATCTTGAGGGAGTTTCATGTCAAGCCATATTCAAGTCACCCAGGATATCAGAAGACGTTGATAGATGTGAAGAAGTTCTACAATTGGTCGAATTTGAAAAAGGAAGTGGCAGAGTTTTTTGCTAGATGTTTGGAATGTCAACAAGTGAAATTTGAGTGTAAGCATCCCGCTAGTTTATTACAACCTATTCTGATTCTAGAGTGGATATGGGAGGTCCTTTCCATGGATTTCATTATAGTTTTTCTGATCACATTGAAGCAACATGATTCCATCATGGTTGTGGTTGATAGATTGAGCAAAGTAGCTCACTTCATTCTAGTGAAGAAAACTAATTCAGCTAGTGAGGTAGCTCATATATTCATCAGAGAGATAATGAGATTACATTGTATTCCTATGAAGATCATGTTAGATAGAGATGCCAAGTTCACTTCCAGGTTTTGGAAGGAGTTATTTGAAGGTTTGGATACAGAGCTGGCCTTCAGTACAACTTATCATCTGCAGACATATGGAAAAACAAAGAGGGTCAATAGGATTCTGGAGGATATGCTAAGGATGTGTGTTATGCACCAACGAAGGAGGTGGGATGAGTATCTTCCACTGGCTGAATTTTCTTACAACAATGGTTATCAGGAGTCATTGAGGATGAGTCTGTTTGAGGAAATCTATGGGTGGAATTGTAATAATCCCAGCATCTTGAGTGATCCAGTGAATAAGGTACTTATAGGACCGGATATGTTGGCAGAGATGGAAAAAGAAATGCAGGTTATAAAGAAGAATTTAAAGGAAATACAAGACAACCAGAAGAGTTATGCATATCAATACAGGGCATTTAAGAAATTTTAGGTTAGGGACCATGTGTACTTGCACATCAAGTCCAAGAAGAGCTACTTGAGGATTATATCATGTGCTAAGTTAGCACCTTAGTATTACGGGCCTTTTGAGATCCTTGAGAGGATTGAACTAGTGGCATATCGATTTGCACTGCCCCCGAAAGTGAAAATCCATGATGTTTTCCATGTTTCATTGCTTAAAAGATATGTGAAATATGTTGATCATGTTATTGATTGGTATGTATTGCAGGTGGAGCCAAAAGGAGAATTCCAACCATAACCTTAGCGCATATTGCAACGAAAACAACTCATGCTATGGAAATGAGCAATAAAAACTACAAGGAAAATACCTTCTAGCAAAGGTCATAATGAAGGTTTTTAGTGTTATAAAATTGGCAAAAATTGTCAAAAATAAATCCCCTAAAACATCTATTTGTGGGGACGAATATTTTAGTGGATATTATAACATAAATTCATCAAAAATGAAAAAATTTGGGCGATTGGAGCTTTTAGAAGATGTTTTTTTTTGTGCGCTTTATGGAACAGGAGGCCCTAGTGCACTACTTATAGAAATGCACCGGGCTTTATACATAATTAAAAGCACCAAGGTGTTTAATTGAAAGAGCACCAGAACCTGAAATGTATACCACCCCAGTGCTTACAACAAAAAAATTCCAGGTGTGTACAAAACAAAGCACATTGGACCTTGAAACATATACTGCATTGATTCTTATATAAAAAAATCCATGATCATTCTTTGATGAAGGAACGACTCCGGGTCATGTAAAAAATAATTGTAGTTCTGATGCTTTCTCTTAAACATGCAGCACCAGAACATCTTGTTTACATAAATGCATCGATGTTGTTAATTTTAATAGTGCACCGGGAATGGAAATAATAATTTTTAGAACCAAGGGGTGTTAGTTCTATGAAAGCACTCGTGCATTGAGTTACAATCCATCGAGGCATTAATTAAAAACAATATCAGTGCTTGAAGACCTGAAATCCATAGTGTTGTCGTTTTCTGAAAAAAGCACCGGTTATGCTGAAAGATGACATCACGGTTATTTTATTTAAGTAAAGTACCAATGCATTTTTATGTTATGGACACACCGGTGTTTTTGTATGATATTTTATCTTTTCTAGAGGCATCGAACTGTGGCAATACAGTTATTGTAATTTTTTTAATTCGTTATTCATTGAACAACCAACATATATCTTATAACAATATTTATATAAATTAATATTTGATGAATGCATTTGTATATGATGTTTGGATTAATTTGTTATATTATCAAATTTCGCATATCTTCATTATAATATTTAATCATCCATATATTTAAAAATTGGTGTAACATTTCACAATGACATTGGATAACAAAATATAATAAATTAAAATGTATTTTATTATATGTCAATAAGAGACTCGTTGTCATTCAAAATGGGATTATTATTGGAAACCTCTTGTCTTTCAGTTGGGACACTATATCCATATTTACATTAAACAAAATGTCTAATTTTCACAGACAATTATTTCAAAAAATACAATAGGTTGCATTGATATCCAAATAGATCATCATTCTTCGTTGGAACTACTATCAGTGCTCGAGCTACTTCCATGACTTGGGTTATTTGGAGGAATTTTTTGTTGATTGCATCAATTGTTTTCATCTTCTTGATCTTGTTCCATTTGCAAACATAAAAATAAAGTGTAATGAGTGTATCTACATTGGTGAGAATAATGAAAATTGAAATAAATAATATACATCAATGTAAATTGAATAGCAATGTACCATAGCAAGAAGTGACTCGTAAATTGTGCACATGGTTTCAAAACCACGTCTCATGCCTTATTGCAACAAGTTTTCTGTTGGCGGAGTTCCATAATTTGTTTCATGCATGTTTTAAATCCCATTATAAATCATAGATTTAATATAAAGGATTTTTTTGTTCTATTAATTATAAACTCAAAGAAGTAAAACAACATAGATACTTATAAATTCCACAATTAATTTTTGATATGCCAACATATACTCACAACCATTATTTAACTCAATGTCAATCAATTCTTCTGATGGCTCTTATTTGTATGTTAGCACCTATTTCAAAACATTCAAGGATGGTTGTTGTAAAACAACTTAAAATATTCAAAAATGAAAACTTGAGTTGTTATAAGGAAATACTAACAATTACTCACAAATGTTCAAATCAACCATTTTCTTTCTTGTCATCCTATTTTATGTGTTGAATAAGTTCCATCTTGTTTTCTTTTCTGTAAGAAAATACTTAAAAATTAATATTTAATGCTATTTATTTATTTATTATTATTATTATTTTATTTTTTATTTATGTACAAAGTCAATCGTTATTACATACATTTGAAGCACGTTGTTAAGATGGCTCCTCCCATGATGAAATTATGTCCATTTCTTTGACCATATCCTTATACACTTTTTTGGACATTCCTGCTGCCATGTTTCATATATCAGCACGTTGATCATTTGGGATTTTCATAATCTTCATGAAAAAAGTAATAAATTAAAAATCAATATTAATAAATTAATGGTTTGTAGTTATATATATATATATAATTCTAGAAAATCATTTTATACAATTAGGAATATTTCCTTTTGAATTATTCTTTTTTTATGTTGTATGTTTTTTCTATTGCGAGTTTGACATGTCTTATGGGCCATTTCTCTGGAAACGCTTCTTGTAGTTTAGATATAATTTTGTTCTTAGAATCATTACGTTGATTTTTGTATTGTAAGTGGAAAGTAGGTCTATATGTTCGTTCCACTAGATCTATCATAGTTTTGTAAAAAAAAAATCCCTTTCATTGACTTCCAACACCACTCCAAATAAGCTAAGGACCATTTCATCATCATTTATATGTTCCATGGTTTTTCTTTTCTTAGAATGACATTGATCTTTTCCTCCATTGTTTCTCCCTATAGAACATTAAACATATATGAATTAATATATTTTTTGAAACATGTTATCTAATATTCTTAAATATATTATTAATGAAAATTCAAATAAATAAAAAAACTCATATTGAATAGTATTTTTTCATTCACCTAATTCATAATTCAACAATTTTTCTATTAGGCTTTTATGCTCTTTTGCATATAGATTAGAAATAATATTATCGACTTTATTCATTTTGTGGCTCTACATGACACACACCAACTAATACATATTAGTTAAACTTACATATAGTTCAAACATATTAATTTTGTAAAGAATTTACAAAAAACTTGTCTTCTCTGATTTTTTTGATGTGTTGTCATTGTGTTGATCAATATTTTTGTTAATTGAGACTTTCTGAGACATTTTTTTATCAATATATAACTTGTACCATTCAATACAGGACCCATTAGATATATTTTACAAATAAATCATATAATTTCAGGAAAAAAAATCTAGAAACTGGGATTTTAATTATTTAGCACCGTCTTGGAAAATTAATTTTAAATTAGGACGGTGTGATTTGTAAGGCTAAATGAACTTCACTAATTTAACAGTGCTATTAGGAACAAATGGGTCGATGTGTTATATTACACCAGGAGTAACAATGAAGTGACTGGACATGATCAAAAGTGTTATAATATATCGGTGCATTGAAATATTCAGGCAGCCCCAGTGTGTTATATTACATAGGGCGCACCACACAACATATAACCATTTTTAGAAAAGAAAGGAGAGGGTTGACAGTGTGATTTGCAAGGCCAAACTTAGCGGAATGATTTAACGGTGCTATTAGGAACGGGCACGACGGTGCGTTATATTACATCGGGAGCAACGATGAAAACACTAGATAGAATTCAAAAAGTGATAATATACCGGTGCATTGTGTTACTTAGGTAACCCTAGTGCATTATGTTACATAGGAGGCACCTCGAAACATATGGCCATTTCTTAAAATCAAAGAGGGATGACGGTGTGACTTGTAAGGCTCAACGCACCGTAATGGTTTAATGGTGTTATTAGGAATAGGCATGTCGGTGCGTTATATTACATCGGGAGCAAGGATAAACAGACTAGAAAGAATCAAAAGTGTTATAATTTACCAGTGTATTGTATTACTCATGTAGAATCTGTGCGTTATGTTACATATGGCTCACCGCACAACATATAGTCGTTTAAAAAATAAAATAGAGAGGGCCGACAAGGTTTGGATCTAATTCAATAAGTGATTCCCCTACTTTATATGGAAAACACCCTATATATTGTAAGTACACAAACCCATTAAATCTAAAATGCCTAAATTGAAAAACCCTAATTGTGAAGTGGTAGAGAAATTTAAACCCTAATGTGAAATTTTGCTAGAAGAAGCAAGGGTTTAAGGTAAGTATTGATTTTTTTTTTTTGCATTTTAATTAAATTTAAATAGGAATAGAGATCGTAAAAATTTTACTAGTAAAATCTATAGTAAATTTTTTACTATACATGGTTTTTAATTTTTTTTTAATTAATTGTGATTAAATCTAATATAAATTGTGAAATATTTTAACAGTAAAATTTAAGATTCTTGCTATCCATGATTTTGGGTGAATCACCATGCCTTTCAACTTCTAATCTTTCAACGAATCCAAAATATTTTGCATCTTTGATCTGATCTTCTCTTCCAAATGATCTCTCTTTTAATTAAACCCTAAGAGAAATAGTAAATTTTTTCATTAGTAAAATAAACAATAAAATTTAAAACTTACTATGCAGGTTTTTGAGTGAACCACCATACCTTTTAGCTTTTGACCTTCTGAATAGTTATGCTACTCCAAAGTATTATGTCCTACTGCACAGTTCTCCTAGTATATGTCTTTTCCAAATCACTCCCTTGAAATTTTGGGTAAAATAATGAAATGGTAACTTTTTACTATTTAAAAGACTATGAAATTAGTTTTCAAAAAATCAATTGCCGCTCATTTTTTTAATTAAAAAAAAAATCACACTTTCACTTTTTATTCAATTTCTCCGTGCATCAGTGAATTTGATACTCAAGTGCACTGGTGCGTTTATATAAAAAACATGCTGACATGATTATTTTTTTTTTGAAATCCTGAAACGGTGCAATTATTTTTTTTAACACAACGGTGTAGTGTATATTTAAAAGATAACTGAGATGGTGTAATTCATTTTTATTAATTTAATTCGGGAAACATTTGTGTACATGTGTTGTTTTTTATTTAAATGTACCAGTGCATTTTTATTCGAAAGAGCACTGATATGATAAATTATTTTTTATTTTTTCAAAATGATGGAAATCGATGTGGGTATTATTTAAATGCACCAATGCACTTATTATTTAAACAGACTAGTGTGGTTTATTCTGATTAGTGCATTGGTGGGCTTTAAAATCTATCTGAAATTTTATTTTCACAGAAAATGGCATATTAATCTCAAATTATCCTTTAGAACACATCGACATGAATTACAGTAGTTCATAGTATACATTTTCCACTTAAAGTCATCTTGTTCTTGAAAATGGTTTCAAAACTATATTGAAATTCAAATTGTAGTTATATCATTCTCCAGATTAATTTTAAATGTTCACACAAAATTTTATTTATGATTTTTCTCAAATACAGAGAAAAAAATCTCAATAATATCAAATGGCCAATTATTCAAATTCTAGATCATTCCATATTGTTGATCAAAGTCCTTCGTAGAGTTCTCCCTTTCCATCTCGAAGTTTAGATATTATTTATATTTCGATTATCTAATTGATTTTTTTTTAATCCATGTAAATTTGAATTAAAATATATGAAAATTATTTGTAGGATCCAGATTCATAATCAAGTTCAGATGCAGAAAATATTACTCCATATTATTTTCAAAAACATCGGAAGCTCTTAACAGGAGAAACATATCACAAGCAGTTGGTAGATGAAAATGGACAACCTCTTCACCCTGCCAATCAGAACATGGTATCTTATAGCCATAATCCTAGATCAACGATGGTAATAATTGTTTGGTATACTGAAATTTCAACAAACCCATTGCATTATTGTGCTTACTAATATCATTGATATTGTACTAACAATGTTCAATATTTTTTGAAATTAGGATTCTAGTGATGATGAGTGACCCACCTACCATTTTCCGGTGCATCCCACTACAATGTCATATCGAGAGAACGTTGCATTAAGATAAAGAATCAGAGAGGAAGCATAGGAAGAATGGTTGAATCAACCACATATTCAATTCCCACTACATCCAGATTCACTAATTAGGAATGACTACAGTAATAGTAGTTCTTCATCACAAGTTGGAAATGAAGGCAATCAAATGGAGGGTGGTATGGATGATTACTTACGAAATATGACTTCCATAGAGGAAATGTTGTTAGATGCATTCCAGAATGATGAGCTAGGGGATGATGCTCATATCACTGATACCTTATTCAAAATCCTAAAATATGCTTCCACCACCCCTCTCTTTGGACCTAGAGGCAAGTCAAACTTTACTCAGCTGGGGATAACGATGTCATTTTACAATGTGAAAGCAAAGTTTGGCATGTCGAATTCATGTTTATCGATATTATTGAGGTAATTGACTTGCATGATCGATCAATTTCCTTATATTTTGTCACATAATCAAATTTAAAAATGGTCAATTTTATGAATGTTAAATATTGACATTGTACAATTATATTCCCCACCAACTGTAGGATATTCAAAGATAAGGTTATTACGAGTGATAATGTCTTAACGGGTAGTTGTGAAAAGGAAAAGAAGTTTTTGAAAATGTTTGTGTTGATTACATATCATATCATGCATGTTTGAATGATTCTATTCTATATAGAGGAGAATATGAAGACAAAAAGATATGTCCAGAATGTGGGCATGACAAGTACCGTAATTAAAAAAAAGGGTAAGTCACATGGTCATCCTCATAAGATATTGAGGCACATGCCTATAATCCCAAGGATTCAAAGACACTTTCATTACAAATAATTAGCTATGTTGTAGGGATGGCATGCCTCACACAGAAGTGATTAAGGATTTATGTGAATCCCAATAGATTCAATAGCCATGAAGCATATAGAGGATACATGGCCTGAAAAATTTAAGGATGAAGTACAAAGTCTACGACTCAACATAGCCATGGATGTCGTCAACCCATATTCCCTCCAAAACACCAACTATTATGTTTGGCCTGTAGTAGTGATCAATAACAATATCCCCCAATGGTTGTCTGTGAAGAATGAACATCTTATGTTTGCTCTCATAGTCCCTGGTAGAAAACAAGTGAAGAATATGGATGTCTACTTACAACCATTGGTAGATGAATTTAAGGAATTATGGGAAGGGATACATGTGTACAATGTATCAAGACCCATCACAAAAGAGAGGAGTTTTATGATGTATGGCATATGTTCTTACACCATACATGATTATGCAGGATTAGGAGTTTTCTCTAGTAAATTACATTCTTATTCATTTGTTTAGTAACAATATTGTTTCATGTATTAATTTAATTTGTTGCAATTGTTCATATCTTCATGGTCACTAACATGTTGACCTGTATACAATAATTTCGCAAGTCTTGTAACGAAAATGTATCATGGATGTAAATGTTGTGGACCTTCTATGAATGCTAGGTGGTCTGAACGCCCATGAAAGCCAATGTATGACTACTCTAGGGTATTCCTCCCAAAATAACACCCTTACATAAGAGCAACATCCACTTTCAATGGTAAACTTGAGAGAACCCAAAGGCCGGCAATAATGACACCAATTGGATGGCTCAGAGCATATGAGATAGAGAAGGAGAAGGAGTTTGTAGAAATGTTCGATTCAAATGGGGAGCCTATGTTCAATGATCCAAATTTCTTCAACACCTACGTTGAGAAATTTCCCATTGGGATGAAAAGGAAATTTATCTTTTATGAGCTCCCATATTGGGAGCATCTTAGATTTCCCACATACTAGATCCCATACATATATTTAAAAGTGTTTTGTCTTATTTATGGAGGCACATATCATTGAAAGAAAGTGACACATTGGATGTTGGGAGAGATCTTATTTCTTCAAAAACTAAAAAGAAACATTGGCCAAGACAAGAAATTAGAGGAGATGTTGGCCCCTCTTATTCTCTCAAAGAAGGTGATGTCCCATGGGTTTTAAATAAATATGATCTTTCTTTGTGAAAGGAAGTTATAATGAATGTGAGGGTACCTTCTTTATATGGGTCTTCACTACGACGTTGCTTCACTATGGATGGTTGTTTTTCAGGTTGAAATCTCTCGACTATTTGAACCTTCTAAGAGTATGTATGTCAAAAACACGATTTTATTATTGTTTTTATTTTTATGTAATGGGATATTTTATAATTAATTTTTGTATAATGTATTATTTACTGTGAAATGTCATTATCCTCTACTCATGCGTGGGTGTGTGAACGATGAATTACCTCAAGACCTATGACATGCCAGATCTAAATTATCTGCATTTGTACATTGGATCACATCAAAGGAGATTCATATGGCTAGCATTCCACGGTGGCGTCAAGAGATAACTGAGATTGTTTTTATGTCTGAGAAGGAACTACCAAGGAGTTTCATGGACTTGCAAGTTCATCTTCTAATTCACCTAGTAGATGAGGTTGAATTAGTTGGGTTCATTTCGTTTCATTGGATGTTATTCTTAGAGAGGTACACGAAGAAATTGAAAGGTTTTGTTCGACAAAGGGAAAAACCCGAGGGGTCTATGGCATAGGGGTACATATCGTTTGAGTCTTTCTATTATGTCAGTGAGTTCATCAAGTAGATGGACAACACACCAGGTGCAGAAATTTGAGATGATGAAAGGGATGAAAACAAAAGAGAAGGGGAGCTTCTTGAAACGAATGGAAAGAGACGCACGGTAAAGAGTAAGTGCAGGCTTATCATTTGTCAAATTACTAAACAATAAATTTTCACATTGAACTTCATATTAATGCATATTTTGCATATATATATATATATATATATATATATATATATATATATATATATATATATATATATATATATATATATATTAGTTTTATTTCATCAACAAATTCAAAAATTGAAGCCATCAACAAAATAATTTTTTACAATATGGAAGCGACACAACTATGGATCGCATTGTATGAAGTGAAGAGGAGGAAATGGGATGGTAATAGGAAAGAATTCAAATGGTTGAATGGTAGAATAATTCCTTATCCTAATCATTTAAAAGAAAATATGCCAATGACATGCCCTAATAGCTGGGTTGTTCATCAAATCAGAGAGAAATACGGTGCATTTGGTCATTACCCACGTGCTAAAGAGGATGCACTAAACATAGGGATTGGGTGCAACAAATAGGTAATTATAATCCCTTTCTATATAGTTTTAACTTCATATTACACCTTTGAATTGTAACATCTATATATATTTTATATTTTGAATTATGTTTGAGTTATTAGACACATGACACTGTGATTTTTTCATTGTTTATAGGTGCATTTGTTCCCATCTATGTCAGCATATGGACATCATTTTTGTATAGAGGATGCCGATGATGGATGCATGACAAATGACTCTGGAGTGGAAGTCAAGTTCGACCAATCTAGTCGCACTAGCCATCGTGATCAAAACCTAATACAAGGAACATTAGGTTACGTTGGAAATATACAAGATATCATTTAAGTGGACTTCTCTTCATTCCAATGTGTTAGTTTTAGGTGCAAGTGGTGGGACACCTTTGATCAGAATAATGTAAAGGAAGATCGCGATAGGGGGCTGATATCTATCAACTCTAGAAAGATGTGGCATGAAGCCAGGGAACCTTATGTTTTCCCAAAACACTGCAACCATGTTTTTTTTACCCACATGTGTTAGATAGGGATTGGTGGTCCGTATTAAGACACGAACCTAGATCAAAACATGTTTTTGAGAACAACAGTGTTATCATGCCAAACGTCGAGGAATATAATCAAATTAATGAAAATGGAGAGTGATATGTACTTTTGTAATTTCATCATTTATACTATTGTTGTATGTTTTTGTTTTCATTGTTTCGCTAAGTATTTCCAATTACTGTTGCTCCCTTTGTTGACGTCTCTGCTATATGATTGACATATAAAATACATCAACCTCATACATAAAATATTTTGTTTATTAAATGAAAAATGTATTTATTAATATGGAAACATAACTTTCAACTTAAAAAAAAAAATCATCGGTGCGTCAAAAACACAATCATGCACTGGATCAGATGCGTTTTCAAACATAACCACACCATAAATGATGCAAACTTACCTATGATGCACCATTGTTGGTTCATAAATTTAAAATTTCGTAGCAGTGCGTCACACTTATGAACTAGTGCGCAAGTATAACATTTTCACACCTGGATAGAACGTTCACGTTATCTAACACATCAATATATAGCTATATTTTTAAATATTATTTAGGTGGTGCATTTGATAGCATTAGTGGGATAAGAACATACCAAGCACATTGCATTTGTGAAGGTGATAAAGAGGCATTTGTTTGAGTTTCAAATAGACTTGGTGATGCATTTTTTTTCCTATTTAGATTATGTAAAATAAATATCTATTTTTTATGTATTTGTAACTAAATTATTTAAAGTAGACATGTCTTTATCATTGTGAACATGATGTAATATTAGCTAGGAGAAATGTGAAAAACATGAATTTTAGTGAATATCTTGTGATAATTTAATTTGTATTATTTAAATTATATTATTTAACTCATAAGTACTATTAAAAATAGTTAAATTTAAACGAGTTCAATAACAAATAAAGAACCAAAATAGCATCAAAGTGTTATCTTTATTACTAGAAAAAGTTAACTTGCCTCTTTAAGGGAGAACTTCCAACAGAGGAAACCCCCAACTACAAGTAACTTGATCACAAGCCTTATTTTACATTTCATTATCCTCATCTTTAGAGAGAAATTTTTAATTTAAATTGGTAAGAGTTGCTATAAAAAATAAATTTTAATTGCTTGAAAATATCATAACTTTAGTAATAAAATAAATTTTATAAAAATAGATTTTTTAAAGTTGTATTGCAACTACAACTCAGTATGGGAGAGATGTTTTCACATAAGGTTACATTTAAAAATAGTAAACTAATAATTAAAATTAACAAATAAAAAATAGTAATAAGAAAAGAAATTAATGTTGGTCATAATTATAATACTTCGATTTACACCTTAATTTTATATAACTTTATATATGTAGGGACCAACCATATATATATTTTTCTTTTGTTAATCACAATAAAATACAACCAAAAGAGAAAAATATTGGGAATTCAAATTTATTCAGCACTATCTAACACATCCTTGAATTTGATTTCACTGAACATATCATAAAATTTACATATATTTAACTAAAGCTATAAATAAATCATACAAAAGAATATTGTAACACATATGTACCGTTCACCAGAAGACTAGATTCCACTTGATTTTCCGTTACTTGTTTTCCCTTGTTGTCGGTCACCTCTGAGTGTGAATGACGACGTACGTGATCTGAATGCAATGACCCACTGGTTAACCTCCCAACCTACTCCTTGGGTACTCTTCTTCCCCGCCGACCCCCGCGCTGTAATGGGGTTAGACAATGGAATGTAATAGTTGGTAGAGGAGAGCACTCCTTGGCTCAAGAGTCCCCTCTCGAAATTCCTCTACCTCACCAAACTCACTATAGTTCATAGTCACTACTCTGACATAGTCTCATCCATCCAACAGTAGGGTCCCCCAAAAAAGGTCCCTTCTCCCATGGCTTGCCCCTTCTTTTATAGGAGTCCTCATAGGTGACACTTGGCATGTCATGCATAATTAATTATTTTTTATAATTCAATAGTTTGATTATTCACCCACCCATGTGTCACTTTCTCATCAAGGGTCTCCAAAATTATTTACTTAAATTTTAATTTAAAACTAATATTTTCCTCACCTTAACAAGATTCCTATTTCTTCTCCTAGTTGTCTCTTGATCCCCCTTTTTACTCCTTAATTTGTGTTCATTACTAAAGTCAATTAATGAGTCAATATTTGATCCCCTATCTACTCCCTAATTTAACTCAAGTTATCTCTTAGATGGATATTCTTATGTTGGTTGTTGCCACATGGAGGTTCTCTACATTTCTCTAAAATTTAATTTATTAATCTTATTTTAATTCACCATCCTTTACTCTTAATTAGGTTTAAATATTTTAGGATTAGTCTTTATCCTTACATTTATGTCCCTCCTCCCCTTTTTTTTTACCTAATTAAACTGCATTATCTACCTAATATTTTCCAACATGGGAAGGGTAGAGTTTTTAAGGTAAAATATTTTATTTCTTCCCATGATCCTCTTAACCCAAGTTTTATTCTTGATTTAATTACCTCGGTTTCTAACATCATTTACCCTTGATTGAAATTTACCTACTTTTCATTTCTTGATTATATTTATTAATTTATTTATTTTTAATGATTCCAAGGGTGCCAAGTTTGGTTGTGCCCTTCAAGAACTTCCCCTGAAGTTCCAAGGGTGCCACGCCTAACAATTTATTTGTGATGCCAAAGGTGACAAGTTTGGTCATTCCCTTCAAGAACTTCCCTTGAAGTTCCAAGGGTGCCATGCCTAACAATTTATTTGTGATGCCAAGGGTGCCAAGTTGGTCGTGCCCTTCAAGAAATTCCCTTGAAGTTCCAAGGGTGCCACGCCAGTTGCCCTTCAAGCATTCAATGGCTACGAGGGGAAAGTATAGGTGCAACAACAGAGACCACTATAATCTCTTATGTTTCCTGCTATAGTGAGACTAATGGTGTCGGGGATCAAGGAATCCACCTTGATGTGCGCCCCCCAGTAAAATCCTCATGAGCGAATCAACTCTAGGACCTGCCCTCATGACATCGTGATCTTCAAGGTGAAGGTGTTTCAACCTTTCTAGCCCAAGTCACGGCCAGAGTGCTAGTGGGTGAGATCAGGGACATTGTCCCACCCCTCCCACACAGTTCCATCCAATTGTACAACCCCATCACCCATATGTGAGTCATTCAGCCAAGCAACTAATCTGTGCCTGCAACCATTAACGTATCATCAGAATATAGATAAACATATATAGCAGGTTTCAAAATCGACTTAGAATTTCAAAGATAAAATAATATAAATTTTCATCAAACCAGGGGTCATCAACTCGTCATATGCGAGTACCTCTGATGGTTTCCTGACATACTCAATAATCATCAGTAACAAGGTTTCTCAGTGTTAGTCATTTTCATAATAGCATCATTAACATCACCTAGTCATTCGCATCATTGCTCATTGTGAACCAGAACTAATGCAAGTAGGTAACATGGGGGCACATCCATCATGGCTATCATCATCATAACATCAATGGAAACATACCTATCCACCAAAGCTATCATCATCATGATATCAGTAGAGAGCATACATATCCTTTATTGCTATCATCATCATAAATTCAATAGAGACCAAACATAACCATTTATGCTACAATCATCATAGTATCAATATAGAACATGCATAACCATTAATGCTACAATCATCATAATACCAATAGAGAACATGCAGAACCATTGATGCTACAATCATCATAATACCAATAGATACATACATAACCATTAATGCTATCCTCAACCTGAGGTCCTCAAAGAATAAAGTGTGGGCCTTAGGGCTAAATAAATTTAATGACATATCATTGCCAGTCAACTAGAGCGGGGCACTACATACGCCCCCTCTTAATAATGGACTTCATCTCAAAGTCCTTGGAATAGGTAAGGAAAATGGTGACACATCTCTTTGGTGTCCTCCAAAGTAGCTCAATTGGGACTATAGTTGTTCCACTAGACCTTAACCTGGTCCAATAACAGTTGTCTAAGCTGCAAAGTTCATTGATCCAGTATGTGAACTGGTTCGGCCATCACCGTTCCCTCGTCCGAAACCTGAAATGACCAAAGTCAATAACATGCGAAGGATCTTGAAATATAATGATGCAAAACAGAAACATGAAACACATCATGCATACACGCTAAAGGTGGAGGTAAGGCAAGCCTATATTCCACTGAACCTTTCTTTTCTAAGATTTCAAAAGGTCCCACAAATCGTGGAGACAATTCTTCTCCCTTTCCAAATCTCTTATAGAGATTTTTTGGGGCGTTACTATAAAGAAAGCCCTATCTCTCACTTCATAACTTCGGTCTACCCGATGAGCATCAGCGTAGCTCTTTTGTCGATTTGTGCTTCTTTTAGCCTCCCCCTAATCGTAGTCATTTGTTCTTCGATCTCTTACACCACTTCTGGTCCTATTAATACTCGATCCTCTAGTCGGTCCCAACTGAGAGGTGTTCTGCAAGGTCTTCCATACAAGAACTCAAATGGCGCCATCTTGATGGGACTTTGATAACTATTATTGTAAGAAAATTCCTCGAGGGGTAAAAAATCCTCCCATCTCTTTTGTTGGTCCATCACATACATCCAAAGCATGTCTTCGAGGATTTGATTAGTCCTCTCTCTCTGCCCATCTATCTCAGGGTGATAAGCAGTGCTGAAGTTCAACTGGGTTCCCAAGACTTCTTGGAAACTGGTCCAAAACCTTCCTGTAAACACTTCTCCCCTATCAAATATGATCTTCCTAGGCACTCCATGCAATCTCATAATCTCATTAATAAAAACTCTCTCTATTTCTGATGCCTTATATGTAGTCTTAACTGGTATGAATGGGCGCTCTTGGTCAATGTGTCCACCACTACAAATATGGAATCATGTCTTCTTGAGGTCATTAGTAGTCCCACAATGAAGTCCATTGATATAACTTCCCATTTAGATTTTGGTATCTCATTGGGTTGCAATAACCCTGCTGGATGTCTGTGAAATGTAGAATCTTGTCTTTGCAGTCTAGGAGTGCCTCATGTCATTCCACCAATCCATTCCTATAAATACGTCATAGACTCCTAAAATTGTAGAGTACAAGTATACCTTGGTCTTACATACACCTAGGTCCACCTCACAATCCTCTACCATCCTTCCTACATTTCTTTTCATACCAAACGCCATTTCTACATGTCTAAATTCATATTGTGTAATTGCTTTATGTTTGATCCTTGATAATGCATTTAGAGAAATAAAGGAATCAGTAGCTCCTAGATCTATTAAAATGAAAAAACTCATACCATCAATATTAATTGAGGTTTCCAACACAGTGGACTGGTGTTCGACCTGGCAATTGTTCACCGTTGCATGGATGTGATGAGCCTTCCCCAAATCCCCCATCATAGTTGCATTCTTAGTTAAGTTGGTATTACCTATATTTTGAGGGATATCCCTCTTGTAGTGAGGACCTCCACAAGTCCAACGCCCCCTCTTAGGAGCTTGGCTTCTACTACCAACTAAACCGGAGTTGGTATGGAACTCTGCTGGAAACAACCAGACTGTTGGGATTGCTGTTGAGGTGGTGTGACTTGCTGCTGTCGCATAAGCCAGTGCTATTGTTGTTAATGAGTTTGTTGAGGTACCCTATGCAGATGCTGAGCTAGATGGGTCTATGGTGTTTTTTGATTTCCTGCTGACCACCTTTGATAATTGAGCACAAAACCCACTTGCAAATTTCTATGTTCCATAGTGTTTCCACTTGGTACTCCTGATCCTATGGGCCTTGTTGACTTACTAGGTCCACTGCTCATGATATCCTCCTCTGCAATGGTTTCTCATTGAACTGCCTCATGCAAGGTGTGAGGCATTAAGATTCTCTAACCTTTGCCCGAATGTTAACATTTAATCCATAGACGAATTTTGTCACCTTGAGCTTTTTTGTGTTTAAGTAAGGGGCATAACGGAGTAATTCCATGAAACTAGCCTCATACTCTAGTAGTGAGCGACTCCCTTGCTGTAATGCATTGAATTCATTTAGTTTCCTCTCAAGGAACTCCTCTGACAGGTAACGTTCTCTAAATTTTTCTTCAAATAGCTCCCAAGTTACTTCTAATATATCCATCCCCAATTGGGTTAATAATGTCTTCCACCAAATTAGTGTTTTTCCCTTTAGATGGAATATACCCATCTTGGCTTTCATATTTGAGGTGTAATCTCTCAAGGTAAAGCACATAGCTATGTTTTCTAACCATGCTTCTGCAGATTGACCATCTATGGACCCCTGAAACTCTAGAAATTTTACTTTTTCCAAATCTCGACGTATATCATTTCTTGTAGTGTTTTGGGGTACTTCGTTTTGTATGACAGGTCCTCCATGCTCCTATTCCAAATGATTGATCAATGCTTCAGACATGTGTTGGAATGATCTCATTAAGTTCAACACTTCTCCAGCTGGTATATGTTTTGGTGTTGCGATGTATTCCCCATCATTAGGTGGGAAGGTAGGAGTTGGTTGTTGTGGTGGTGCCATGTTGCGCACTTTAGTTGCCCCACTTCTTCTTGTACCTCTTCTAACCATGGTTTACCAATGAATCATGCTACAATTTAACACGAATTTTTTCTTCTTATAAGATAAAAATAAATAAATAAATAAAAATCAGATAAAAATCATAACCAACCTGGGTGGTTCTATAATTTATTGTTATGTTTATAAACTTCCAAAGGAACAATTTATGCATTTAAAAATTCTTGATTATATAATTCACCTATCAATTTCAAACATTCCAATAAGATTTAATCAAGGATACCATAAACCTACTATACTAATATGCTTAGACCACATCATGTCATGTAAATGATGGAGGTGGTTGGGAGCATTATTATAACATAAATTGGGAATGTCCTTAGTAAGAAGAAAGAAAGTACATTTCTAAAGTTTTATGATTTTATGAGCTTAACTATCAACAAACACAATTCAATTAACATTTAAAACTTAAATTAATTTTAAAACTTTTATATATAATCATTAACATTAACACATACATATATCATCACAATTTAACATATAATTTATTATGATATTAAAATGTAACATAACTTACACTCCATGGAATAAATCCTAATACTACATAATGATGTGTACGAGGCGATGATAATGTGTAAAATAAATCTATATATAAAGTATCATAGTACCTAATAACTAATATTTCACAGCAAATGGAAATTTTGCAATCTATTGTATCTAAGCTCGAAAAACAAACCAAAACATAATTGTGAGATAATACTGAGTTCGATTATTTATTTATTATTATTATTATTATTATTTTTTTTTCTCAATTGAAAATGCCCATCATTAAATTCGTGCAATCACCTATCTGATATTTATTTTTTTCAAAAGTTCTCAAAACGCTATAACTTTTACAACCATATTTACTGTACATAGCTTTCTGGAATTTCATTTATATTTCATGATTATATTAGGGTAAATTTATTTTCTTGTTTGAATTATTTCATATGCTTACGTAAACTTATTGAAGACTAAAACTGTATAAACTTCAAAAATTCCCTTAATCATTTATGAGTATATATTAATTTCTTTACACCTTTTTTTTTTGGTAATACCTTCAATGTAATAGTTCTTTATACTTGTGCGTTAACATCATTTTTTCCTTTGGGCAATGAAAATATAATTTATCCTCTTTACACTTGAAGACTGGGGAGAACTATATAGTATTATTATAAAACTGTATACTATTTTTATAAAACAATGATCGTATAAAATTAAAGATCCAATGATAGAAGAAATTAAATATTAATTTTCCTGACAAACTTTCAATCCTCACCGCATGTAATGTAGAAATTGAAAATTCTCTGTCCTTACAACAATATCATGTGGTGAAAAAATAAAATATGAATTTATCAATAGTAAAAAAAATAGTCATAAACTGGCAAATAAATAAAGAATATTCATCTTTTCCATTTCAAAATATCGACCTCCTTCAATTGCACACTATACTATAGGATTCAAACCAATCTTTGTGACTTAATTTTGTTTTTTGTTTGTTTTTTTTCCCACATTTTCGTTATAAAATAGATCGAGGAAGTTTGATGCAAATGTGATTATATGCTTTCCAACTTAAATTTATTGATAACTGCTGTCAGTATTTTACCAACATGGATTATGTTACAGATAGCACTTAGTACCCTTCATAACTTTTATGTTTTAAAACGAAATTTATGAATATATATTAATTACAAAGATGTTTGTATCATACAAATTCTGATTAACCATATCATTTGCACGCACAACTTCACAGTATTGGATATTTATAATTCGAAACCGTAATAGAGATTTCAGGTAGAAATCAATATAATACCCCAATTTCGCCAAATTTGAATACGTTAATACGCTACCCCTCAATTTCACCAAATTTGATTATGCTAATATGCTTTTTCCCTCACTAGGTTTAGATTTCAAATCCTTTGAAATCCATTGGAGGAATAAAAGCTTTGCCTTTGTTACGAATTGATTGAATTTGTCAATGCATGTATTGAGATCTACAGGAATCTAAGTAATCATGGAAGTCAATTCGAAGGCTCATCTATTTCTTTCGTACATTCTGTCATTGAGGCTTCTGCGACAGCCATTAATGCTAGCCTCCAAACCCTCATCTTCGAACGCCATTGAAGTGGATCTGGAATCCAATGAGCAGCATGGCAAGGCTCTGGTTAGAGAGATGCCTAGGCTTCTGCAGGACTTTCATGAAGGAAAAGGATATCGCCAGACGAGTTCATACTAGTGCAAGCACTTTTAGAAAGAGTCAGTAGAGGCTTGAATCTACGGTTTCACTTTTGCAAAAATTGGGCATTCAGAGTGAAGCATTGTTAGAATCTCTGGCACGACAACCTCTTTTTCTCACGACTCCAGAGGAAAAAGTTATCCAATCCTCTAAATAGGCCGAGGATTTGGGGTTCAAGAACGGATCAACGATGTTTGCAGCTAACGAGCCATACATCAAGTATTAAATGCACCCAGAGATGCACGCGATATAGCTCGTTAACACGCAAAATGTCTTTTTTTATTTAGTGACGAGTTTTGCATTTTGCTTGTTAACGAGCTATATCGGGTGCATCTTCGGGTGCATTTGATACTTGATATATGGCTCATTAGGCGCTGCCGTTTGCATACGTTTTATAGTCAATCGTTGGACTACAACAGGAAACCAAAGATAGAAGACTACAGTGTTTGAGAAGTTTAGGCTTCTCTGAAATTCAAATTTCCGATTTATGGGGAAGGAGGCTGACGCTTATCGCGCATACAGAGGAAAAGATGAAACGTAGAGTGGAATTTATGGTTAAAACTATGGGGATTTCGTTGGCTGATGTTCTCAAGTACCCAAATCTATTGTCCTACAGCGTGGAGACAAGAATCTTTCCTCTTAATAGAGTAATCGATGCATTGAAATCTATGCGAGTGCAGGTGTGGAAGAAAAAAAAAGGGCTGAGTTTTCAACAAATTGTTACATTGACAGAAAAAAGTTTTTTTTTTTTGGAAAATTATGTTAACTTGAATGTTGAATCCTCCTCACTTCTGTTGGATATTTACCATGGAAGGAAGGAAATCTGGAAAGATGATCATGACGAGGACTGCATGGATGCGTGCCTTAAGATGTCAGATGGAAAACATAATAGCTTGAGAGAAATATATCCCAATAGTTTTCAGGAATGAATGCAAAAATTCATCAAAAATTGGTGGAAACAAGCCAAAACTGTGGAAAATTCTACTAAAGTTTCTTTGCAGTTTCCACAGTACAGCCAGAATCTGATCAGCAGTTCCCTTTCCCTCTTGAAAACAATTTGGTCCAATGCAATTTCTGGTATCATAAACCTGATCTCAGGATGCTAAAAATATGTTCATGGATACATCGAAAAATAGCTAGCTTGCAAATCTTGTCAATGTGTTGCTTATGCATTTACCGAACTTAATCTATAGAAAAAAAATATCAAACAAGAGATAAAATACAGTGAAGCGACATCAAAATGGAAGAAATCCAACAATAAAATTTCTAGCGATTCGTTTTTCAGAGGGATATATACTGCACTCTTTCAGAACAAAAGGTTTGTTGCTCAAGTGAAAGAAACTAAATTATTTTTTTCTTTCCATCTTTGAATACTAACATTTCACTAGTTTCTCTTCTTTGAATACTTTAATCTTCTTCCTGTTCCTTGATCTAACAACGTCTATGCTGGAAATGTTTGTCAATATTTGAATAGTTTGTTAAAAAATTCTAAATAGCTATTGCATCGACCTGAATACACAATGTAGAATACACTAATGAGATTTCAAGAGGATAACTTTCTGTTTATACACTCCCAAAAAAAAACAATTACTAAAAATATTACAAAAGTTAAAGAAAGAAAGAAAAATAAAAATAAAAACTATCATAAAATAGGTAGATAATCACAAAACTAGATAATTAACAAAATTAGTCATGCATGCATGGACCCATAGGTCTCAAGGGTTTAACATAGCTCAAATACCAAGTGTAGGGACGAACCCTATATATATTTTTCTTTTGTTAACCACAAAAAAATACAACCAGAAGAGAAAAACATTGGACACATCCCTGAATTTCATTTCACTGAACATATCATAAAATTTACATATATTTAACTAAAGCCATAAAGAAACCATACAAAAGAATACTGTAACACATATGTACCGTTCACCAGAAGATGAGATTCCACTTGATTTGTCGTTACTTGTTTTCTCTTGTTGCGGTCACCTCCGAGTGTGAATGACGACGTACGTGATCTGAATGCAATGACCCACCGGTTAACCTCCCAACCTACTCCTTGGGTACTCTTCTTTCCCGCGGACCCCCGAGCTGTAATGGGGTTATACAATGGAAGAATGTAATAGCTGGTAGAGGATAGCACTCATTCGCTCAAGAGTCCCCTCTCTAAAATCCTCTACCTCACCAAAATCACTATAGTTCGTAGTCACTACTCTGACATAGTCACATCCATCCAACAATAGGGTCCCCCAAAAAAGGTCCCTTCTCCCATGGCTTGTCCCTTCTTTTATAGGAGTCCTCATAGGTGACACTTGGCATGTCATGCATAATTAATTATTTTTTATAATTCAATAGTTTGATTATTCACCCACCCATGTGTCACTCTCTCATCAAGGATCTCCAAAATTATTTACTTAAATTTTAATTTAAAACTAATATTTTCCTCACCTCAACAAGATTCCTATTTCTTCTCCTAGTTGCCTCTTGATCCCCCTTTTTACTCCTTAATTTGTGTTCATTACTAAATTCAATTAATGAGTCAATATTTGATCCCCTATCTACTCCCTAATTTAACTCAAGTTATCTCTTAGATGGATATTCTTATGTTGGTTGTTGCCACATGGAGGTTCTCTACATTTCTCTAAAATTTAATTTATTAATCTTATTTTAATTCACCATCATTTTCTCTTAATTAGGTTTAAATAATTTAGGATTAGTCTTTATCCTTACATTTATGTCCCTCTTCCCTTTTTTTTTACATAATTAAACTGCATTATCTACCTAATATTTTCCAACATGGGAAGGGTAGAGTTTTTAAGGTAAAATATTTTACTTCTTCCCATGATCCTCTTAACCCAAGTTTTATTCTTGATTTAATTACCTCGGTTTCTAACATCATTTACCCTTGATTGAAATTTACCTACTTTTCATTTCTTGATTATATTTATTAATTTATTTATTTTTAATGATTCCAAGGGTGCCAAGTTTGGTTGTGCCCTTCAAGAACTTCCCCTGAAGTTCCAAGGGTGCCACGCCTAACAATTTATTTGTGATGCCAAAGGTGACAAGTTTGGTCATTCCCTTCAAGAACTTCCCTTGAAGTTCCAACGGTGCCATACCTAACAATTTATTTGTGATGCCAAGGGTGCCAAGTTGGTTGTGCCCTTCAAGAAATTACCTTGAAGTTCCAAGGGTGCCACGCCAGTTGCCCTTCAAGCATTCAATGGCTATGAGGGGAAAGTATAGGTGCAACAACAGAGACCACTATAATCTCTTATGTTTCCTGCTATAGTGAGACTAATGGTGTCGGGGATCAAGGAATCCACCTTGATGTGCGCCCCCAGTAAAATCCTCATGAGCGAACCAACTTTAGGACCTACCCTCATGACATCGTGATCTTCAAGGTGAAGGTGTTTCAACCTTTCTAGCCCAAGTCACGACCAAAGTGCTAGTGGGTGAGATCAGGGACATTGTCCCACCCCTCCCATGCAGTTCCATCCAATTGTACAACCCCATCACCCATATGTGAGTCATTCAGCCAAGCAACTAATCTGTGCCTGCAACCATTAACATATCATCAGAATATAGATAAACATATATAGCAGGTTTCAAAATCGACTTAGAATTTCAAAGATAAAATAATATAAATTTTCATCAAACCAGGTGTCATCAACTCGTCATATGCGAGTGCCTCTGATGGTTTCCTGCCATACTCAATAATCATCAGTAACAAGGTTTCTCAGTGTTAGTCATTGTCATAATAGCATCATTAACATCACCTAGTCATTCGCATCATTGCTCATTGTGAACCAGAACTAATGCAAGTAGGTAACATGGGGGCACATCCATCATGGCTATCATCATCATAACATCAATGGAAACATACCTATCCATCAAAGCTATCATCATCATGATATCAGTAGAGAGCATACATATCCTTTACTGCTATCATCATCATAAATTCAATAGAGACCAAACATAACCATTTATGCTACAATCATCATAGTATCAATAGAGAACATGCATAACCATTAATGCTACAATCATCATAATACCAATAGAGAACATGCATAACCATTAATGCTACAATCATCATAATACCAATAGATACATACATAACCATTAATGCTATCTTCATCATAATATCAATGGAGAACATACATAAACATCACAACCACTAATAATAGAGTCATATGTCCAGATCCTCAACCTGAGGTCCTCAAAGAATAAAGTGTGGGCCTTAGGGCTAAATAAATGTTAATGACATATCATTGCCAGTCAACTAGAGCGGGGCACTACATACACCCCCTCTTAATAATGGACTTCGTCTCGAAGTCCTTGGAATAGGTAAGGAAAATGGTGACACATCTCTTCGGTGTCCTCCAAAGTAGCTCAATTGGGACTATAGTTGTCCCACTAGACCTTAACCTAGTCCACTAACAGTCGTCTAAGCTGCAAAGTTCATTGATCCAGTATGTGAACTGGTTTGGCCATCACCATTCCCTCGTCCGAAACCTGAAATGACCAAAGTCAATAACATGCGAAGGATCTTGAAATATAATGACGGAAAACAGAAACATGAAACACATCATGCATACACACTAAAGGTGGAGGTAAGGCAAGCCTATATTCCACTGAACCTTTCTTTTCTAAGATTTCAAAAGGTCCCACAAATCGTGCAGACAATTCTTCTCCCTTTCCAAATCTCTTATAGAGATTTTTGGGGCCTTACTATAAAGAACACCCTATCTCCCACTTCATAAATTCGGTCTACCCGATGAGCATTAGCGTAGCTCTTTTGTCGATTTGTGCTTCTTTTAGCCTCCCCCTAATCGTAGTCATTTGTTCTTCGATCTCTTGCACCACTTCTGGTCCTATTAATACTCGATCCTCTAGTCGGTCCCAACTGAGAGGTGTTCTGCAAGGTCTTCCATACAAGAACTCAAATGGCGCCATCTTGATGGGACTTTGATAACTATTATTGTAAGAAAATTCCTCGAGGGGTAAAAACTCCTCCCATCTCTTTTGTATCCAAAGCATGTCTTCGAGGATTTGATTAGTCCTCTCTCTCTGCCCATCTATCTCAGGGTGATAAGCAGTGCTGAAGTTCAACTGGGTTCCCAAGGCTTCTTGGAAACTGGTCCAAAACCTTCCTGTAAACACTTCTCCCCTATCAGATATGATCTTCCTAGGCACTCCATGCAATCTCATAATCTCATTAATAAAAACTCTCTCTATTTCTGGTGCCTTATATGTAGTCTTAACTGGTATGAAATGGGCGCTCTTGGTCAATGTGTCCACCACTACAAATATGGAATCATGTCTTCTTGAGGTCATTAGTAGTCCCACAATGAAGTCCATTGATATAACTTACCATTTAGATTTTGGTATCTCATTGGGTTGCAATAACCCTGCTGGATGTCTGTGAAATGTAGAATCTTGTCTTTGCAGTCTAGGAGTGCCTCATGTCATTCCACCAATCCATTCCTATAAATACGTCATAGACTCCTAAAATTGTAGAGTACAAGTATACCTTGGTCTTACATACACCTAGGTCCACCTGACAATCCTTTACCATCCTTCCTACATTTCTTTTCATACCAAATGCCATTTCTACATGTCTAAATTCATATTGTGCAATTGCTTTATGTTTGATCCTTGATAATGCATTTAGAGAAATAAAGGAATCAATAGCTCCTAGATCTATTAAAATGAAAAAAGTCATACCATCAATATTAATTGAGGTTTCCAACACAGTGGACTGGTGTTCGACCTGGCAATTGTTCACCGTTGCATGGATGTGATGAGCCTTCCCCAAATCCCCCATCATAGTTACATTCTTAGTTAAGTTGGTATTACCTATATTTTGAGGGAAATCCCTCTCGTAGTGAGGACCTCCACAAGTTCAACACCCCCTCTTAGGAGCTTGGCTCCTACTACCAACTGAACCGGGAGTAGGTATGGAACTCTGCTGGAAACAACCAGACCGTTGGGATTGCTGTTGAGGTGGTGTGACTTGCTGCTGTCGCATAAGCCGGTACTATTGTTGTTAATGAGTTTGTTGAGGTATCCTATGCAGATGCTGAACTAGATGGATCTATGGTGTTCTTTGATTTCCTGCTGACCACCTTTGATGATTGAGCACAAAACCCACTTGCAAATTTCTATGTTCCATAGTGTTTCCACTTGGTACTCCTGATCCTGTGGGCCTTGTTGACTTACTAGGTCCACTGCTCATGATATCCTCCTCTGCAATGGTTTCTCATTGAACTGCCTCATGCAAGGTGCGAGGCATTAAGATTCTCTAACCTTTGCCTGAATGTTAACATTTAATCCATACACAAATTTTTTCACCTTGAGCTTTTTTGTGTTTAAGTAAGGGGCATAACGGAGTAAATCCATGAAACAAGCCTCATACTCTAGTAGTGAGCGACTCCCTTGTTGTAATGCATTGGATTCATTTAGTTTCCTCTCAAGGAACTCCTCTGACAGGTAACGTTCTCTAAATTTTTCTTCAAATAGCTCCCAAGTTACTTCTAATATATCCATCCCCAATTGGGTTAATAATGTCTTCCACCAAATTAGTGTTTTTCCCTTTAGATGGAATATACCCATCTTGTCTTTCATATTTGAGGTGTAATCTCTCAAGGTAAAGCACATAGCTATGTTTTCTAACCATGCTTCTGCAGATTGACCATCTGTGGACCCCCGAAACTCTAGAAATTTTACTTTTTCCAAATCTCGATGTATATCATTTCTTGTAGTGTTTTGGGGTACTTCGTTTTGTATGGCAGGTCCTCCATGCTCCTATTCCAAATGATTGATTAATGCTTCAGACATGTGTTGGAATGATCTCATTAAGTTCAACACTTCTCCAGCTGGTATATGTTTTGGTGTTGCAATGTATTCCCCATCATTAGGTGGGAAGTTAGGAGTTGGTTGTTGTGGTGGTGCCATGTTGCGCACTTTAGTTGCCCCACTTCTTCTTGTACCTCTTCTAACCATGGTTTACCAATGAATCATGCCACAATTTAACACGAATTTTTTCTTCTTATAAGATAAAAATAAATAAATAAATAAAAATCAGATAAAAATCATAACCAACCTGGGTGGTTCTATAATTTATTGTTATGTTTATATACTTCCAAAGGAACAATCTATGCATTTAAAAATTCTTCATTATATAATTCACCTATAAATTTCAAACATTCCAATAAGATTTAATCAAGGATACCATAAACCTACTATACTAATATGCTTAGACCACATCATGTCATGTAAATGGAGGTGCTTGGGAGCATTATTATAACATAAATTGGGAATGTCCTTAATAAGAAGAAAGAAAGTACATTTCTAAAGTTTTATGATTTTATGAGCTTAACTATCAACAAACACAATTCAATTAACATTTAAAACTTAAATTAAATTTAAAACTTTTATATATAATCATTAACATTAACACATACATATATCATCACAATTTAACATATAATTTATTATGATATTAAAATGTAACATAACTTACACTCTATGGAATAAATCCTAATACTACATAATGATGTGTACGAGGTGATGATAATGTGTAAAATAAAGTTATATATAAAGTATCATAGTACCTAATAACTAATATTTCACAGCAAATGGAAATTTTGCAATCTATTGTATCTAAGCTGGAAAAACAAACCAGAACATAATTGTGAGAGAATATTAAGTTCGATTTTTTATTTATTTATTATTATTATTATTTTATTTTTTTTCTCTGTTGAAAATGCCCATCATTAAATTCGCGCAATCTCCCATTTGATATTTATTTTTTTCAAAAGTTCTCAAAATGCTATAACTTTTACAACCATATTTACTGTACATAGCTTTCCGGAATTTCATTTATATTTCAGGATTATATTAGGGTAAAATTTATTTTATTGTTTGAATTATTTCATATGCTTATGTAAACTTATCGAAGACTAAAAATATATAAACTTCAAAAATTCCCTTAATCATTTATGAATATATATTAATTTCTTTACACCTTTTTTTGGTAATACCTACAATGTAATAGTTCTTTATACTTGTGCGTTAACATCATTTTTTCCTTTGGGCAATGAAAATATAATTTATCCTATCCTCTTTACACTTGAAGATTGGGGAGAACTATATAGTATTATTATAAAACTATATACTATTTTTATAAAACAATGATCGTATAAAATTTAAGATCCAATGATAGAAAGAAATTAAATATTAATTTTCCTGACAAACTTTCAATCCTCACCGCATGTAATGTAGAAATTGAAAACTCTCCATCCGCGCAACACTATCATGTGAAAAATAAAATATGAATTTATCAATCATAAAAAAAAAGTCATAAAATGGAAATAAATAAAGAATATTCATCTTTTTTTGGATTGCAGGTTTCTGTGGAGTGGTTTTTGAAAGATTGAATTAGGATAATCCACAGTGTTCATCTTTGCCATTTCAAAATATCAACCTCCTTCAATTTCACACTATACTATAGGATTCAAACCAATCTCTATGACTTAATTTTGTTTTTTTCCCCGCATTTTTATAAAATAGGTCGAAGAAGTTTGATGCAAACATGATTATATGTTTTCTAACTTAAATTTATTGATAACTGCTATCAGTATTTTACCAACATGGATTATGTTACAGATAACACTTAGTTCCCTTCGTAACTTTTATGTTTTAAAACGGAATTTGTGAATATATATTAATTACTAAGATGTTTGTATCCCTACAAATTCTGATTAACCATATCATTTGCATGCACAACTTCACAGTATTGGATATTTTTATAATTCGAAATCGTAATAGAGATTTCAGGTAGAAATCAATATAATACTCCAATTTCACCAAATTTGAATATGCTAATACGCTACCCCTCAATTTCACCAAATTTGATTATGCTAATATGCTAGAGTGAATTGTCACATGGATCTCCATTTGATTTTATTTGGCCTTTTCTCTTCTCGGCCTGTACATGTATTCTGGAATCTTCTGATTTTGGATGGACATCGCCTGTCATTGAGGCGCAACAGCACACCTGCTATATTGGTTTTTATGTATTCCTTATATTTTCTCAATATAATATATCTGATTTTCACTCTGAAAAAAATATGCTTTTTCCCTCCCTAGGTTTAGATTTCGAATCCTTTGAAGTCCATTGGAGGAATAAAAGCTTTTCCTTTGTTACGAATTGATTGAATTTGTGAATGCATGTACTGAGATCTACAGGAATCTAAGTAATCATGGAAGTCAATTCGAAGGCTCATCTGTTTCTTTCGTACATTCTGTCATTGAGGCTTCTACAACAGCCATTAATGCTAGCCTCCAAACCCTCATCTTCGAACGCCATTGAAGTGGATCTGGAATCCAATGAGCAGCATGGCAAGGCTCTGGTTAGAGAGATGCCTAAGCTTCTGCAGGACTTTCATGAAGGAAAAGGATATCGCCAGACCAGTTCATACTAGTGCAAGCACTTTTAGCAAGAGTCAGTAGAGGCTTGAATCTGCGGTTTCACTTTTGCAAAAATTGGGCATTCAGAGCGAAGCATTGTTAGAATCTCTGGCACGACAGCCTCTTTTGCTCACGACCCCAGAGGAAAAAGTTATCCAATCCTCTAAATAGGCCGAGGATTTGGGGTTCAAGAAGGGATCAACGATGTTTGCATACGTTTTACAGTCAATCGTTGGACTACAGCAGGAAACCATAGATAGAAGACTACAGTGTTTGAGAAGTTTAGGCTTCTCTGAAATTCAAATTTCCGATTTATGGGGGAGGAGGCTGACGCTTATCGCGCATACAGAGGAAAAGATGAAGCGTAGTGTGGAATTTATGGTTAAAACTGTGGGGATTTCATTGGCTGATGTTCTCAAGTACCCAGATCTGTTGTCCTATAGCGTGGAGACAAGAATCTTTCCTCTTAATAGAGTAATCGATGCATTGAAATCTATGCGAGTGCAAGTGTGGAAGAAAAAAAAAGGGCTGAGTTTTCTACAAAATGTTACATTGACAGAAAAACGTTTTTTTTTTTTTGGAAAATTATGCTAACTTGAATGTTGAATCCTCCTCACTTCTGTTGGATATTTACCATGGAAGGAAGGAAATCTGGAAAGATGACCATGACGAGGACTGCATGGATGCGTGCCTTAAGATGCCAGATGGAAAACATAATAGCTTGAGAGAAATATATCCCAAAAGTTTTCAGGAATGAATGCGAAACTTCATCAAAAATGGGTGGAAACAAGCGAAAACTGTGGAAAATTCTACTAAAGTTTCTTTGCAGTTACCACAGTATAGCCAGAATCTGATCAGTAGTTCCCTTTTCCTCCTAAAAAAAATTTGGTCCAATGCAATTTATGGTATCATAAACCTGATCTCATGATGCTAAAAATACGTTCATGAATACATCGAAATATAGCTAGCTTGCAAATCTTGTCAATGTGTTGCTTATGCATTTACCGAACTTAATCTATAAAAAAAAATATCAAACAAGAGATAAAATACAGTGAAGCGACATCAAAATGGAAGAAATCCAACAATAAACTTTCCAGCGATTCGTTTTTAAGAGGGATACATACTGCACTCTTTCAGAACAAAAGGTTTGTTTCTCAAGTGAAAGAAACTAAATTATTTTTTTCTTTCATCTTTGAATACTAACATTTCACTAGTTTCTCTTCCTTGAATACTTTAATCTCTCTTCCTGTTCCTGTTTCTAAATAGCTATTGCATTGACCTGAATGCACAATGTAGAATACACTAATGAGATTTCAAGATGATAACTTTCGGTTTATACACTCCCAAAAAAAACACAATTCCTAAAAATATTACAAAAGTTAAAGAAAGAAAGAAAAATAAAAATAAAAACTATCATAAAATAGGTAGATAATCACAAAACTAGATAATTAACAAAACTAGTCATGCATGCATGGACCCATAGGTCTCAAGGGTTCAACATAGCTCTAATACCAAGTGTAGGGACCAACTCTATATATATTTTTCTTTTGTTAACCACAAAAAAATATAACCAGAAGAGAAAAGCATTGGGAATTCAAATTTATTCAGCACTATCTAACACATCCCTGAATTTCATTTCACTGAACATATCATAAAATTTACATATATTTAACTAAAGCCATAAAGAAATCATACAAAAGAATACTGTAACACATATGTACCGTTCACCAGAAGATGAGATTCCACTTGATTTATCGTTACTTGTTTTCCATTGTTGTCGGTCACCTCCAAATGTGAATGACGACGTACGTGATCCGAATGCAATGACCCACCGGTTAACCTCCCAACCTATTCCTTGGGTACTCTTCTTCCCCGCGGACCCCCGAGCTATAATGGGGTTATATAATGGAGGAATGTAATAGCTAGTAGAGGATAGCACTCATTGGCTCAAGAGTCCCCTCTCTAAAATCCTCTACCTCACCATACTCACTATAGTTCGTAGTCACCACTCTGACATAGTCTCATCCATCCAACAATAGGGTCCCCCAAAACATGTCCCTTCTCCCATGGCTTTTCCCTTCTTTTATATGAGTCCTCATAGGACACTTGGCATGTCATGCAGAATTAATTATTTTTTATAATTCAATAGTTTGATTATTCACCCACCTATGTGTCACTCTATCATCAAGGGTCTCCAAAATAATTTACTTAAATTCTAATTTAAAACTAATATTTTCCTCACCTCAACAAGATTCATATTTCTTCTCCTAGTTGCCTCTTGATCCCCTTTTTACTCCTTAATTTGTGTTCATTACTAAAGTCAATTAATGAGTCAAGATTTGATCCCCTATCTACTCCCTAATTTAACTCAAGTTATCTCTTAGATGGATATTCTTATGTTGGTTGTTGCCACATGGAGGTTCTCTACATTTCTCTAAAATTTAATTTATTAATCTTATTTTAATTCACCATCCTCTTCTCTTAATTAGGTTTAACTATTTTAGGATTAATCTTTATCCTTACATTTATGTCCCTCTTCCCCTTTTTTTTACCTAATTAAACTACATTATCTACCTAATACTTTCCAACATAGGAAGAGTAGAGTTTTTAAGGTAAAATATTTTAAGTCTTCCCATGATCCTCTTGACCCAAGTTTTATTCTTGATTTAATTACCTCGGTTTCTAACATCATTTACCCTTGATGTAAATTTACTTAGTTTTCATTTCTTAATTATATTTATTAATCTATTTATTTTTAATGATTCCAAGGGTGCCAAGTTTCGTCATGCCCTTCAAGAACTTCCCTTGAAGTTCCAAGGGTGCCACGCCTAACAATTTATTTTTGATGCCAAGGGTGCTAAGTTTGGTCGTGCCCTTCAAGAACTTCCTTTGAAGTTCCAATGGTGCCATGCCTAACAATTTATTTGTGATGCCAAGGGTGCCAAGTTGGTCGTGTCCTTCAAGAAATTCCCTTGAAGTTCCAAGGGTGCCACACCAATTACCCTTCAAGCATTCAGTGACTACAAGGGGAAAGTATAGGTGCAACAACAAAGACCACTATAATCTATTATGTTGCCTGCTATAGTGACACTAATGGTGTCGGGGATCAAGGAATCCGCCTTGATGCACACCCCCCAGTAAAATCCTCATGAGCGAACCAACTTTAGGACCTGCCCTCATGACATCGTGATCTTCAAGGTGAATATGTTTCAACTTTTCTAGCCCACGTCATGGCGTGAGTGCTAGTGGGTGAGATCAGGGACACTGTCCCACCCCTCCCATGTAGTTCCATCCAATTGTACAACCCCATCACCCATATATGAGTCATTTGGCCAAGCAACTAATCTGTGCCTGCAACCATTAACATATCATCAGAATATAGATAAACATATATAGCAGGTTTCAAAATCAACTTAGAATTTCAAAGATAAAATAATATAAATTTTCATCAAACCAGGTGTCATCAACTCGTCATATGCGAGTGCCTCTGATGGTTTCCTGCCATACTTAATAATCATCAGTGACAAGGTTTCTCAGTGTTAGTCATTGTCATAATAGCATCATTAACATCACCTAGTCATTCGCATCATTGCTCATTGTGAACTAGAACTAATGCAAGTAGGTAACATGGGGGCACATCCATCATGGCTATCATCATAACATCAATGGAAACATACCTATCCATCAAAGCTATCATCATCATGATATCAGTAGAGAGCATAAATATCCTTTACTGCTATCATCATCATAAATTCAATAGAGACCAAACATAACAATTTATGCTACAATCATCATAGTATCAATAGAGAACATGCATAACCATTAATGCTACAATCATCATAATACCAATAGAGAACATGCATAACCATTAATGCCACAATCATCATAATACCAATAGATACATACATAACCATTAATGCTATCTTCATCATAATATCAATGGAGAACATACATAAACATCACAACCACTAATAATAGAGTCATATATCCGGATCCTCAACTTGAGTTCCTCAAAGAATAAAGTGTGGGCCTTAGGGCTCAATAAATTTAATGACATATCATTGCCAGTCAACTAGAGCGGGGCACTACAATATAGAGATATAATGTAATTGAAAGTAAAAAAAAAAAAAAAAAAAGCCAATTTATCTTTTATTATGAGGAAGAAATGAAATGGGTAAGAAAATATAATTTACTTTTTACTACAAGGAAAAAATGTAATTTTTCACATGAATAGAAATAACATTATTGATATTACATTATGTGTAACTCATTCTATGTTCTATTTACATGTGATATTTAAAACAAAAATATATTTATAACAAAAAACATTCTACTGACAACCACAAGTAAAATATTTCAATGTCGATATTAAATAACATAATTTTATAGATACTTTATATAGAGAAAAATAAAGTAATTTAAATTGAAAATTTTCTTATATTTTGACTTTAGTGAGAAAGATTGAAAGAATTTTTATTCCATTAATAATTGTTTTCTAATTCAATATATGAGGGCTATTTGTAAATTTTGAATGTTTAATATGAATTTGATATATAATATTAATTTAGAAAATATTAATAATTAAAATAATTAAATGTATACATACAGGAAAAAAATATGAGGTGGCATATTTCAACATTTTAACATACAAAACGTGAATTATAAATAAAATATTTCAATGTCAACTACATATATATTAATATAACAGCTGCCTAGTTCCACAAAGCACCTAGAGGGGTCAAATATCTTTTCACTCAAAAAGATGTTTGCATCTCAAGAGATTTGATCCCTCTCGACCCTTGGTAGATCCAGAGTTAAGATGGATCTAAGCTGCAGGTTTTAAAAAAATATGACTTAAGTGTTTTAAATTTAACAATAAATTGAATTTTATAAACCAATATTGAATTAGTTAAATTGTACTTTTGAATAATTTATTATTAATAATATTTTATATTAAAAATTGAATGAGTTACACATTTTTGTCTTTTTAAGAACTAACTAAATTATTTTACTTTTAATTATTTTATCATTATGAGTATTGAAATATTTTACTAATTAAGTTAGATTGAATATCAATGAACTATCTAAGCAAAAGAAAAATATTTATTGTAATTTTACAATCATAGTTTCAACCATACTAAACTTTGTAATTTATAGAAATATCTTTGCATATTTTTTAAAGTAAGTCTTTTTACATGCAATTTCATATATAGAAGTTTTGAATATCAAAGAACTATCTAAGCAATATAAAAATAATTATCGTAATTTTACAATCATAGTTTCAACCATACTAAACTTTGTAATTTATAAAAATATCTTTGCATTTTTTTTAAGTGAGACGTTTTACATGCAATTTCATATATAAAAGTTTGATATAAATTCACCATTACATAATGTATAACAAACATTATTTCATAAAAAGAAACATCATGACGATAATCAACTAACAAACATAAACATCATTTAAGATACACATTCAAATTCACTACCATCATCTAATTATATACACCTTTAGTAGCACATATAAATGCCATTAGTTGGTAGACAAATATAATAATCTAACAGAGCATCATCATTGTGATCACATCTAACAAAACATAAAGATTGTAATCTAACATCATCACTACACACATCCTAAAGTTAATATAAATCTCATGTCAAATAAGTGTTATCACTTACACATTTATATGCAAGCACATTAAATGAACATATCTAACATGACCTAACAATATACACATCAAGACAAACATATAAATTAAGTACAAAAACATGAACAAAAAAAATGCACCATATATATATAAATATATATAACTTCTGGCATCTATATGTGGGATCGAAGATGGGATATATCTATATCTATATCTATATCTATATCTATATATATATCTATATATATATATATATATATTCGATCCCACATATAGACGCCATGAGTTCCATACACACACACACACACACACACAAAGAAGTCAAATAACTACATCATGAAGTCAAATAATTGCAATCAAATATCAAATACAACAGACGTAGTAGTGCCTACAGCTTATTCTGTAGTAGAACATGATGGATGATCAACTACTACCTGATCAAGTACGTCTGTCGAACTCAGTTGAGGTGGATGCCTACTAAGAGGTAGTTGGTATGTAGTAGAAGGACATGGATGCTCTGCAGGAGAAGGTGGTCAGTCTGCTTTGTTAGGATAAACATATGGCACATCCTCTAGCTCTGGAATCTCAACATCATCAAGCGAATGACGAGAAGTTGTACTATGAGAAGGATCACCGACACCTTGATAGACATGATCTAATGGGGTGGCATGGCCACTAGAAGCATCATCACCACCATACTCATCATCATGATCATTATCATCACCCTCATCATCATCATGACCACCCTTATCATCTGATGGATGTGTTGTTTCATGATGCCTTGCAGCCCTCATCATTCTTAGTGCCTTACTAACTTTGATGACATATCACATAAGATACATCAAATCCCATGGACAAGTCCTGTAGAGATCCAGGAAAATCGGATATGTATAGATATATCGAGGCTTCATAGGGAAGGCTCCATGCCGAACCAAAACTCTGACCAATCTATCACAGTAGTCCCTCTGGCATCGCATAGAAGGCCTCCGCCCTTGGACACTTACACTCCCCTAAGGATGTGCCTCACCCTCACCCTCTTGGGCCTCTCCCATCTCCTCATCTCCTCCGACATCTAGTGGGGGAGGAGGCATGTCCGCATCGAATGTGTCGATGTCTACAAAATATATAGTACAGAAAAATAATTAGACAATTTCATTAAACAAATTAATAAAACAAGTTAAAGAACATGTTAGAATAAATTTTATTCTAATTCATTAAAACAAGAAAATGAAACTAGATTAATTTAAAGAACACTAATATTACCTCTATCATCTTGAGGCTCATATGCTATGAATAAGATGTTTGGACACCTTCTCCAATAAATCCCTGCATATGTATACCTCAATAAGACAAACACATGGTCATCCACACTAGCCAGTAGCTTCAGTGCCTCGTCCAAAATCTTGGACAGAAACTCCAGCATGCTCCTCTTGGGCATCATCTGCCCCCACATGTGCATCCAAGAATCAATGATCGGCCCAAGAGGGTGACGATCAAATGTAGGCCTCATCTCCAGAAACCCTATAAAATTAAACAAAAAAACTCAAAAGCAAAAGGGAAGGTCTCCCTCCCCTGTCTTGATAATGCACGACGTCAATCTAAAGTCGCACAAAACTTCCTCAAAAAAATGGCAGACCATCTGATGTAACGTGGAACCTGAATCAAAGAATAAAAATAATACAAAAGAGAGAAACTAATGTGTTTCCCATCACCACAAGAATGTGAAATGGTGCTGACTAATAGTGAGAGCACCTAGCCTTCTCTATAGCAAAATAAGAAATTCATAGGGTTCCACCATGAACCTAAAAATCTTATGGACGGACCGCATGAGGCCCAACATATCTCAAGGTGTATGCAAGCTTACTCTTATTTGCAACACCATGGGGAACATTAGGGAACTAGGTAAAATCCTCCCCTCTCCTGGATAGGCCAGTGATAAAGTAAATGTCCTCCTCAATGGGCCTATACAACAACTCAAGACTGACATGGAAAGATTGTTGCTGGACATACCATCGGTAGATTAGATGTGTCAATAGGATAGAGTGCGCCTTCAGGGAAGTATCCTCCTCATTGTACTTGAGGAGGCCTGCATTCCTCAATAGCGCTTGAGTCGCTGCAATAATAGGGTGAGGGTATCAATCCCTCTCCCTTTATCTCGCCTCCCATGGTCAAACCATATTTTATGGGTTCGCTTGTTGCTTCTGCTCTTGCTTCTTCTCCCTCTGCTAATGTCTCTGCTACATGATTGGCATATAAAATGCATCAGCCTCATACATAAATAATTTTCTTTTATTAAATGAAACATGTATCTATAACTATGGAAACATAACTTTCAACCTAAGAAAAAATTACCAGTGTGCTCAAACAAAGTCATGCACCATTTTCGTTGCGTTTTCAACTATAACTGGACCGGTAACAGTGTGCACATAAGTATGACGCACTACCGATGTTTCAAAAATTTAACTGTTCATAGTGGTGCAGCATACTTGTGCACCGATGCTCACATCGCATCTTTATCAGTGCGTTGTTATGAATATAATTCATATAAATATAATAATAATTAATTAAATAATGGTTAGTTAGTTAGTAATGAAGAGGCGTGCCTTAGAGACATGACCATTCATGAAAGGGCACCTACCTAGGGTATATAATTAGGCCCTCATTCTCATTTGTAATCATCTCATATCTCATATCAATTCAATATACAGTTACATGTCTAACAATGGACATTTACATCTTTGAAGTATTTAAAAAAAAAATCATTGCATATACGACTTTTGGTTGTTACATGGATTTATATTTAGAAAATGCACAACCATAACAACAACATGTAATGTTCATGCACCGAAACACGGTGCACCCTGTAAATTTATAAGGTGCACCGCTTCCGATGCAAACTGAACAAATTGAGTGCATCGCATGTCGATTTTTTTATTTTTTTTGCAAAAAAAAAAAATGATGAATTCAACCTAATTTACAATTATAATTTGATAAAAACTTAAATTAGAAAGAAACATAGAGATTACTTGGACATTTTGTTGTCAGGGAGGCATTGTGAATACGTAATGGAGAAAAATAAATTTTCGCACTGTTTGAAAAACTTGGAAACTCAAACAGTGAGAACAATACTAAAAGGCGGTGAGCAAGAGAAGCACCGATATTAGGGTGCTTGCACATGGCAAGAGTGGCACCAGTTCTTCAAATCTCTCCCGCACTGTAGATGGTCAAAATGAAAATTACGGTTGAGAGGGTTTTTATTTATTTAACCCTCCTCTAGTGCATGTCTCAAAGCACACTGAGGCGGGCTATATGAAAAAGCACCATGTTTTCTTTTTAATTTAAAATTATCGCGGTTCTTTATCGAGACGCATTAGGGATTTATGTTACTTGTAACGCACTGGTGTTGTGGTTTTACAATAACATCAATATTTTTTAGAAATTAGAAAAAGTTTATGGGTATGCTTTATACGACACACGGGGGCATTGTTATACATTTACCACATCGGGCAATCAATTTTGAATAGTACCAGTATATTTTACTATATGGAGGAGTTTGCTTAGATAGAGAATATTCAAGCACATGTGCATTAGGGTATTTAATGCACCATGGTTTTTTATTTTTCAAAAAAAACATCTACAGTGCACCATGTTATATGCAACTTTAGTGCATGTATTGATAAGAAATCATTCATGCACTTTAGTAATTTATACACACCATCAAAGAAACATCTGCCAAAACATCCGTCGGCCCACCTCCGCTACAAATGGATTTTTGGGTTATTTTTATACGGCCTCTGCAAAAATCTCCACTAAAATGTCTTTTCCTTGTAGTGTGAGCAAGTTAAAGTAAAATGGAATCACTTTGGGCCCGATGAAGCTACATGGGAGATGGTTGATCAAATTTGGGATATGTATCCTCCATTATTTTATGGTGGAGGAAAATGATTTTTTGGTTTATGTACATATTTATGTATGGTTGTTATTGTAAATGCAACAATGAGTTGTGTTATAAAGCTCCAATAAGCGGTATGGTTATCATGTTCTCAAGTTTGTCATGATGGCTTTTATTTTGAGTGGGACATTCATTGTAAATACTACATCGAGCTAAGTTATAAATCTCCATGGGTAGTATGTTTTGGTTTTCATTGTTCTTATTGGTTATAGGTGTCATAAAACACCGAGGATGGTGTTCCCCTAAAGGGGAGGGGTCTGTAACAATCCCAGGGTAAAAGTTCATGTAATAAAGTTAATAAAGGCAAAAAAAGACCAAGGTCATGGGACATGTCTTCCAAGCTAAATGTTGGGCAAAACATCCTAGTGGGAATCACTTGTCGTTTATTATGGCTGAGGGGAAATTGGAAAAGGATTTGAAAATGAAAAGTGACAATCATTTATTTATGAAAATAAATGAAAATAGGAGAAAAGGTAGATGAAAGGTCAATGTTTTCATGTGAGGAGGAAAATGAAGGAAAATAGAGGAAAAATAAATAAATTAGAGTCCTCAATGATAAAAAGTATTATGAGGATCAGTTCATAGATTTTATCAGTCTTTTGTCAGTTGAGTTTTGGAATTGACTTCAAAGAGGAGAAGATCACGAATAGGAGAAAACATGCAAGCAAGAAAAGGAAGGACAAGAAAAAAAATGAAAGCAAGGATCAAGAAAGGAAGAGTTGGATCAAGCGGCTTCAACGGGAATACTTGCAGGTAACAGGTTGCATGTATGATTTCCTAGTTTGTTTTTTCATGCATGGTACATGCATGTGTGTATTTGGTTCATTTAGTGTCATTAGCATGGGTTTTTCCTGGTTTGACAACGATTTCAGCCTTCCCTTGCCATTTCCGGATAACCATGGGGTGATGGGATTCATTCTTTGTTGAGCTTTGGATTTTAAAAAGTTTTTGGATTCGAGTGAGGTGGTCTCAGGAAAATTCCAAGGGTTGGGAGTGGAGATGGTTTTCTCCTAGAAGCCCTCAACAGGTGGGTGGACACAGGAAAATTCCTCAAGGGATGGTGAAGGAATTCTAAAGCATCCAAGGTTGGTTTGGTTTTGTGATCTCAGTACCGGTTTAGGTGAGATCATGATAGTGTGAGGGTGTAGGTGGTTTAACCTATGGATTCTCTTGGTTGGTTATGCATTGGTTTATCCCATGAGATCTCACATTCATGCTTGGAATATGGCATGAGGGTGATTGGATAAGAGAAAGGTTTAATTCAGCCTAATCTATGGTCGCGTGGTACGTGGAAGTCCCTGACTTGGTTGGATTTTGCATATGTTAATAAGAGTTGATTTTCCACTTGTACTTTATGAGTAAATGTACTTTTTATGATGTATCTTTGATGGTTGTTTAATCATTGTTATTATTCTGGTTATATGTTGGTTATAAGCATGGTTTTATGATAGATTCAAGTTATGGCTCTTATCATGTTTTTATTGGTAAAGGAGTTGTTATTGAATGCATGACCTAATATATGTTATTGAAACTATTATTAGAGGGCATTAGACCTTCTTGATGATTCTCAAATAAGTTTTAGATCTCTTTATTCATATATGCATTCATGAATTGTAGATTTCATGTTCACCATGTGTTTGACACAATGAATGTCATGGTTAGGCATGGTTAGGTCAATTTGTTGTCTAATTTTTGTGTTAATGCCTTTGTCTTAGTGTCATTTATTATTCTGGGTATTTCTATCAAGTTCTAGGCAGAAGTCTAGATCCTAGCCTTGGAAAAGTGGCTCAGATTCAGGGGTCGCATGCACAAAATTGGGAATTCTAGACTGGAGTCATTGGGAAGCAAGGTTATCCATGTGACTGGAGGGTTACAATCATTTTTTTTCCTTTTTATGCAAGTGATTAGGAGTCCATATCACTTAAAAAGCAAGTTGGCTCAGGGTTTGGGCACCTGGAGTGGTTACTTACCTCTTGTGGGTTATGTATCTACTGAGGAAGGTCAGTAAAGTTTTGGTTGGTTGATTCCACTTTCTTATTTGTACTTAGGAGGTTGATTCATGTCATAGTATTCCTCAACTCATGTTTACCCCGGCAGGCCGATGAAAGTCGGTAAATGTGGGAGGTGGCATTACAATTTTCTCATATGAAATTTTACATCAAGTTTTTTTGGTAGATTTTGTATGGCATTATATTAGAAGAAATAATGGTCTAAACATAGGTTGTAATATATATCTCAACCACCTAAAAAATTAGGTCAAAAACCTTTTGATGAAAGAAAAAGGGCTTTTAAAATGAAAGCAGCTCATAAGAAACACTTTGAATTTTGCTTGAATACAATGGTGAATAAACACAAAACAAAATATTTGAATATTTATATCCTACCTCTTTAGAGATAGGATAAAATCATAATAAATTTTGTCAAAGATGAGATAATATCAATGTTACTACCAAGGTAAGGGTTTTAAAAAATCAAGGTTTCAAGTTTTTCTCTATTTTTTGCATTCGAAATCTATTCATATCTCTTACGAATTTTAAATAATGGATAAATTTACCACGTTTATTTTGTTTGCTAGTTTATGCGAGTCTTGAGATGACTAGGATGACTAACCTATGACTTGAGTAGAAACAACCTAGGGTCATCTATGCCATCAAACTCTCTCTAGGATTGCACTCGGCCTAGGCCACACTAACCCTTAGCATGGCCGGATTTTCACCCACAGAATTTTGAACCGGTAACCTTTACACCACAGAGTGCCTTAACATGGCACCTTGTCACCTTCTACTCTACACCCCCTGGGCTAGTTAAATTTATCCTTTAATATATTAATCCTATTCATATTCAGAAAAGAGATAAGGAATGATTTATACTTGAGATTGATTTAATCAATCTATGTAGGATGTTTGAGGATAATATAACCATGCCTTAAGATTATTATGATGTGTATAGAATAGCTAATGATTTACATCTACAAAGTATTTAGACAACTAATATTCAAAAAGGAACTAAATTGCATTAGTTCTTCACTAATTCAAAATGTTGAAATTATGATGTTTGTACATAGAGATAGTTCTTCCCAAATACCTAAGGAAATTTGTAGTTACCTTCATCTTGCATGATTGTATAAACCAACATGAGATTGAGAATTCCATTTATTAAACCCTACAAGTCCCACTTTATCATGTTTCTCTCCTATCTCCTTGAAATATGCTTTAGTGGTGTAAGGAAGAAAATAGTAGGTTGTTGATGTGCCATTTCTCAATCTAGTACTATTTCTTCCTTTGTGGCCAATCATTTTTATGAATTTCAAATATTTTGTAAATTAATATAGTGAGAGTTAAAATACAAAGAAAGGAAATATTCATTTTCACATTCAATAAATTATGTGATAGAACCTTACATATTCAAATGAAACACAAACAACAATTATGATTAATCATGTTGTGTGCAATGGTGTTATATATGAGACATACATGATTTATATAAATTACAACACCCCCAAGATGTTTAAGTAAATAGGGCATTCCATATAGAATGAACACCTTCAATAACCACTCACACAACTAGATCAAATATCAAAATTCTAATATTTTTATGTGGTTAAAACCCTCTAAGAAGAAAATAGTCCATGACCGCAACCGAGAAAACCACTTGAGGCAATTTTATTAATGCAAAAGAAAATATTTTACATAAGACAGTTATCACAATTGATTATCAACAATGACCTCCCATGCTCTTTAAATAGAGATCATGGACCAATCAGGTGCTAAGCCATGGATCACTAGCCATTAGTCTTGAGGAGAATATGAACCATTGGATCATTATGTGTCATTATATTACAATGCAACTAATGCGTACTATATAAAAACACTGAGAAACACACTTTTACCTAATAGAAACATTAGACCATGTTGAACTTAACTAACTCTTAAGTGTCTACATGTCCTCACATCCCCCATTAAATGAAAATTAGGATAGGATTGAAGATTTACAAAGGTGACACAATAGGAGAAGCAAGGAGGCATTAGAGCCTATCCCCCCTTAATGACAACTTTCTGAAATCCTAACATAGATTAAAGTTTCGAAAATTTCACTTATGTAAGAGACTTTATGAAAATGTCTACAACCTGATCATTTGTAAGGAAAAATTGCACTTGAATAACTAGACTGTTAATAATTTTTCTGATGAAGTACATTTGTAGCTTAATGCAATTATTGTGTTGATGTTGAGCTTGATATTTGGCAAGTTTGATGGAACTTTGTTTGTTGCATAAGAGGGTGGTTGGATGTTGTTGCTAGAAAACAAACTCTAAAAGGATTTATCAAAGCCACAAGACTCCATGACTTGCATTAACCATTGTTCAATAATTTCATCTATTGAAGAAAGAGAAATAACCTACTCTTTTTACAAGACTAAGTGAGAAGTCTGGAACCAATACTTAAAGCATAACTTGTAGTATGTAATACCCCATAATAATAATGTTGGCATTATGATGCATGTGTTGTACTTGATGGCAACCCACTTCTAGCAGAACAACTCACTTGTATATGGTAACTAGATGAATCGATAGAGAGATATCAGATGTGACAGAATGCATGATAGTTGTGTTTACAGATGTAATGAAATGCAGGGAAGTTTCAAGGAATCAGTTCAGAAGGCAACTATCTCAGATGAAAGATCACAATACAGCATGACAAAACAAAGAATTTCAGCTCAAACTTCAAAGATTGAAGAAAGAGAGGTATACACAGGTTCACCTTGACCAAGCAGCGTATACGCGCATGTTAACAAAACAAAAGGAATGTATAACATACACATGCACTTTCACATAAGTAAAAGCGTGTATACCTTGGAAAACTAAGATTTTGGTCCATGGTATTTGATCCATGGTATTGGTCTAAAGTATCTGGTCCGAGGTATTGACCCTAGGTATTTGGTCCAAGGTATTGGTCCTAAGTGGTTTTGGTCCATGGTATTGAGAAAGGCCTAAAACTATAAAATGAGGAGAAGATCATTAGGCCATGGTGTGCAAGTATTGAATATCTGATGAAGTGTGAGATCTAGTATGTAGGTTATTGGCTTATGGTGTTGTGCTTGATTTGAACCAGGGATGAACCCTTGCAGTTGATGGAGGATGAGATCTAATGATGGATCAAGATCTTAAGTCTTGAATTGAACTATCTTTATATGGTTTGATCATGTTTATTCTAGATCTGTATACTGATGCATGTATTGTTCTATAAATATTATGATTTGGGTATAACTGAAGTCTGGAATAGCTGCAAAATTATAAATTAATATTTGCAGATGTATATTGTTATGAAACCAGCTCAAGAAAAGATAGAAAAGATAGATCAACTTCTTAGAATTCAGCCTCTTCGAGGGGGCAACCTCCTTTACATTACATAAATGAACAATTCTTGGATGATACAAGTGAAAATACTTCCTTTCTGTATATAGGAGTCTAAGGGGTCATAACATAATCAGAGTCGACATAACAATAATAATGTAAGGGCACAATAATAACAATAGTGGGCTTCTATGTGGCACAATAGTAACAATATGGGCACTACATGGGTACATCAATATAATAAGTGGGTTGTACTAACAACAATAAGGGGTTACACTAGTAGTATAGGGGCCTAACATGCCCCTCTCCTTCAAAAAGCGTTGTCCTCAACGCTTGAGTAGTTCTTGATGCTTCTGTATAAAATTCTTGTCCTCCAATGTGGAATCTTTAGTGGGTAAGTTCTTCCACTTGATGAGATACTATGAAATTGATCGATTTCGTAGCTGTCGGGTTCTTGTTTTTGTGACTGCTCCAGGTTCCAATATGATTTTTCCTTCCTCTTCAATTTCTGGCAATATAGTTTGAATTGGGATCTTTTGCAACTTTTGAATAAGTGGCCATAATTCTTCGTCCTTCTTCCATTCATCCCTTGCTTCGTTTATCCAATCTGGTTGGATAATAGAAATAGCACAAAAAAATGTTTCCACATCCTCATCCTTGAAGAGTCTTCCCATTCGGTAAGGTCGCCATTTTTTAAGTGCATGTAGTATTGCCAACATTTCCTTCTCATAAATAGCTTTCTTGAGATGTAGCAGTAAAAATACCCAATCACCTACATCAAAACATTTTTCACTACGATGTTGATCTACCTGTTGTTTCGTTTGATTTTGCACTAAAGTGGCGTTATCCTTTAAAAGTTGGAGAACTTTTTGTTGATGCTCGATGTGATCTTTCTCTGCTTGAACCTTTTTCTTCTTGATATGTCCTTCTATCTCTAGAGTTTGAGGAGTGGTAATTTCTTCCAATCCTTTACAAGATATGGTCGAATTCATTTCTTGATGCTCGATGTGATCTTTCACTTTTTGAACATTTTTCTTCTTGATATGTCCTTTTATCTTGAGAGTTTTAGGAGTGGTAATTCTTGCCAATGCTTTACCAGATATGGTCTGATTCATTTCTTCTTTCTCTGGGGTTGGGTCCTGGCATATATCTTCTTCTTTTGATGTTTCTTGATCCTTTTCTTCCTCCTCTTCATATTATATGTAAAATAATTTCTTCTCAGCACACTTATGACCTTTAGTGCATTTGCTATCACAATTGTAACAAAGCCCTTTTTCTCTTTTTTCTTCCAGTTGTTGTGGTGTAACCCTTGTAGGTTGTAGAAGGCTGGGGGAAACAACACTTCCATCTTTATAGTTGTGAGAGGTATGCTTCCTGGTTATCATAATTTTTCTTTCCACTATGTCACAAAGCCCTTTACTCTTCCCAATTGTTGTGGTGTTGCTCTAAAGAAGGTGTTGCTCTTTGTATCCTCATAATGTGCTATCATTTCCTCTGTGAAAATTGACCATGTAACAAGTTGTTTACAAGAACAAAGTCCTTCATACCATAAAAATTGATCCGGTTCTAAATATGAATATGCAATACATACCTTTTGTAACAGTGGTACACCATGTAGATCAAAATATTGCTCCATCTGAAGTATCCAATTTAACGGATCCTTGCCATCAAACTTCCTCATCTTGTTTTTTCTTGATTTTAGGAGCTCGATCTTGAAACGACTATAACTCTGTACTTTCAGATCGTTAAGTTCTGAAATTGCGACCTATAGTAGCCCTCTGCGTCCTCTTTCTAATGCCACCAGTCTGATCCAAATTGGATTCTCCAATAAAGAGTTATGCACAATCTCCCAAGATGGCCTGATTATAGACTAGTTCAGTAGAGCAAACTTGTACGACGTGACATGAGTCACTGTTTCGACCTCTGGCTCTAAAAAATATACACAAGAAACTACAGTCTGTCCTCTTTCTGTACCTTCTTACAAAATTTCAATCCAATGCTCAGAGAGAAAGTTATGACGATTTTCCCCAGGTCACCTGTTTGGAATGTAATTCAGGAGTCTGCAAAAAGACCAACTTCCTCAGATCATATCCCCGCAAATATAGTGTGAAAAGCTCTGAAATTTGGACCCGTGATTCAGCGCGAGTTCTTCTCAAATGGGTTGTTTTTTAGCTTCTGAAACATCGCAGAAAAAAAGTTATAGCGCAAATTCCACGATGACCTGTTTGGAGCAGCGAAACCTTAGAATCCAAAGCTCTGATACCAAATGTTATGAAACCAGCTCAAGAAAAGATAGAAAAGATAGATCAACGTCTTAGAATTCAGCCTCTTCGAGGGGGCAACCTCCTTTACATTACATAAATGAAAAATTCTTGGATGATACAAATGAAAAGACCTCCTTTCTATATATAGGAGTCTAAGGGGTCATAACATAATCAAAGCCAACGTAACAATAATAATGTAAGGGCACAATAATAACAATAGTGGGCTTCTATGTGGCACAATAGTAACAATATGGGCACTACATGGGCACATCAATATAATAAGTGGGTTGTACTAATAACAATAAGGGGTTACACTAGTAGTATAGGGGCCTAACATATATGCTGGTTGGCTTTGAGAAAAGTGCGTATACACGCAGGTTCAACACATGGAAGTAGCGTATACCTTATAAAATATGTTTCAGTTGTTTCTGTTTACTGTTGTAGACTTATGGGTTCTGGTTACTGCATTCTGGTGACAGTATTTTGAATGATCAAATTGATGGGTTGTCAAAGTGATTGATTGATTCAGTTGTGGTTGGTTCAGAAAGTGATTGGTTGATGCAAATGTATTTGATGATTGAATTATAGTTATGATGTTGTTGATGGATCCAGTCTGAAAGTTTATGAAACGTGGTCCTTGGTTGCAGAAAGAAGGTCATAGCCTTCTGTAGGTCGTAACCTACGTACTAGTAAACATATCAGCTAGTACAAGAGTTAGGGGGTTGTAGCTCCCTTCCAGGAGAAGCTGGAGAACAAGAGAAGGTTGTAACCTTCTGTAGGTAGAAGCCTGTGTACTGGTATAAGTCTGCACCAATACAAACTTGCAAACAGATTTTCTTATTATTAAAAGAAGATAGAGACGACAGCAGCGGGTGGTTTTCACCCACATTGGGTTTCCACCTTATATCTTGGTGTTCATGTGTGTTGCTTATGTGTGATGCTTTATTCTTCTTTCACTGCATTGTCTAATAACTTTCTGATAAACTGGTTAAAGTTCAATGCATGATAAATTGGGTAAATCAAAAGTTCTCTGCATATACACTGGTTGCCTTAAGTACAGTCACATATACATGCTAGTTCAATTAGCTGAAGTAGTGTATACAAATCTGTTTGGAAAATTAAATTATTGATATGATAATACTGATTCATCACCCCTCTCAGTATTATTTCCAAAAATTGGTATCAAAGCAGGTCCTTCAGAAGAAGCTTGATCGCTTGAAGGGAGATCCATCATCATGAGTAATCAAGAAAGCATGGGATCCATTAGACTGCCAATCTTTGATGGGAGCAACTTTGTTTATTGGAAGATAAGAACCATAGCCTATCTTCAATCACTTGGAACAGATGTTTGGGAAATCGTGGAAGGAGGATATACTTTTCCATCAGCAATTCCTACAGATATGGTAGGTAAAAAGCAATATGAAACCAATGCCAGGGCTATCAATACATTATTGGTAAGTCTGTCACCATCAGAGTTTGTCAAAGTTATGCAGCTCAAATCAGCCAAATAAATATGGGACAAAATCATTCTAAGCTACGAAGGATACTCTTAGGTAAAACGTGTTGAATTGCAAACTCTCAGAATTCAATATGAAACTGTTAATATGCACGATGATGAAAGTATATCTAGTTACTTCTTACGTATAGATGAGGTTGTTAATTGCATGAAGAATGTGGGTGAAGAGATAAAGGAAGTTACATTAGTTGAGAAAGTTTTAAGATCCTTGTTTGCTAAATTTGAATCAAAAGTATTTGCCATAGAAGAAAAACATGATCTATAGACTATCACTATGACACAGCTTCACGGAATCTTAACTGCCTTTGAGATGAGAAAAGGAGGCCCATCAGATATGAGAGAAGCCACATTTAAAGCTTCAGCAAAAGGAAAGGAAGAACTCAATGAATCAGGACATATTTCAGAAGAAGAAGATGAAGTAAACTTTGTCAAGAAGCTTCAACGGGGTTCCAGAAGATTTAGAGGTAAACTACCTTTCAAATGTTTTGCTTGTGGTAGAGTCGGTCATTATGCTACCAAATGTCCTCATAAAGATAAATATGATAAAGGGAAGGAATCTGCAAAATGGAATAGAAAAAAAAGTGTAAATAAAAAGAGTTACTATACTCATGAAGATAGCGATGGTTTATCAAACATTGATGAATATGAAAATAGTAATGACTATAGACTTCTAATTGCTTATGAAGATGATAATTTTTGGGATGCGATAGAAGAATATGACCTTCATGAAGAAATATCTAAACTCAAAATCTGTTTAGAAGAAAAGAATATGATTATAGATACCTTGACATACCAACTTGCTGAAAGAGAAAAACACAATGAAAAACTAGAATGTGAAATTGTGGGTCTAAGAAAGGATCTTGAGAAAAAAAAAGCTCTCAATCTTAGATTTGCTAAAGGATCAGAAACATTAAATGAAATTATCAAAGTGCAACGTTCTCCTCTGATAAAGACAGGTCTTAGATATACTGAAGAAGCATCTCAATCACAGAAGTCGTCAACCTCCACTAAAAGCTATCTTGATGCAGCAAAGAACAATGAACAATATAACAATCATCAACAAAGGCATAAAGCAGATCACCAGGTAAATCAGGCTCAATTTACTTCAAGGATGAACATAAGCCACAACCAACCTCAGGTAAATCATACTCAATTTGCTTCAAAGATGAATATCAATAGAAACTACAATCACTAGGTCAATAGATTTGATAATCGCAAGAACTTCTTTAATGGTCAATGTTGCTCATGTCATAATTTTGGACACAAAGCTGCTCAATGTGTTGCATACAAGACCATCATGACTAGAGAAGCACAAAATCAAAGGAATGTGACAAGGATCAAGAAAAGTTCCTATAATAAATTTTCTCTTCTTGAAAATGAAATAGAATTCTCAATCTGTAACAACTTTGGCCGTGAAGAATTTGAATGCAGGAGTAAATTTCGGAAAATATCTCAAAAGGAGAAAACTCCATTAAATTCCAAAATATGGAAAAAGAAAGAACCACAAACAGAAATATGTGGTATAGCCTTGTATGCAGAAGGACAAGAAAATCAATGGTACATCGACAGTGGATGCTCAAAACACATGACAAGTGACAAAGAAAAACTTCACTCATATAATGCCTTAGAAAAGGAAAAGAATGTCTCATTTGGAAATGAAACTCCTACGGTCATAAAAGGTAAAGGATCTGTTTTCTTGAAAGAAAAGGTTAAAGCTGGGAATGTTATGTATGTTGATGGTCTAAAGCATAACCTGTTGAGTGTTAGTCAAATGTGTGATCAAGGAAACGAAATGGTGTTTCGATCAAACAGATGTGTTGTTCATTTGCTTGATGCAGGAGAAACTGTGATCAAAGGTATAAGAACTCCAAACAACCTATACATTTTCAAGGGAGGGCAACAACAGTGCTATCTAAGCAGAAAAGATGAAACCTGGCTATGGCACAAAAGATTGGGACATCCAAGCTTTTCTCAAATAAGAAAAGCATACATATTCCAGGCTGTTCGTGATCTTCCAGATATCAACATTCTTGAAAATACCATATGCAAACCATGTCAATTCAGTAAGCAAACCAGATCTGACTTCATTGAAAAAGAAGGGACAACTAGTAAGCCTCTTGAACTTGTTTATACTGATTTATGTGGACCATCAACGAAAAAGTCACCTTGTGGAGAAGAATACTTTATATTGTTCATTGATGATTTTTCCAGAATGTGTTGGATCAGTCTTCTAAAGCATAAATATGAAGCATTTGAAAAGTTCAAAGCCTTCAAAAATTTGGCTGAAAATGAATCAGATCACAAAATCAAATGCCTCAGATCTGATCGAGGAGGGGAATTTACCTCAAAATAATTCTTTGACTTTTGTGAACAAAATGGAATAAAAAAGCAATTCTCCACTGCAAGGACTCCTCAGCAAAATGGAGTGGTAGAAATAATGAACAAAACTATTCAACAAATGGCTCAAGCTATGTTAGATGAATCTGGAACTCCTACAAGCTTTTGAGGTGAAGCCGTATTCACTATTCTCAACCAAGCAAATATTCAGGTAAACAACACTCAAACTCCACATGAATTTTGGTATGGTAAGACTCCTATTGTAAAATACTTTAAGGTTTTTAGAAGCAAATGTTACATCAAAAGGACTGATGAAAAACTTGGTAAGTTTGAACCCAAAGCAGATGAAGGTATTCTTCTTGGTTACTCTTCCTGAAGTAAAGGATATAAATGTTATAATAAAAGACTTGGGAAATTATTGAAAGTATTGATGTTGTGGTTGATGAAGCATGAAAAAATCCAAAACATATAAAAACTGAAGATTATGACAATGAAGAAAATGGGGATTATTTTCCCACATCAAATCACATTGATTCTGAAGAAGAAACCAATGAAGCACCAGAAGAAGAGATAATGGTAGAAGAAAAGACTCCGTCTAGGTATGTTCAGAAAAATCATCCATAAACTCAAATTTTAGGGGAAAAGAGGCAGGTGTACAAACAAGAAGAACTATTACAGAAACCTCAAGCTATCTAGCATTACTATCTTCCACCAAACCTCAAAATGTAAATGAAGCATGGAAAGATGAATGTTGGGTTAAGGCCATAAATGAAGAACTTGAGCAAATTGAAAAGAATAATACTTGGGAATTAGTTCCTAGACCTCATGATAAGAATATCATAGGAACTAAATGGATATTCAAAAACAAGTTGAATGAAAATGGAGAAGTTATTAGAAACAAGGCTAGACTTGTTTGTAAAGGATATGCTCAACAAGAAGGTATAGATTTTGAAGAAACTTTTGCACCTGTTGCTAGACTTGAAGCCATAAGGATGTTTCTTGCTCTTTCTAGTTTTAAGAAATTCAAAGTATACACTACAACAAAACCAGCGATTAGCGTCCCTTTTTACTTCTTTTTTTGCATCTAGAGCCCATTTTTGGTGCTATTTGCATCCATTTATCAAATATGGTGCAAAACTTGACACAAAATTTGCATCAAGTTTTGCACCAAATCTTACACCAAGTTTAGCACCAGGTATTGCAATAGGTTTTGCACCACGTGTTGCACCAAATTTTATGCCAAGTTTTGTGTCATCCTTTGCACCAGGTTTTGTTCCAGGTTTTGCATCAATTTTGGCATCTATTTTTGTTTGACATACTTTTGCATCCTCATTTGCATCCACTTTTTGCACCTACACTTGCATCAACTTTTGCATCGACTTTTGCATCATTTTTTGCATCCATTTTTTCATCCATTTGTGCATCACTTTTGCGCCACGTTTTACATCGAGTTTTGTGTCTAGTTTTGCATATAATTTTGCATCTACTTTTGTTGCATCCACTTTTCCATCTTGTTTGGCATCCATATTTACATCCTCTTTTGCATCTATTATTGTACCCACTATTGCATCTAATATTTTTGTGCCACAATTGGCGCCTAGTTTGGCACCTCCTTTTGCACCCACTTTTGATTATAATTTTGCATCCACGTTTGCATCCTCATTTGCATCTAGGTTTTCATCAACTACTACATCTATTTTTGCATCCCTTTTTGTATCCAATTTTGGACCAGGATTTGCATCGGGTTTTGTGTCTCGTTTTGCATCTACTTTTGCATTGACTTCTATTGCATCCACTTTTGCATACAATTTTTCATCCACTGTTACACCCATTTTAAATTTCACTTTTTGCATCCCTTTTTACATCTTCATTTGCATCATACTTTGATTCTTTTTTTTCATCTATCATTACATCCACTTTTGTTATGCCATAATTTGCACCATGTTTTGCACTCACTATTGTATCCACGTTTGCTTCCAATTTTGCATCCATGTTCACATCCTCTTTTACATCAAATATTGCATCTATTTTTGCATCCACTTTTGTGTTAGGTTTATGCATTGGGTTTTGCATCTCGTTTTGTATCTACTTTTGCATCTACTTCCATTGTATCCATTTTTTTCATCCAATTTTGTTTTGCCTGTTGCATCAATTTTTGCTTCCACTTTTACATCCATTTTTGCACCTTATTTTGCATATTTTTTGTCTATTGTTACATCCACTTTTGTTGCACCATATCTTGCGCCTACCATTGCAACCACATTTGCTTCCAAGTTTGCATCCTCTTTTGTGTTCAAGTTTGCATCAGATATTGTGTATGTTTTTGCATCCCCTATTGTATCCACTTTTGTTTCATCCATTTTTGCATCTACTTTTGTGTCCGTTGTTGCATCCACATTTGTTTCACCACAGTTTGTGCCAAGTTTTACACCTACCATTGGACCCATGTTTGCTTCCACTTTTGCCTTCATGTTTGCATCCAAGTTTGCATTGACAACTGCATCTACTTTTGCATCCACTTTTGTGTTAGGTTTTTCATGTTGTTGTGCATCTACTTATGTTGTATCCACTTTTCATCCAATTTTACTTCTATTGTTGCCCCCATTTCTATGTTCGCTTTTGCATCCCTTTTCCAACACTCATCATATTTTCTGCATTGATGATATTCCTTATGGCATTGACAATTATGAACAATTGATGACAATGTCAATAATATTGACAATGATGAAAATGAAGATGATGGCGATGACATGAATTGTGATTATGATGATAAAGACGATAGTGGTTACAATGACATTAATGATGATGATGGCAATGATTATGATGATGACGACGCTAATGACCTTGGCGAATCTTCCCAATTTTAGATGTTGTCATTGTCATAATCATAAGCATTATCTTTGGTGTCATCATCATCATTTTCATCTAGGTCATCATCAAAAACAATAATGGCATGAATGATGATGATGATTACAACAATGTTGATAGAAATTACATTAACGATGATGATGGGGATGATAAAAATGACAATGACGATGATAATGGTGGTGATGATGATGATCATCGATCATCTCTCAAAAATAGAGTTGTTATTTCTCTTATGTATATCAATGTGTCCTAAACAACCCTTTTCTAGCACTGATCACATTTTTTGGGTTGATGATATTTCTTACAACGTCTATAATTATAAACAATTGCAAACAATGTCCATAATGATGATGATGATGGAGCTGATGATGATGGCATGAATGGTGATTATGATGATAATGTAACGATGGCAATAACGATGACAAGGATGATGGTGATGATGATGACAATGATTATGATAATGAGAATGAACAATTACTAGTTTCACTACCATCTTCTGGATACATATTACTATCATACTTTTTAAATTTTCTGTCTCTCTTGAGGTATCTTACTATAATGGTGTTGTCAACACTAGAAAGATATCTTGTTGTAATGGTGGTTCTAATGTTAGCAATAGCAAAGTTTTTGTTAAATTTTGGTTAAAAAAAATCGATTTATGCAATTATTTTGACAATCTATGTAAAAAAGTAAATAACATCCAATTATTTTGACTGTAGTCCCATTGATTATCATGAATTCACCAGTCTGAAGACCATCTTCTACATACATATTATTATTAAACTTTTTGCATTATATCCCTCTTATATCTTGTTGTAATGGCAATATTAGCACTAAAAAAATATCTTGTTGTAATGGTGATGTTAGTATTAGCACTAAAAAAATCATTAAATTTTGGTAAAAAAAAGTTTATCATTTATTTATTTTTAATTTGGGAAATTTTTGTTTTTATTTTTTTTTGTTTTTAATTCTATTTTTATGCAGTAATATTTTTTTTGGTTGAATTTTGGTAGTAACTAGTTTTTGGTCGAATCATATGTATTAACCATGTTCTTTATGCTACAAGTCTAATTGTTGGGACAAAATTGCTCTTTCAAATAAGTTGCAAAAGCTATTTTACATCGATTGTTGCACCCATGTTTACACCCACTTTTACATCCCTTTTTTCATCCTATTTTTCATCTTCATTTTCTTCTTTTTCTGCATCTATCATTACATCTACTTTTGTTGTGACAAAATTTGTTCCATGTTTTGCACATATTGTTGTACCCACGTTTGCTTCCAATTTTGCATCCATCTTCACATCCTCTTTTGCATAAAATATTTCATCTATTTTTGCATCCACTTTTGTGTTGGGTTTTGCATCTCATTTTGTATCTTCTTTTGCATGTACTTCCATTTCATCCATATTTTGCATCCAATTTTGTTTCTCATGTTGCACCCGTGTTTGCATCCACTTTTACATCCCTTATAGCATCTTGTCTTGCATCTAAGTTTGCATATTTTTTTGTGTCTATTATTACATCCACCTTTTTTGTGCTATTATTTGTGCCATATCTTATGCCTATCATTGCAACCCACATTTTCTTCCACTATTGCATCCATATTTTCATCCTCTTTTGTGTCCAAGTTTGCATCAAATATTGTTTATGTTTTTTGCATCCCATTTCGAATTTACTTTTACATCCACTTTTGATTTGTCTAGTTTTGCAACTAATTTTATGTTCACTATTGCACCCATGTTTGGCCCATGTTTACATCCCTTTTTTCATCCAAGTTTTCCTCCTTTTTGCATTCAAGTTTGTGTCCCTTTTTTTTTACATTCATTGGAGTATCCACATTTGTTTCACCACAATTCATGCTAAGTTTTATGCCTACTATTGTGCCCATGTTTTCTTCCACTTTTTCGTCCATGTTTGAGTCCTATTTTGTGTTCAAGTTTGTATGAACTATTACATCTACTTTTTCATCCACTTTTGTTCAATTTTTCTGTCTTGTTCTGCATCTACTTATGTTGTGTCCACTCTTCATCCAAATTTACGTCTATTTTTACCCCCATTTTTTTGTTTACTTTTGCATCCATTTTCCAACACACATCATATCTTTTGCATTGATTATATTTCTTATGACATTGAAAATTATGAACAACTGATGACAATGTCAATAATTATAACGATGATGATAATGAAGATGATGACGATGACATGAATTGCGATTGTTATGATAATGACAATGATGATAAAGACGATGGGAGTTACAATGACAATGATGATGATGCTAATGACCTTGGCCATTCCTCCCAATTTTTAAATATTATCATGGTAAAAATCATAATAATTATCCTTGGCGTCATCTTCCAAGTCATCATCATCTGATCATCATTATCATTATTTTCATCTTGGTCATAATCAAGAACAATAATGGCATGAATGATGATTATTATGTTCATGATGAAGATGACAAAAATTATGATAAAACTTATATTAGTTATGATGATGGGGATGATGACAATTATAATGACGATGATAATGGTAGTGATGTTGATGATCATCAATCATTTCTAAAAAATAAAGTGGTTATTTTTCTTTCATATATCATGTGTCCTAAGGTTGGTGATATTTCTTATGATACCTATAATTATGAACAATTGACGACAATATAAAAAATCATGATGATGATGATGATCATGAAGAAGACATGAATGGTGATTATGATGATAATGAAATGATGACAATAATGATCACATTGATGGTGGTGATGATGGCAATAATGAAGATGATGACCCTCCCTCTAAACTAGCGAGGTACTCATAATGAGACAAAAAAGTACTCTCAAGTTGAAATATTCATATAAGAAGGGATCTAGATTGATAAGCATCAATGATGATTTACATCATCATAGCCAAAATTTTCAAAATAGTAAGGCCTTGACTAACAAGTTTATCTCTCCATTAGATCAGAGCACAATGTTGGGAGGCATAAATTTGGACACCACTGCCTTTCAAGGCACTTACCCCACCAAGATGTTTACCATGTATGTCCTCACATGATCATTTCCTAATCCACTATCATAATATTTGACACCAGAAAATGTCAATCCTCATGACTATTCTTATCTTGAATTAATGTGCTTGACTTATGGCGATTAGTCCTAGTCAATGTCCAAATTCTCAAAGAATATTGGTCCCAGATGTTTATCCAATCCACCATTATCCCTACTAGTACCTTTACTAGGCTTACGATTGTTAATCCTAGCCATAGTACATGACACATGGATAACATGGTGTCTACCCTCACTCCCTCTCAACCAGGGAGGAAACATCCACAAGCATAAGATTTTCTCAAGAATACCCATCATTTTCGTAGAGAATAACATCATTAATTTGTTTTCATCACATGACGACTTTATGATTAAGCATTCATAGATTTGTGGCAAAATATTTCCCCTTTTGTATTTGTGATGAAATACAATAAAAAAGTGAAAGCCAAAATCATTAAACATACACTATATTGATTTATCTAAGTCTAAACTCTAAGGTTGAAGTGAAAATTCATGTAAATCTTATATCTATGAGTTGTGCCAAACTTATGAAAACCTTATTCCCGAAGTCCTATATATAAGAAAATGAAAAATAAAGAAAAATAAGGGCCAATAAATGGTAACTCATGTATTCACTCCCTCTTTGGAAAATATATGAATATATACACTCCTAGTCACACTTGATCACATGTATGTGATGGTTAAATCATGAATTCTTCTTTTCTCCTTGCATTTTCACTTCATCATTTAAGCACCTAATTGAGGATCTAAGGAATGTTTGTTTCCTAAGGCTTTCATGTCTACTCTTGGTTTACTTATGTCACACTACTGTCAATTTATGTGACAGAGTGAAATACATAAGTTTGTGGAGTTATTATAGAGGTGTATTGAGTTCGTAACCACACACACATGTATTACATCTCATTGATCCACATGTGTGGGTTGGAGACTCATTTCTTGACAACTTTAATGGAGACTACTTTGTGGCTTTAATGGTATAGCTTACAAAATATCTTGTTAAACATTTCGATTCATTCTTTCTTTTCCTCGAGACACTTATAATATTGAAGTCACTCCCGACAATCCATGGAGATGGGGAGTATAAATTACTTGTGCTAGAAATAGAATTGAGAAATAGAGGTTTTCCATTTGCGATATTGGAGTCATAGACATTGGATACATGGTAGTAGTCCTCAATGTCAATTAACTAAAATTGTATTGTCATAATGCGAAAAGAGGTAAACATATTGGTAACCTTGATGTCTTAATCATTTCATATAATAACCATTCCACCCAAGTATCTCTAAGCATCAATCACTACTACATGGAAATTCCTCCCCCATTTTCTAATTATATGAGGTTGAACCTCACTTAATATTTTTGCTTCTTATATCAACATTATTTATGGGTGCTTTGCATACCATTTTTCTTTTAGGAGTTTGTTTTCGCTTACTATTGACGCCCCTCATGTTCCAAGACTATTTTCATCAAAAATTTACATAGAAAGAAAGTATAAAGTGACTAAAAAGAAACATGTCTCAAGATTTAAGTGCTTGGACAATTCCACTTCATGACTCCTATATTTCCTTAACCTGGGACCAAATGGTGAACTTGATGGCCTTAAGGGAAATTGATCAATGAAAATCTAAAAAAGAGGTGATTTTTGACTTTATCACATACAATTTAATATACTAAAAAAAATATCCATAACAATTTCATCAATCAATGAATCATTAAAAAAAATATCCAAAACAATTTCATCAAGAAAAGAATCATTGCATTATAAAATACAATCTATAAACATTTTGGGAAAGTTTTGCTAAAACATGCTTAAAAATCAGCATATTTAATATTAATATTTAACAATAATATGGACAATAACACATTTTGATAAATTAAATAACATATTATCAAGCCTAAAAAATGTCACTAACTGAAAACTACAAAGCATGCAACTAATGGAAGTGACCACTCAAGGCCACCACAAGACAATTAATCTATTAAGACCAAGATTAATGGGGACAAATATCTATAAAGGACAAAGGAAAACCTATTTTAACTTTATTGTTTTATTAGCCTGGTTCAAGATGAACATTTCAAGATATCATGAAGAACATAATTAGTTTTATTGCATTAAGAAAACCCAAGCACATTCTATAACTTAGCAAGAAAGAGATGTATAACACCCATCTCAGCAACACGACACATGACATTAAGTTACTTTACTATATATAATTTAAACTCCTATCATAAAATCACAAATTTAGCATGAATGGAATGTTTAAAATCCATTTTTATAAAAACAAAATATGATTTTTCTTATAGAAAAATATACCAAAAACTAAATATATTTTTCTAGAAAAAAAAATACTAAAACTAAATATATATTTAAAAAAAAACTAAAAGATAAGCAAACTAGAATTTGAATTTGACATTCTTGGTCACTTTCGGAAACATATGGTGGAATGTAATCTCTTTATCCTCATCTTTAGCTTTTTCCTAAAAAATAAAAGCATACAAAAGTGGGAAAGAGCCATAAAGCATGGGGAAGCTTTTTCCTAAGCACAAAAGCATCTAAAAAGTGGAAAATTCCTTTTTTATATGAGGAAACATTATTCACCCAAAATATTTTTCCCAAATTGAACTAATGAGGAATTTTGGAAATCTTCATAGCCTCCACTTTCCTATATATTAGAGGCTTTTCCATTGAAAAAATGATGGGAATTTTGTATTGTCACGCTCTTGAGATCTGTCTTGAGAGGGAGAGTTTTGGAGCTTTGAGTTGGGGGAGGTGATGTTGCAACTATATCTGATTGTTGTAACTTTCCTCCAACTCCTTTATTCATATAGATCAGTTGTTATTCCTTCCATATGTTTCTATTCATTCTTTACTTCTTCTATTTAACTAATGTATGCATGGGTTTTTGGTTTATATTTATTTATTCAATAGTATTTATATGTTTTTTATAGTTTTGATTATTAAGATATTATGTTGTGAAGGTTGCTTTATTCTCTCTCTTATGTGTAGGACCAAGCTTTGGAGCTAGCTAGGAGCGCTTCTTAGCTATACGAAAAACTCCAAGAAGACCTGCATGCGAGGACTCACAAGAATTCATTCTCTTTTTCTTAATCTATACTCTACATCTTGATCTACTAAGAATCCTAAGCCTTAGAACAACCTTTCTCTTAATTGGTTTGTCCTAGGTTTCTGAGATAAACAGAGAGGGTTTTGTTTTCATCTAACCATGCATTAAATCCTACAGCAAAATGATATTTAGAAAATTTATTATATTTCACTATGTAAATGAACTTAGTAAAATGAACCCATAGAGGTGGTCATAAATGGAAATAAAGGTAAAACTCTAAACAAGAAGCCAAAAGTGGATTTAACCATGGATGAAAAATTGGGAGTAGAATTGGATGTTAAACTAGCCATCAAAACAATATGCAAACAATGACACAAAAAGGTTTTTAAAGTAAAATTAAAAAAAGGGTGCAACACTAGACACAAAGAAGGGAACAAAATAGGGCATATGAAAGGATACCGAATTGGGTGCAAACAAGGATGCAAAAATGGACACCAAAATGAGGATGCAAAGAATGGTGTAAAATTAGGATGCAAAAAGGATGTAAGAAAAGACACAAAACAAGATGCAAAATGGGACTAAAAAATGGTGAAACCAAGGATGTCAAAGATGATGCATAACTAGATGAAAATTCCAACTAAAATCTAGGTGCAAAATGAGATGCAAATGTAGACACAAAATGTGGCAGAAAAAAGGATGCAAATTTGGAAGCCAAAAAGGATGAAAAACTAGATACCAAAAAGGATGCAAATTTGGACATAAAAAATGGTGTAAACTTGGACACAAAAGAAGAAAAAATGGTGCAAAAATGGGCATAAAAATGGCTCAATTTTGGATGCAAATTGAGATGCAACATTGGATGTAAAATGATGCAACAAATCATTCAAAACTTGGTGCAAAAACAAATGCAAAAGTAGACAAAAAAATGGCTCAAAAGTGAACGTAACAATAGACACAAAATGGGATGCAAAGGTGGATGCAATATATGGTTCAACATAGGATGCAAATTTAGATGCTCAAAAGGATGAAAAATTGGATGCAAGAAATGGTGTTAAAAATGATGCTAAATTGGATGCAACAAATGATGCAAAATTAAATGCAAAATATGGTGCAAAATAGGATGCAAAAAAGGGAGATAAATGAAATGCAAAAGTGGATGCAAAAAATGGTGCAAAAATGCATGCAAAATTTGGCACTAAATCAGATTCAACATATGGTGCAAAATTGGATGGAAAAGATGGTGTAAAAAAAGGTAGAAAAATTGGCACAAAAATAGATGTAAAAATAAGTACAAAATTAGAAGCAAAAGATGGCATAAAACCATATGCAAAAATTGGCACAAATTGGATGTAAAAAAAGGCGCTAAATAAGATGTCAAAGATGGTGTAAAAATCGATGCAAATTATGACACAAAAATAGAAGCAAAGAATTCCACAAAAGAGGAAGCAAAAAATGATGCAAAAATAGATGCAAAAAAAGGCACAAAACTAGAAGCAAAACCTGTTGTAAAACCAAATGAAAATCTTGGTGCAAAATATGATGCAGAAAATGATGGAAAATTTGGCGTAAAAAAGATGCAAAATTTGGTGCAAAAAAGGATGCTTTAAAAATTGTACAATAGAACCAGATTTAGCGCCAAGTTGCTCATCCCAATTGAGAAAAAAATGCACTAGAATCTGGTGCTAAATCTGGCGCAAATTGCCTGTTTTGTTGTAGTGATACCAAATAGATGTAAAATCTGCCTTCCTTAATGGAGACTTAGAAGAAGAAGTCTATATTGAACAACCAGAAGGATTCATTCTTGGAAATGATGCAAAACTTGTATGCAAACTCAGAAAGGCTCTCTATGGTCTAAAACAGGCTCCAAGGGCCTGGTATTACTGTCTTGACAAATATCTCCACCAATAGGGTTTTTCAAAGGGGTTAGCAGATAGAAGTCTATATACAAATATTGACACTGATAAATTGCTAATAATTGTTGTTTATGTTGATGATATCATTTTTGGTAGCAATGAAGAATCCATGAGTCAGAATTTTGCTTCAGTAATGCAGCAAGAATTTGAAATGTCCTTGCTTGGTGAGCTTACCTATTTTCTTGGTCTACAAGTTCAACAAAATAAAGATGGTATTTTTCTTTCACAAACTAAATATCTCAAACAGATCTTGAAAAAGCACGGCATGGAAGATTCTAAACCAGTATGTACCCCAATGGTAATAAGATGCAGTCTTAGCTCAAATGATGAATCAACAAAAGTACATCAACCAACTTACAGATCCATGATTGGCAGCCTGCTTTATCTAATAGGTACCCAACCTGACATCATGCATGCAGTAGGAATCATTGGAAGATTCCAGGAAAATCCAAAGGAATCACACCTTCAGGCAGTCAAAAGGATTTTCAAATATCTTCAAGGAACACAAAACTTTGGTTTATGGTATCCTAGAGATACAGATCTTACTCTTCATGCATATACAGATGCAGATTGGGCAGGAAGTGTTGATGATAGAAAGAGCACTAGTGGTGGTGCATTCTATATGGGTTCCAGGTTAGTGTCTTGGTTTAGCAAGAAACAAAGTTCAATTTCATTATCTATAGCTAAAGCAAAATATGTGGCTGTTGCATCTTTCTGCACACAACTACTTTGGATGATGCAAACCCTGCAAGACATTCAGATCACATGTACTCCACCCATATCCATTCTATGTGATGATACAAGTGCGATCAGTATTTCAAAGAATCCAGTCATGCACTCCAAGACCAAGAACATACCCATCAAATATCATTTTCTACATGAACAAGTGCTTGAACAAAAGGTCAAATTGGAGTATGTTCCCTCCAAAGAACATGTTGCTGATATATTCACTAAACCACTGCCCAGAGAGACATTTGAATATGTCAGACAAAAGTTGGGAGTAGTTGTTGCATCATCCTGCTGTTAAATCTTATTTTTCAAAAGAAAGGTTCTTATATGTGAGTTTCATAAAGTGTAGTCGCGTACATAGGTGGGTTTCTGTGGGCACAATCGCATATATGTTGGTTTGAAGAAAAGCAGTGGGCCAGACTCATGAAAAAGTGGTCTAATATGGTTATGTCAATTATCTACTCTGTTTGATGATGGTTACAATCTACTGATAACATGTGGAAATATATTGGTCCTCATAAATTTGTTGATAACTTGATGTATATATTATTGATGATGATGCTTTGATATCTCTTACTGATATATGCAATAATAAGATCTGACAGTGAACATCTGCACAGGTTCAGGGGGAGCATATGCTTCTAATAATGCATTGTTGGCATTACCTTAGAAGATCTTGGTACAAATACGCATAATTGTTTTGATTCAGGTGACTCTTTTGATGAAGGTTGTTGATCATGATGTTGCTGATGGTGCATATCATATATGGTGTATGATAGTTTCTGATGACTATCATGGTCTTGTTGATGTCCTTATTATAAATGTCATGCATATCATTTAATGTAAAGGTCATGAAAATACCTAATTTGTAACCCCACTATGCATGGGATGGATGATGTAATATTTCTTGTTTTTGTCATGTATAAACAATTGGTATATCCCCACTTGGTTGGATGGATGAGTCAAATTTGGTATATCCCCACTTAGTTGGGAGATGGATGTATGTATGAGTCATTTGTGATAGGAAGGTCATTGGTGATGTCTAGAGTCATGTTATTCTTTTAGAAAATCTTTTTGCAGACTTTGCTTGTGCTCAGGGGGAGCATGGACTCAATCATAGGAGCTCAATTAGTACACTTCAGTATATCAGAGAATTCAGCATGTACTCAGGGGGAGCATGACCCTTTGCCCTTGATGTCAAAGGGAGAGAGTGACTTGGTGTTGTTGTTGCCATCAAGTCCAAAGGGGGAGATTGTTGGCATTATGATGCATGCATTGTACTTGATGGCAACCAACTTGTAGCAGAATAACTCACTTGTATATAGTAACTAGATGAATCGACAGAGAGATATCAAATGTGACAGAATGCATGACAATTGTGTTTACAGATATAATGAAATGCAGGGCAGTTTCAAGGAATCAGTTTAGAAGGCAACTCTCTCTGATGAAAGATCACAGTACAACATGACAAAAACAAAGAATTTCAGCTTAGACTTCAAAGATTGAAGAAAGAGAGGTATACATAGGTTCACCTTGACCAAGCAGTGTATACATGCAGGTTAACAGAACAAAAGGAGCGTATAACGTACACATGCACTTTCACAGAAGTAAAAGCGCATATACCTTGGAAAACTAAGCTTTTGGTCCATGGTATTTGGTCCATGGTATTTGATCCATGGTATTGGTCCAAAGTATCTGGTTCGAGGTACTGACCCTAGGTATTTGGTCCAAGGTATTGGTCCTAAGTGGTTTTGATCCATGGTATTGAGAAAGGCCTAAAACTATAAAAGGAGGAGAAGATCATTAGGCCATGGTGTGCAAGTATTGAATATCTGATGAAGTGTGAGATCTAGTATGCAGGTTATTGGCTTATGGTGTTGTGCTTGATCTGAACCAGGGATGAACCTTTGCGGTTGATGGAGGATAATATCTAATGATGGATCAAGATCTTAAGGCTTGAATTGAACTATCTTTATATGGTTTGATCATGTTTATTCTAGATCTGTATACTGATGCATGTATTGTTCTGTAAATATTATGATCTGGGTATAACTAAAGTCTGGAATAGCTACAGAATTATAAATTAATATTTGCAGATGTATACGTTGGTTGGCTTTGAGAAAAGCGCGTATACACGCAGTTTCGACACATGGAAGTAGTGTATACCTTATAAAATATGTTTTAGTTGTTTCTGTTTACTGTTGCAGAATTCTGGGTTCTGGTTACTGCATTCTGGTGATAGTATTCTGAATGATCAGATTGAAGGGTTGTCAAAGTGATTGATTGATTCAGTTGTGGTTGGTTCAGAAAGTGATTGGTTGATGCATATGTATTTGATGATTGAATTACAATTATGATGTTGTTGATGGATCTAGTCTAAAAATTTATGAAACGTGGTCCTTGGTTGAAGAAAGAAGGTCGTAGCCTTCTGTAGGTCGCAACCTATGTACTAGTAAACATATCCGCTCGTACAAGAGTTAGGGGGTTGTAGCTCCCTTCCAGGAGAAGCTGGAGAATGAGAGAAGGTTGTAACCTTCTGCAGGTAGAAGCCTACGTACTAGTATAAGTCTGCACCAGTACAAAATTGTAAACAGATTTTCTTATTATTGAAAGAAGATAGAGACGATAGCAACAGGTGGTTTTCACCCACATTGGGTTTCCACCTTATATCTTGGTGTTCATGTGTGTTACTTATGTGTGATGCTTTATTATGCTTTTACTGCACTGTCTAATAAATTTCTGATATATTGGTTAAAGTTCAATGCATGATAAATTAGGTAAATCAAAAGTTCTTTGCATATACGTCGGTTGCCTTAAGTACAGTCGCGTATACATGCTAGTTCACTTAGCCGAAGTAGCGTATACAAATCTGTTTGGAAAATTAAATTATTGATCTAATAATATTGATTCATCCCCCCATCTCAGTATTATTTCCAACAAATAATAAATAATAAAATAGTAAATAATAAACCAAAGTTCTAAATAAATATAAAAATAGTAAGAATAAGTAAAGTTAACAAAAGTAAAAAGGAATAAAATAAGAAAGAGTTAAATTAAGGGAAATATTAAATTAAGTAAAACTTAAAATAAAGAAATAAAAGTTGGCATGTTGACACATAGAATGTGGGCATGCGGATCCCTTTCCATATTTTGATCTATTTAATGGGCGATGAGGAGGATGAGATTCATCCAGTCCTTCATTCATTCTCTTGGGAGAAAAGTGTTCTGAGACAAAAGATTCCCTAGAAGTAGTACGTTGATTGAGGGCTCGAGGTGGCCAATTGTAGAAAGATTATGTGCAGCTGAGACTACGGTTGCGTGAAGATTCATCCCCAAAAACTTTTTTGTGGTTAGTGGGATTCAAATAACATTCAACTTTGAAATCACAAGTAAGGAATATCGTAGCTACAAGTAAGTCGTCTTTTCTCGTGTTTTTCCAAAAAATCCATGCTAATTAGTTGAATAGTTTGTATGTTGATTATTAATCACATAATTGATATAATTAGTTGTATATTTTACTTTAGGGTTGTTACATATGGTATCAGAGTGGGTTTCAACTCTATGTGAATCTAGGTAAATGTTTAAATTTTTTTTACTGAATTAGATTTATCAATAATTTTTCTTATGAAGACATGACCACAAACTATTTTAAGATCTATTTGCTTACCAAGTTCCGCAAACTCCTTTTTCTACAACTCTGCACCAAACTATTCTCTCAAACCCTACAGTTCGATATCCCATCCTTGTGTTGCATGGATATGTTGAAAACATAAAAAACTAGGTGATGTAAAATGTTTCAAATTCGCGAGATGAAATTCAACTATTTATGCAAAAAAGGGAAAAAAAAAGGGCTTTGAGCGCATGAATAAGGTATCATGTGGTTTCAACAACAATTTCTAGACTGAAAGCGGCTTTTGGAAAACTAATGACTTTCTAGTTTGTCAATTTCTACTTTGGAAATTTTGATGAAATTGTTGCATACTTCAGATTTGAAAAATATATACAACGATGGAGAATTATCATATTCTAAAAATAACAAAACACTCCTAAGGTGTGTCAAAAGGAATAAGGGGTGTGTTTAACTTGAAATAAAGCCATAATAAATGAGAAACAATCTCGTGCTTTGAAAGATTACTTTTCTTTTAGAATATAATAAATAATTATTTTTATATAATGTTGAAGAATATTTAAAAGTGATAATTTTAAGAGTATATAAAAGTAATGGGTGTTAAAAATTAGTATTTAATTTTCTTATATTTTATGTTAAAAGAATGGTGATAAAAAAAAATAATAGATAATTTTTTTTACTATAAATATTAATTTATTTATTTTTACTTTTTTTAATTTATATATAGATTTTGAAAGCGATAAATTATTTGAAAAATAATTATTTATTAAAAAGGTCAAATTTGACGTGGATCACAACCCAAAAAAAAGAAAGATCATTTCTACCCAAACTCTGCTAGGGAGATAGGCGATACCCTATTCGTGCTATCACACATCAGGCCATGGCCACAATTGCTCATGGGGTAGGAGCCAGATGTGTGGTCATAGAAGCATCCACACCATCCAACAAGGGAATTCATCAGAATAATAAAACCTTGCATTTTAAATTCCAACTTATTAATGCCCGCCATAGGAAAGGCAAGGACTCTAGTAATTGGAATGGTGTCTCTAGATATTAGGTTGACCTCTTTAAAAGGACTGATAATGAAAAAAAATAGGATGGTGATATATTTTACATAGTGACTCACTTTCACCATCTTATTTGGCTTCTTCCTGAGGCAGGGAGGCGAAAACCATATGGTATATTAGTTTATTTCCCATTTATTTCCTTCGCATTTTGAATTACAAAACTAATGCTAACATTAGTTCAAGGCATTAGATATGATGCGAAGGGTTCTCTATGGATATCTATTATCTGTGGATATCTTCTATCTGTGGATAAAGTGCACCGCTGGCAGTACAACATTTGACATTACACAGCTTGATCACCTGTCTGTCACCGCTTTCAAAGTCTGCATGGGCAAACCACTTGTTTGGCACCGCTTGCAAAGTCTACATGTATTTTCTAGCACCAATTGCAAATTCTGCATGTAGTTTGTATGTATTGGCATCCCCGCTCACATGAAGGTTGGACAGAGCATATTGCTTACCTGTAATGGTGGAAAAGCTTCTACTCCTCCCTGCATGTCACGCCCCCAATTCTTTTTTCCTTAAATTGGCCGGGTGCGGCACCGCCTAAGTTACCAACTCTTTCCATAGTTAGATTAACTTTACGAACTATGCCTTCAACAATTCATAATAACCATGAATTAACATTATTACTGTGCGGAATCCATTAATAATACATGAACAACAATAATAACCCAACAATATGCAAGAGGAAATCTTCTTTTATTATATATATGAGAAATAGTACAATGGCCGGGAGCGACGCTCTACCGGCGTTCATAACCAAGGCGGGCGCCCGCCCGTGCAAGAGCGCACAGCGGTCACACCTCGCCTTCCCCAACAATGCAATACAATATAACCAAACACAAGTGTTGCCCGAACGAGCGGGCGCCCCTGTGCACACCCGCACGACCCACAACCAACTCGCGGTTCAACCGGCGGGCGGACGCCTCACCGCGCCCTCTACCCACACCTCCAAACGCCAACCAACATGCCGTGTCAACCTGCCCGACTCGGTGGGCACATCACCGAACGCCCTACGACCTGCGGTAGAAGACCTTCGCACTTCTTGTTTGCGATGGAACGATGCGAAGTTCATTGTTCAAATGAGCGATTCATCCACGAGTTTATACACTCGTTTGGTGTGGCGACCACCTCCACGGCTGACCCACCAACGCGTTCAGCCGACGCCCCTAAACGTTGTGTAACCACCCTTTCCACAAGTCGGCCTACCCACCGTTTACTACGCCCAGCTCGCCCTATAAGTGGAGCGCCAATCTGTCCGCACGATATATGTAACCGCGCCTCATCGTTGGAGCTCATCGCACTTCTATACTTAGTCGCATTTCGGTGAGGAAGAGCGCTCCCGATCGCCCGATGACCGCAGGGCGTTACATCCTCCCCCACTGGAAATCATTATCGCCCTTGACAATCCCGACTGCCTCAGTATCTTCCGTTCATACTTCGCAATCTTCTTCTTCCATCTCCAAAGCGAGTCCTTCGATTCCCAACTTTCCTCCTCCGGTGCATTCTTCCATCTGACAAGATACTCCTGTTTCATGTGGCAACCAATCCCTGTAGTTCGATAGCTCAAAATCTTCTCCAACTCCAATCCTGGTTTGTCCACAATCCCGGCTGGTCCTCTCGGTGGTTCAACTCTCTCTGGATGGTCTGAATCAAGTCTACATCTCTTCAACTGACTCACATGGAAAACTGAATGCTTCATGTGCATATGGTGCGGAAGCTCCAGCTCATAAGCAACTTCCCCCACTCTCTTCTTCACTCGGAATGGTCCCTCATACTTCCGTGTCAGTTTACTCACAGTCCCCTTGGCTGGCTGAAACTGCTCCCCGGTAATCCTGAGAAACACCATATCTCCCACACTGAAGTGTGCCTCCCATCTTCCTTGATTAGCATACTTTTTCATCCTCCTTGCAGCTTCGTGCAAGCGCAACTGTGCTAACTCCAAGGTCTCATCCCAAGCCTTCATGAACTTCTTCGCATGAGGACTCCTCAACAAACCTCCTGTCACTACGGTATGCGGTGCAACCGGCATCTGCCCATTCACCAACTCAAATGGACTATACCCCGTCACGGAACTCTTTTGAATATTGTAGCTAAACTGAAAAATATCCAAGAGTTCAGGCCAATTCTTCTAATCAGTCGTCACATAATGTCACAAGTAGTCCTCCAGCAATCCGTTGATCCTCTCGGTCTGCCCATCTGTCTGCAGATGGTAACTCGAACTCATCAACAACTCTGTCCCGACTAGCTGGAACAATGTGGTCCAAAATCTGCTTGTAAAACGCGGATCTCTATCTGACACAATGCTCAATGGCATCCCCCAATACTTCACTATGTTCTTAAAGAACAACTCTGCAGTCCGCTCAGCTCCACAAGGCATCTTTGTAGGAACAAAGATAACATACTTGGAAAAACGATTAACCACGACCATAATCCCATTATACCCCTGAACCTGTGGCAACTGAGTGATGAAGTCCATCGAGACACTCATCCATGGCCTCTCTGGAATCGGTAAAGGCTGCAACAGTCCTCCTTGCCTCTGAGTATCCGATTTGTCCTGTTGAAAAATGATGCACGTATGTACATACTCCTCTACATCCTCTCGCATCTTCTCCCAAATGAATCCTCTCTCCAACAATTCCAAAGAACGATGCATCCCTGGGTGGCCAGCCCATGGCGAGTCGTGGCACTCCTTCAAAAGGTGCCTCCTGAGCCCAGATGACTTTGGAACATAGAGTCGGTTTCCAAAGAACAAGAACCCGTCCCATAGAAAGAACTTTCGTGTCTTCCCCTCCTTTATCTACTTTACTATATTCTGCGCCAAAGTATCGGTTTCAACACTTTCCTTGAGCTTATTCTGCATCTCTTCTGACATCTGAATTCGACTCCTACTCCTAGCTGTCCGGTCTTCTCCCTCCAATGCTGCAAGTTGTCCCTTTCTGCTAAGGGCATTTGCTACCGCATTGTGTCTTCCCGGTCTATACTCGATAGTCATGTCAAATTCTGCCAAGAAGTGCTGCCAACGAGCTTGCTTTGCAGAAAGCTTCAGTTGTGATGCAAAATAACTTGCTGCAACGTTGTCAGTCTTGACAACAAACGACTTCCCAATCAGGTAATGCCTCCACACATGAAGACAGTGAATGATCGCAGTCATCTCCTTCTCATGGACCGGATACCTTTGTTCTCTATCCTGCAACTTTCGACTCTCGTACGCCACCGGATGCCCATCCTGCATAAGAACCCCTCTTATGGAAAAATCTGAAGCATCTGTGTGTACCTCAAACCGTCTCTCGAAGTCAGGAAACTTCAGTATCGGTGCTGTAACCATCCTCTTCTTCAAGTCATCAAATGCCTCTTAACATTTGCTCGTCCAACTCCACCTCTTGTCTTTCTTCAATAAGTCTGTCAGTGCCGATGTCACCTTGGAGTACCCCTCTATAAACTTCCGTTGGTAGTTGGTCATGCTCAAGAACACCCTCATCTCATGGACATTCTTCGGTTCAATCCAGTCCTCAATCGCCTTTACTCTGCTTGGCTCCATCCGTATGTAACCTTGACCAACAATATGCCCAAGGAACGGAATCTCAGTCTGAGCGAACACACACTTAGACTTCTTCAAGAACAACTGATTTGCCCTCAGTGCCTCGAACACCATCACCAAGTGCTTCTTATGATCCTCCATGTTGTCACTAAACACCACTATATCGTCCAAGTACACTACTACAAACGAGTCCAAGTATGGTCGTAGGACATCATTCATCAAAGTGCAAAACGTAGCAGGAGCATTACACAACCCGAATGGCATAACAAGGAACTCAAAGCTACCATACCTTGTTACTATCGCGGTCTTCTTCTTGTCTCCTTCAGCTATCCGCACCTGATAATACCCATGCCTCAAGTCCAGCTTGGAAAACACTCGGGCTTTCGCAAGCTTGTCAAAGCAATCAGCAGCCAATGGCAAAGGATACCTGTTCCTTACCATTTGCTTGTTCAATGCATGGTAATCACAGCACATTCGTAGCTCATTCGAATCCTTCTTTCGCTGGAACAATACTGGAGCTCCATAAGGGGAGCTTGAAAGTCTGATGAAACCTGCATCAGTTAACTCCTTTAACTGTCGTTTCAACTCCTCCAACTTAGGTCCTGACAACCGATAAGGTGCTTTAGCCGGGGGTTGCTTTCCTGGCTCAAGCTCAATGCTATGGTCCACTGCACGCCTTGGTGGAAGTTTCTTTGGTAGCTCATCAGGCATCAAATCTGCATATTTGGTCAGCACCTCGGAAATCTCGGCTGGAACAGGCGTCCCCACTCCATCACCTTCGACATCCTTGAACATCACCGCATATGTCTCCATATCTGATTCCTTCATAGCCTTCTCCAAACTTAGTGCCGAAACATGCTGCACCTTGACTTCCCTCCTTTGCCTATGAGTGGGCAAAGTCCAAGTTTGTGACTGTCCAACCAGCACCACCTCATCACAGAAGGGGACAACAATAGCCTTGTTTCCCTTCAAGAAATCCTGTCCGAGTATCATATCAAAGTCGTTCATCTCCATCACTGTGAAGTCCAACTGACCCTTCTAGTCTTTTATTTGCACAGGTACTTCGTGTACCAAACCCGCCACTTTAGCTCTAGAGTTCACTGCCTTGAATTCCACATTTGATGGGAAGATCATCAGTCCAACCTCTTTTGCCAACTGTGTCGTCATGAAGTTATGGGTGGCCCCCGTGTCCACCAGAGCTTGAATGGTCTTGCCATGAACCGTCAAGTCCACGAAACCCAGACTGTTCATGCACGATTTCTCCATAACTTTTCCCTGCATACATGTTTGTTCTCTGCGTTCATCATCAAGCAACGGCTTCACTCCCTATGAACCTGCTCTGATACCAACTGTCACGCCCCCAATTCTTTTTTCCTTAAATTGGCCGGGTGCAGCACCGCCTAAGTTATCAACTCTTTCCCTAGTTAGATTAACTTTACGAACTACGCCTTCAACAATTCATAATAACCATGAATTAACATTATTAATGTGCGGAATCCATTAATAATACATGAACAACAATAATAACCCAACAACATGCAAGAGGAAATCTTATTTTATTATATATATGAGAAATAGTACAATGGCCGGGAGCGACACTCTACCGGCGTTCATAACCAAGGCAGGCGCCCGCCCGTGCAAGAGCGCACGACGGTCACACCTCGCCTTCCCCAACAATACAATACAATATAACTAAACGCAAGTGTTGCCCGAATGGGCGGGTGCACCAGTGCACACCCGCACGACCCACAACCAACTCACGGTTCAACCGGCAGGCGGGCGCCTCACCGTGCCCTCCACCCACACCTCCAAACGCCAACCAACGTGTCGTGTCAACCTGCCCGACTCGGCGGGCGCATCACCGAACGCCCTACGACCTGCGGTAGAAGACCTTTGCACTTCTTGTTTGCGATGGAACAATGCGAAGTTCGTTGTTCAAATGAGCGATTCATCCACGAGTTTATACACTCGTTTGGTGTGGCGACCACCTCCACGGCCGACCCACCAACGCGTTCAACCGTCGCATTTCGGTGAGGAAGAGCACGCCCGGTCGCTCAATGACCGCAGAGCGTTACACTGCACCTCCCTGCAACTGCAAATTAGCTTTGCTTTGTTCCCTGCAATAGTAATTGCAATTAGCTTTGCTTTGCTCCCTACAATAGCAACTGCAATTAGCTTTTCTTTTCTCCCTACGATAGCTCCAAAATAAGTGTATCTTCAGCAGTACTAGAACTGCATGAATGGGAAAGATGTGAATTCCAATGGTAAGTGTATCTTCAACGGTACCAAAAGTGCATGAATGGAAAAGACGTGAATTCCACTATTTTACTGCAAAGTGTGGGCACCATTCTGAAGTGCATCCAATCTAGAAGGAATCAGACCAAAAACAAAAAATAAATTGATTGGTAAGCATAAACTCACCATAAACTATTATACCCTTTGACTGCAAGAAAAATGTTGCCCCTGTATTTTTTTTATTTTATTTTATTTTTATTTTTTATTTTTTTATGTGAATCATCTTCAATTGAGTTATTATAATCAATTTTTATTTCTATGTGCATCTATTATAATCAAAATCAGGGTGAAGGAAATTACCGACTGCCATTAGTTGCACCATCGGGAGTTAGGTAGGCTAAAGCTACTCCCTTGCTACCGCTGACTATGGGTGGGTGAGCTTGCTTATGAATTAAGTAGGCTAAAGCTACTCCCTTGCTACTGCTGACTATGGGTGGGTGAGCTTGCTTATGAATTAACTTGTTGAACAATCATAAAATATCACATATTACATTATATATATTCTATCTGAATCAAATATTGATACTTTAATACGAATCATTTACATTATATATATTCACAAATAAGAATCATTTACATTATATATATTCTATCTCAATCAAATATTAATGATACATTATATATATTCACAAATAAGAATCATTTACATTATATATATTCTATCTCAATCAAATATTAATGAAAAAGACTTGAACAGTAACCCCAACAAATCATCACCCTCCAGCATTGCCCACAGTGTACAGAGTCACCCTCCAGCCCTGCCCACAATGTACAAAGTCACCCCCTAGCACTGCCCACAGTGTACAGAGTCCTTCGTTTTCTTGAGCTTTTCTGTTTTTGGCAGTGTTGAATTCTCAAACCTTATCTCCAAATGGTTGGCATGGCCTTCATTATATTTCTCAGGATATACTTTCCTTATCTAAGGTTCGCCGTTCTTAAGCATGTTGGCATGGCCTTCATTATATTTCTCATGATATACTTTCCTTATCTAAGGTTGGCCCTTCTTAAGCATGTATGGTTCCAGATCCTTTCTTGAGGATGCATGTCAAGTTCCATGGCTGAGGTTCAAGGGCCTTTACTCACATATTGCATACAAAACTGCGAGGAAAGCATTGTGGAACTTGAAAGCACAAAACGTAGACCTATTAAATGAACTTCCATAAAAAACAATATGACTTCCCACATACCAAAACTGACATCAAATCACATACACGACAATTTTACGACCTCAATTCCTTATCCTGCATATTCCAAATTGCTATTTTACGCCATAACCAACTGTACAAATAAAACGAGAAGGAACAAACAAACTAATTTCACAGCGAGGCAGGTAGGCCATTGGTATGTTGCTCGACCTTTCCTGTCCTTAATTGATTTCTCTCGTGGGTTAATACATTCTTAGTGTTCCATTTGTCGTCAAGTATTGGTTGTTCTTAGTGTCTGGGTTGTCGTGTCCAGTGGCAGCGAAAGTACAATAGCAATAATTGTTCTATATGAACCAGATGCATGAGCGTTACGGATAAGACTAGCCCGATAAGTGTCTCCACTGTAGAGCTTTCCATTACTACAATAAACCCTTGAAGGTCACTTGGTTTCAAATTCCAAACCCTAACAACCAAAAGATTTTTGCAAGAACCTTCATAACTTTCTAACGCTGATACATTAAGTGACTCGAACACCACTGTATTTGCACAACCCAACAATGTTCATTCCCTTTCAGAATCTAACAACTTCATGCCCTTCCCCCTCTGATTCAGGCCGCCAATCACAGTCTACATCTTGCTTTGTTTTTGTACATAATCACTGCAATGGAAACTAAAATTCGCTCATGGTAAGTAAGAAACCCTGAAAGCATTTTTAAGAAACCATGAAAACATTTGTATTTTTATTGTTTCTGGTTTTCTGCATGCAATTTTGAGCATGTGCTTACAAATGTCATTTCTCTTCAGGTTCTGATAGAAACGCCGCCATGCGGGCACTTGAATATGGATGTTGGGAAGCTAAAGACATTTAAATGGACGTGTGGCTATAAAATAGTGCACTGATGCCAAGAGGCATGAAACTTTATGCCAAGTATAATAATACGCCAAGTATAATAATGCGAGGCAATGAAAATTTATGCCAATTGTAATAATGCGAAGCAAGGAAACTCTTTTCCAAGTAAAAAAATGCTAAGAAGTGAAACTTTATTAGATTCGTTGGTCAATACACTACCCATGAGTTACATTTGACTAGCGCACTCGTTGGATCCATCCATGCTACAATGCTTGGGAAGGATACCAACAGAATTCGTGGAATCTTCAAAACCACGATTCAAACCAGTTGTGTGTTCTTCAAATTTCCTAGCCACCGTTCATCCAATCACATCTAGCGCTCAGAACTTAAGTTGCACATTTGACTGGGCATAAAATACTATGATTATAAGACTACACAGTCAATGGGTAGCTAGGATTAGAATATCCTGCACTCTTTCCCCTGTCTGTGAAATCATTGTTGAGAACTTGCATTTTGAACGCAGAAACAAGCAAATTCTGAAACCCAAAATTCATTTCAAATTCAAAGTTTTCTTTTAGAAATACAAAATTTGAGGATCTTGCTCTCTAATTGGGATTCTTTGTGAACTCAAGTGAAGATCATGCAAGTGCTAGAAGTAATTATTGTTGGATTTGGCGTAGATGGAATTTTGGGCACTTGTGGGTTTTATTCTGCATTAGTCAATTACGTGGCATGAATTTCACTCTCCAATTACCTACCTAAAAATGTCATTACACTTTCGTTCTTTGTCTTGCCACTTGGTTCTCTCATGCCTACCTTCTGTCGCCCTCCCTTTAGCGGTCCCACTAAACCTACTCCAAACCCCTTAATCATCGCTTCCCCATCCATAAATAGGTGGCCTTTTAGAAGTGATTTTGGCGCCCTTATTTCTTTCAGATCTAATTGATGCCTGTTATTAATGAATCATATATAAGGAAGGGGGTTCCAAATGAAACCCCTTAATGGATAGATCAAATGGTCCTTTGAAACACACACACGAGCAGGAGAGACTAGGGAAAACATGGGCGAGACTAGGGAAGGAACTTGGACTATGCTCATATACGTACTCTGTATCAATGAATGAGGACCACTTTATAGTATTGTTGGGGTGTGCCCCTACCTGTTTTAGGCATGAATCCAGCGTGGATACTTGGGGGTATTCAGTACGTATGCTTGTTGTAGAATCATGATGGCAGGTCATAGGATCATCTGGCCTAATCGGGTTGGATGTACCCCTGTATCCAGTCATTCTGTATCTCTGGGGAAATCAAAATGGTTGTATACTTGTATATATATGGATGGTGTCGCTGCATGGTGATCGTAATAGTGCTTGAGCCATAAAGTACTCATAGAATCCAAGAAACTGTTCCTTCATTAGCTCACACCTATCCCGGTCAGTGTCGACTAGGCATGTACTTTCATTTAGGAACTGAACATTGCGTGCTTAGCTGAGCAGCAACCGAATACTGCATGCTTGGCTGAGCAGGAACCGAATACTGAGTGCTTCGCTGAGCTAGCCTAAGATGTGGGTTGGTGGATTCGAAAATTGCCACAATTAGACGCAGTTACGAGCAACACTTCCTGTTGGGCAGGAATTTGTTGCTTGCAACCGCTCTTGTTTAATTTAGTTATAGTTGCATGATGCCAATTATTTTAATAATCAGATTTTGTATTTTAAATTCTAATTTGTTAGTCACAAGATTGTGAAATCATTTAATAATTAAATATAAAATTTAAAATTCTAATAAAAAAGTGAAGAATTATTATAAATCAGATTTTGTATTTTAAATTCTAATTTGTTAGTCACAAGATTGTGAAATCATTTAATAATTAAATATATAATTTAAAATTCTAATAAAAAAGTGAAGAATTATTATAGAGTTGTGAATTAGGCCAACCTTGAATATTAAATTTTAAATATAGGTTGGATATTAGTATATTTTTAATACTTAGAATATTAATGAACTTATTAAATTTAAATTCTAATAAGAATGTAAACTTAGGGGCATTGTTCTTTTGGTGGAGGGATTATATATATACATGGGTGTTTTGTTGTTGCTTGAACTTGTCTATGTAATTGATTTTTGTTCCAATATTATTCTATAATTAGGCTAATGATTTAGGAGGTTGGAAAATATATAAAATCATTGTGGATTTAGTTTGTATTGTTATGTTTGCTGTTGGTATTTAGTTTTTTTTGAATTGTTATTAATTTCCTTTTGAGTAAAAATATTTAAAATGTATACAGTATTTAATTTATTATTTTTAAATAAAATTTAAATTCATTTATTTCAAATATTATTGGCTGGAATGTTTTACATTTTATTATGTAATGATCAAAACAATTGACTTTAACGTACTACATATTGACTTCAATTTACTTTTATTTTATTTATGTCACCCATCAAACATGTGACACATCACAAACTCAATTCTCTACACACTCATCATCCCCAAAGCTTCAAACTTCACCTTCGGATTTTACGTGTTGCAGCGTAAAGCCTGTGTAAAAGTAAAGAGAAATACCAGACTCATCATCCCAAAGCTTCAACCTTCATCTTTGACTTTTGCGTGTTGCAGCGTAAATTTGTGTAAAAGTACAGGGAAATACCAATAGGCATCCAAACTTCTTGGTTATTAGTAACCATGGAAGCATTCTTTCTCAAGAACTTCAAGGCATATTATGAATTGTCCACTCATTTTTCAATCGAATTGGATTGAGGGTAATGTTCACCAATCACAGGTAGAGACATGTTCATTGAATTTCTTTGGGATTTTTTAGCCAAATAAATCTCATTCAGTGATAAGTTTCACGCATGATTTTTTTTTTAACGTTTAAGTAGAGTTCGTGATATCATTTATTGAGGTTAGCAATAGCATTGATTGTTATGTATGAGTTTCGATTAATTCATTGGTTTAAGTAGAGTTCTTGATATCATTTATTGAGGTTAGTAATAGCATTGATTGTTATGTATGAGTTTCGATTAATTCATTACTTATATTTAATGAAATTGGTTTTAGTCAATAAAGCATAATTTAATAGAAATACAAATTTTACATGCATAATTTTATAGGAATACAAATTTTACATGAATTTGTTATAGATATGAATTTGTTAAATATATGAGTAGATTTAGTGATGACATTGATTGTTATTTATGAGTTCAAGATAATCCATTATTTAAAATGTTTAAATTAAGTGTGTTTCACATTAATATGAATTTGTTCAAGTTATGAGTAGATTTAGTCACTTTAATGATAGTATTGTAGTGAAGATGTATTACATATATTATGATTAAATTACTTTATGATAATTTTTTAATATTTATATTTTTTTTTCAAATTTAACATTTTAAATTATTATTTTAAAATTTAATCATTTTAATCCTTTTAAATTAAATTTAAATTTAAAATAATTATAGGTTAAACATATATTAAACATATCGTGTGTGTATGTATATATATAATGTTACATTTATCTAATTAAAGTTAAAAAAATCCATCATCCACTTATCAAATTGCAACATTAAATGTTTAATTTAGTTGTACTTAAATTAAGTGGCATTTTACATATACAACATTTCCAAACAAAATCGTTTTTACTTAAAACTTTTGTATTTTAATTTTTAGTATTATTACTAATCATTTTAATTTCCATTTATTGTCTTGTGAAAAAAAAAAGAAGGTTACAATTTTTAAAACCATGTGCTAAATGTATTTGACATTTAGGCATTCACCAAATAAAAGAAAAAAACAAGCCATGACTTATTGTTATCCATTTTGACATTGTATATTTAATCTAGACTCTCAAATTCACATGTTTGTAGGTCATTTAATAATACATATATTGCTGAAGTTATTATTAGTTGCTTGTAATCATAGAGAGAAAAAAAATCATGAATTATTTTGCTATTTTAATTGTAATTTTATTAATATAAAGTTGCATGTCGTATATGTATTTACTTTTTTTTCACTCTATTTTAACTTTTTTTCCACTGGAAAAATCAGTAATTTTCATTAAAAATTAGAAAATTACATATAGTAGATGCCCTTGGCATTGCTGTGATGTTCATTCAAAATCACCTCGCAGGGTGTTGTATCAGATCATGTTGCAAAAAAGGAGATACATATATGTGTCTGACTGTTTTAGCCTGTTCGAGATCGCATAGGATCCATTTGCATACAAAATATCATCCATTATTATGTACAGTTCATCATGACAAAAATGTTTCGCTACTGTCGTCTATCGGGACTATTGTCCCGCTGGTCTCTGTGATCGATATATGGTCTATGATAAAACCTGTGTTCTTCAGTCCCCTGCTGCTCCACAATTAGCCATTCGCCTCTGGGAAGTACCGAGGCCTCTTTGGATAGTTTGTCAGCCTCGCAGTTATGTTCTTTGTAGATGTGTAAACAGGAGAAATAATTAAAAGCAGCTTTGAGAGTGTGTGCATCAAATAATAAATTGCTGAGAGTGTGTGAATGACATGTGGAGTCATTATTGATCCAGTTCACAACCACCATAGAATCCCCAAATATATTCAGATTTGTGCACTGATGAGATAATGCGAAATGCATTAGATTTCGAATGGCAGATAGTTCAACGTAATTATTCGATCCTGTGCCGAATCCCATTTTTACAAGGAATCTGTGTTGTTCATTTATATGCAGTATAAATCCACCACCACACCCCGATTGGTTTGCTGCCCCATCGAAGAACGCCCATGGGGTCGATTTATCAATAGCAGGCATCGCCCGAATCGTCCTGGTTCGAGTGGGGGGAGGGTCAGGTAATTCATGGTATGCGGCGAGGATTTTCGCTTCAATCTGAGGCCAATTTACAGCCTGTTCCTCGAATATAACACGGTTCCGCGCAAGCCAAGTGTACCATGATGCCACGAGGGGGAGGTTTTGTAGCTTGGAGCCCGGGTGGCTTTGGGTCCAGGTGGACCATGCACCGGTGAGATCATCTCCATTCCAGATCCTCGCTATGCCCAGGTGAGTGCAGATATTGTTCCAAAGAGCGTGAACAGCCGGACAATGGAGGAGAATGTGGTCTGTGGTTTCGGATGCCGCCTTACAGAATATACACCAGGTGGGACCGAAGACGGCTCTGTGAGTGAGGTATTCGCCCGTGGGGACGATGCCTTTGAGGGCACACCAGAAAAATAATCTGGAGCGGGGAGAGGCATTTAATTTCCAAATGTTATGCCACCACGAGGGCAGGGTATCAGGTATCCTGTGAGTGATGAGTTCTCTGTAGCCATATTTGGGTGCGTATATACCATGATCCGCCTTGCACCATATGAGTTCGTCAGGTCCTTGCTTGATGCGGATATGGGATTCGGTCAAGGCACGAATGTAATCACTCCATTCCTGATGCCACTGCGGGGGGAGATCGAGCTGCTGAGCAGATTTCCAAGCTTGTGAGAAGATGTTCGTGCGCTGTTGATCTGCAATATGGGCGAAATTTCGAATATTCCGATTATGAAGATGAGTAATGAGGTTGCGGGTGAGGGTGTGCCTGCCCCCACAATTGATCCACGGGTCCAAGCCAATCCTGCCCAGCGACCCATCATTAATTCTCCATACAAGGTTATCCCGGATGAGGGGAAGGGAGTGTATCAGAGCCTTCCAAATTGATGAGCATCCCTTCGATGACCAAGATGGAAGTCTAGCCCAATCCATTATATCCTGAGGCCAGATGTATTTGTGATAGGACACATGCACCCAAAGGTTTTGACTAGTTAATAGGGTCCATCCCATCTTGGCAGCAAGTGCCCTAGCGAAATCAGGGAGGTCTTTGAGACCTCAACCACCCCATTTTTTGGGCAAAGTGATCTTCTTCCAGCTTATCCAAGCAAACATTCTTTTGTCCTGATTTCCATTCCAGAGGTAACGGTTGCAAAGCTGCTGTAGTCGTCCTAGGATGTTCCTTGGTATCCATGCTAGTGCCATCCAGAAAACCGGTGTAGCCTCTAATACGGATTTGATAAGCACCAGTCTGCCAGCCCTAGAGAGGTATCTGAAGCTCCAGCCCGAGAGTCTTTTTTCCAATTTGGCAACCAACCAGACCCAATCAGCTATTCTTTGACTGGTAGGCTTCAGATTGAAGCCCAAGTATTTGAGGCCTCTGTCCAGAGGGTGCGCATTGTAGGGGAAAGCCTGAAGGGCTAGCTGAGATTCTTGTACCGAAGTATGGGTGCAGGTGATGGTTGATTTCAACTGATTTGGTAACATACCTGTTGCAGCAGAGAAGAGTTGCAGGATCTTTGAGAAGGTTCGAGAGTCACGAATACTGCCATCAAGTATGATGAGAACATCGTCCACGAAGAGCAGGTGCGTGAGAGAGCAATGATCGGATATGCGAAGGCCCCGGATATCTCCAGATCTCTTGGCAGAGTCCATGAGGCGGCTAAGTCCTTCCATGACCAATAGGAAAAGCAGAGGAGATAGAGGGCAGCCCTGTCTCAGTCCTCTCTCAGAGTGAAAAAAGGGGGAGGCCGATCCATTTATGAGAATGCTGAATGTAGGGGATGATATACAGGCCATGATCCATGATATGAAGGTGTGGGGAAAACCCAGGTGGATGAGGATCATTTTGATATAGAGCCAGCTGACCCGGTCAAAGGCTTTGGAGAGGTCAATTTTGAGGAGGATGGCCTTTAGGTGTCTGGACCATATGGAGTGTATGGCTTCTTGTGCCAGTCCAATGGCCTCATGTATCTGCCTAGATTCGAGGAAAGCGAATTGTTGTGGGGCAATGGATCTGGAGAGGATAGGTCTAAGACGATTCGCAATTGTCTTTGAGATGATTTTGTAGAGGCAATTGCACAGGGAGATCGGTCTGTAGTCATTGAAGGATTCAGGCGAATCAGATTTTGGTATGAGAGCAATGAAGGTAGAGTTGATGGCTTGATAAATGGATCCTGAGGTTCTGCTCTCCTCGACTACGTCCAGTAGATCCTGTCCCAGAACATCATAGAAGGCTAAATAGAATTCGATGGTCCATCCATCCGGGCCGGGGCTCTTATCTTTTTTGAACCATTTCAAAACGCCTTCCATCTCCTCCGCCAAAACTGGATCATTAAGAGCCTCCTCGTCATCCTCCTCCACAAATCTCGAGAAGTGATTTGCCACATTGATGATATCTGGTAGATTTACTTCGCGGGGACACTTGTATAGATCCCTGAAATGTGAGATGCCCAAGTGTGCGAGCTTGTTAAAAGTGTCTGCAGTTCCCCCATCAGGGGTAGGGAGCTTCCAGATAGTATTAGATGCTTTTCTGCCTTTGGTGAAGCTGTGGAAGAACTTCGAGTTTTCATCCCCTGCTTGAATCCATAATGCCCTACTCCTCAGTCTGATGGATTCCTCTCTCTCATTGAGGATCTTTGCTTTTTGGTTCTCCAAAGCAATTAACCGGCATTTGTCTGCTGCTGAAATGAACCCTAAGCCCCTCTCGTCTGTGAGTGAGGATAACTCAGCCTCAATATGGGTAAGCTGAGCAATCTCTCGAGCTTGTTTCTCCTTTGCCCAAACAATAGATATATGTTTGATCTCAGAGAGATTCCTACAGAATCCTTTAGCAAGTGATTCTGAGCCTCTGATAGGGTGTGAGGACCAGAATTCAGAAATCATCTTGACATAGGATGGGTCCTTTAGCCAGGTATGATTAAATTTGAAGGGAGCCTTGGGTTTTTTGAAGGGGCCCTGGATCTCCAGGTATATAGGGGAGTGATCCGACAAACCCCCCGAGCCAACCCATTGTTTGTATAGCTGCAGTCGCTGAAGGAGTGTCTCCTTCATAAGGAATCTGTCTAGTCTGCGGGCTAGTGCAGCTTCCCCAACCCTTCTGTTCCTCCAAGTGGGAAGAATTTTCTGCATGGGGATATCAATAAGATTTGTACGCTCGAGGAGGTTGGTCATGAAGTCTGAGATGGAGTCAATTTGTGCAGCCGAACCCCAAGATTCCCTGAAGCCCAGAGAAAAATTAAGGTCTCCTCCAATAATAACCCGGTCTTCACTTGTTATGGAGAGATGTAGAAGATGTTGCCAGAAAGATTCTCTCTGGGTGCATGGGGCATAAACATTGATAATACGGAGGTTCATACCCAGATCAGTGGAGAATATGTCAAGTCCCAGGAAACCTGTACCTCCCCAAGTCGAGTCCACCTTGATAGAGCGAGGGTTTGTACCAATGGCCAGACCTCCAGATCGGCCAGCGGCATCAATAGCAACGTAATTCCAGCCAGGGGTCAATGCTTGCATAGCACGAGTAATCTGATCTGCGGGGCAGAGGGTCTCCTGGAGCATAATGATATCGATAGGCTCAGTTTCAATGAGCCGCTTCATGGCTAGTTTCTTGGAGGAACTAGCCAATCCTCTGCAGTTATAGGACAGGCACTTCATGGGGGAACACCTCTCGGGGTGTGTCCTGCTCTAAGGACCCCGTCAATGGTGGATTGCCTGCCTGATACAACCTCTGCGCCGGCTAGTTTGATAGCCTTAGATAGGTGGGATTTGCGTCCTCTGATATTCATGGTTCCCCCCTCTGGTACCGCAATGCCCAGACCCGAGTGCTTGGTGGGGGGCTCTTTGGCTAGAGATCTAGACCGAAGGAAGTATGAATGTGGAGGGGAGGATTCCAAAGGAGAGGGGGAGGCGCTAGCCAAGGGAATGGAGGTGGCTATGATGGGATCAGTGCAGATCAGGGAGGGGGATGATAGTGCACAGTGAGCCATGGAGGTCTGTGAGGAGGATCCACATTCAAACATAACATCAATAGAAGATTGAAAAGGAGGGGAAAGAGCGCCGGAGACCATACCCGCTTCTGCCGCCGAGCGAGCCCTGGTTCTTGGTGGAGAGGGTTGCCGAAGTCCCGGATTGACCACAGGAGAGATAGTCGCAGAGGGCGGACCCGAAGAGGTAGGTCGAGCAGTGACAGGAGATGCCGTTCTGGTTGGAGCCGGGGTTGCCCTCGGTGATTCATCTGCTTTCTTGTTGAGAGGACAGTCCTTCGCCAGATGTCCCACTTTGTGACATCTTCTGCAACGGAAGGGAACTCCTTCGTAGTCAAGTAACTGTACTCTGATGCACCTTCCCCACTGAAGCGTGATCTGTTCCTCGAGTCCATCACGAGTGTCTAGATGGACCAAAATTCTTGCAAGGGTTCGGTTCCCAGATTCAACATATGTGCGGTCGTAATCCAGATATGTCCCCAGGGCATTGCCAATTCTAATGAAGACTTCTTCAGCCCAGAAAGGCAGTGGGAGACCTGGCAGGCGCACCCAAATTGGACCGGCTCCGAGCTGTTCGCGCTCTGGGTCAAAGAGGGGATTCCATCTCTTGAGGAGAACCGGTGCCATTTCTATATGCCAGTATCTGCCCAATACCAGATTGGTGTGGCTTTCCTTGGAGAACTGAAGGGAAAACCATCCTCTAGGGAGAACATGGACCGCGGGAAGGTCGGATAATACCCCACCCTAGATCTCTTTTACCCACAGATTGAGCCGCTTCGCCGAGTATGTCCTTCCCCTGACATGCCCTACTAATACCGTGTTGGCCATGTCTATGAGTCCGCCGAGAGGCTTTGATTCGTCAAACTTTATGGTAATGTCGTTAGTTGTAGACTTAATGCACTTGATCTTCTTTTTGCCGGTGCGAGAAGCCGACGGGTGGTCGACCAGGGGGTTGGAAATACCTTCCAGGGATGGGGATTTTGCAGGCCTAAATTTGACAGCGGGGGTTTCGAAACAGCCGGAGGGTCGAGCTCCCGTATGAGGGGGGTATGATGCAGGGGGATCCGGTGGAGGGGGAGAGGGAACCGAGAGGAGAGGGGGGGAGGTCGGATCGAAAGAGGGCGAAGGGGGAGTGTGAGATGCCAGGAATTGCAGAGAGCCCGGTGAGAGTGGGGGGACCTCGAATGGCGGCGAATCGATAGGGGTGGTTCCGGCAAAAGCCTGAGAGGCACGGTGGATGGCCAGCGAGACGGAGGGCGGGTACTGCGGAATATCCGGTAGATCCGGTGCAATAGAAGAGGATGCAGCAAACTGTGAGCGGGTCGAGAATCTAGGGTTTCCGAAAATAACCTTATCCGGCGAAGGATCCTCCGAGTAGTCCACCGCCTCTAGCTCCCTAGAGTCGTCCATAGCTGTCTCCAGATCGGCAACCGAAAGTGATAGGCGGAGAATCCAATGGAGGTGCAGAAACAGAGAAAGTCCTGATCTGTGACCGCGACGGTGATGCGAAACCTGTAATAAGACCGTGTAAAAAAATAAAAACCCCTAATAAAACCCTTGTCCGCGTCGATCCTGCGGTCGACACGTTGTATTCCTTCAGCCGAGACCTTTTCGCGAGTGCGCCATCAGAGCCTCCCTTCTCTCCTTCACTCTATTTTAACTATATTTAAACTAATCTGCAACCCTTGTTCAAATGTACAAACTGATTCATACCTTTAAAAGTTCAATAATTAAACTAACCCTAGCTTTGTGGTCTTATTATATGATCATAGTTTCTATTGTTATATGATTAATTTGATGTGATTATTTTATTTACATTTTTATTTTTATTTTTTGATGTTATAAATTGTATTTTAATAAAAGAGAATTGAACATTATAAAAGATATTATATATTATGATTAGGATATTTTGATAAGTCATAAATATGAATTGCTTTTCATAATAAATATCTCCATAAATATGAGAGCTTATTATTAAAACATATATGATCATTTTATGACTATTATATATTATTTATATTTATAAAAAAGTAAAGAGACTTACAAGTAGTATGATAAATTTATCTGTGAGTTATTTTTTTTAATCAACATGGTTGACATGTAAATAATAATAAATTGATGGCAACCCACCAGGGATTATAAAATGAAAATTTTAGTAAGAAATATTCATGGTTATTTGGTTTCCTTCGCCCAAGGAAATGGCTTCTCATAAGGGGAAAATCAATAATAAAAAACATGATCCACTAAACTAATCAATTATCAGTAACAAGGAAAACTCATAAAATTTGAGTTAATGGTTTTGAAACGTTTGGTAAAAATGTGATATATTACAATACTCATGTTGCTTATGCTTTTAGAAGTTATGCATTACCCAAAAAGAGGATATACTAAAGTCACAACCACAAATATTCTTGAAGGATATTGATAGAAAAGAAGCAAAGTTATTTAAGTGGGATGATAGTACCTTGTGGTACATTTTTTATGAAATTTTGAAACGTATAATCAAAGTAATAAGTTAAGCTACATTGATGAGCATGGGATAGTCATTGAAATATGTCATGTGTGTCAAATATTATAGAGTTAGGAGGCTTTACAATGGAAATTAAGAAGAGGCCATTGAATATGAAATAATATACAATTACATAATATGATAAACAAGTTAAGATAACCTAAGGAAGTAACAGAAACACTAGTTATTCATGCAAGATGTGGATGAATTATAATTTAATCAATTTGAGAGAATAATATAGTATTGCTCTCTCAAAGTACATGTCGAAGGAAGTCAAATTAGAAGTGATATACATTAAGATAGTATGCATCCACCTGAAAAGGACAATAAACCTATTAGTAGGGTGAAAAGATGAAAAAAAATAGCATAAAGACAATGGTTTAAGAATAGAAGGATAATTTTTTATGTTGATCCCCAATGCTAGTGGTGATATTTGGATAAATTTACTTAAAACATGAAGGAAAAGGAGGAACTTACACATTTCTAATGTGGTAGCCTTGTAACCATAATGAACTTGGAATGATGAGATGAATAGAGAAGAGCCCTATGGTAAATGGATGTGGAATCATAGTAGTATTTCAATACTAAAAATTTAATAATGATCACCATTAGGTCTAAATAAGGACAATGCTTATTAGAAAGAAAATATTGTCAAAGAAAATTTATAATAATGATGATGAAGGAATTTTTAAGAAATTGTAGTAAGTATGGTGACAATCAATTATAGAGGGATAAATCCATGATAACGAATAAGATAAAAATAGAAATTAGGAATACTTCACTAGCGAAAAAAGGGAAAATGCCTTAGCATAAAGATAGTATTTTCATGATAGTTCCAAGATTATTAATAGTTGAACAAGATGACAAATTTTAGGATTGGAGTAGCTAATATTCTATAAGATTCCCTTAAGGCATATAAAATTGAAGGGTGAAGGGAACTATGAAAGCATAATAATATATAGAGCCAAATTTTGTGATAACACTAAAGGGTATCTCTCTCAAGTGGCAAGTTCTCTTCAGGATATGAATGGATTGAGAAACATGATTTATGAGGGTCATAGTGATGACATAAACAATTCTAAGGTGTAAAAACAATGTAAACTTTGAAACGGGAACTCTGGCCAAAAATCCCCGAAAAAAATAAAAAACAATGCTAAAAACGAAAAGTGTGTATATTGGAACGATGGTTTTTTTTTACGATCAATTTTAACATGTTTTAAAAATGACAATGAAAATGAAATTTTTGTGCAAAATTTGTGCAGAAAACACCCTAAAAACGAAATTTTTTTGATACTAGAACGATAGTTTTTTTCTTTAGGGTCAATTTTCAACATTTTTAAAAAATTCCAGTAAAACCAAATTTTTATGTGCAAAAAAACAGTTGTTTTTGAGGAAAAAAACACACTAATGTTTTTGGTAGAATAACGTTGTTCTTTCCTAAGTATAATTTCAACATGTTTTAGTAATGATGATAGAAATAAAATAATGGGATCTGAAACACATTAAAATTCTATTAGTTTTCATCCATGTTGTTAAACATATAATAACATGACCCTTAAGATCGCTAAAATTCTAATTGTTTTCAACCATAACATTAAAGATACAAAACAAATTGCAATTTTTTCAACCATAAAATTAAAAGACCATGACATTATGAACAAATAACATGGCTAAATTAATCAAAATGTCATTATTTGTAGATTAAATGAAACATACATTATATCTCTAAGTTATTGTTTCATTGTAGATATTCTAAACAATAAAAATCATCATAATTAAAGCATATAATCCAACAACATAAAAATGACTCATAACTTCTGATTTAACACCACATGGAAACCAAAAAAAATATTTCAAGATACAATGCAAAAATCAGTTATATAAATTGTCTTACACAATTATTCAAAATCACTCATATTTTCTTGCACACCATCAGAATTCACATCTTCAGATGAATGACTGGATGCAGATGAAGACGTTCCATATTTTCTTTTTCATCAACTAGTGCCTCATCTGAGTCCACATGCATGCCCACCATTTCAGGTTTCAAAATTCTTTTGGATCTACGACTGGTTTCAGCAGACTCCCATCTCAACATTGTTCCTTCTGGTAACAACCTTTTCAGAATCTCTATCGTCTTGAAGCGAAGAGTTCCTCTCTTTGTTAAATTGAAGTCATAAACAAGTATGTCAAAATCCTCCAATTTTAAGAGATCTGTGCGGCGACGATTTATATTTGTACCCTTTCTTTTTCTCTTTCCACCAATTTTTTACTTAACTACCATCTTTGGCTTATACACACCATTGAATGGGTGTGTATTTGTGGCATACCAATGTACTACAACACTTGTAACATCTTCATTTTCTATAATGACCTTTATAACCTTAGAAACCCATAATGGATAGCCATTGGGATCTCCATCTGCTAGTACCGCGATCATGCAACCCTCCTTAATATCATGTACTGGACCCCTATAAAGGTCCTCCATGGCTTCACGTTGTGCACGAGATCTTCTAGAACCAATATACATCTCTCTTTCCTCTGCTTGTGAAGAATTAATAATACCTTGAGATTGTTGTTGTTCAACAATGTTTCTTTCCTCCTGTTCATTTGACACATTTTGTGGCCAAATAAATGGATCTTTCAAAGATATATCTTCATTTGTTGTTCTTGAAATGATATCACTTTGATTATTGAAAAAGGACTCCCACCAAACTGAATCAGCAATATCAAAGTACTCATATGTATATCTAATACATTTTTTAATTTATTCTAGGCATCCAGAATAATTTATATCTCTATTATGTTTGCATGCATTATGAACTTCAACAACTGATTGTAATAACAATATATTTGATGCAAATATTGATGACTTGGAATGAACTTCAAAAATTCCAAACCTTATGATGGTGCCCATTTTGCAATAGTTGAATACTTCTTGCCCCATATTAGTGTTTTGCCATCAATTTTTTTGATACAAAATTGATGTTGGAAGCTAATGTAATTAAGTTGTTCAATGCATTTCTCCTCACCATGCAATCCAAGAATAAACCTTCGCATGTCAACAGTTTCTTCCAACACATAAAAAGTAGGCTCTCGCATGTATGATTTATTAATACATTCAATTAATGATGGCAAGCTCCCAACTTCCTTCCTCCTCAATGTGACTGAAAAGCAACTGAACATATGATCAATATGGTCATGAGTGCGCCCAACAAGAAGGAGAACAACCTTTACCTTCTGAAAATTTCTCAATTCAACAAGCATGTTTAGATATCCGAAAACAATCTAATTTTTGTTTTCACTGCAAGTGTTGTCCAATTGTAGAAACAAAACTTCAGGAAGATTACCAGACTAATGAGAAAGCACATCATGAATAATGGTTATTGTCAAATTTGCATCATTATGAATATTTGGAGCTGTGAAGTACACCCTTGGGAACATTTTCCCATTGAAGACAATACAACCGACCAAGTGATACTGAATAAAATTTTCCTCCTGTAAAATTTTGGGTGTGCGAACAAAATGTGGTAAAAGTGTTTTCTTCTGGTCCATACAATCAATTATCAAACCCAAATATTTATTTGGATTATCATAACACTTCTTTCGATGTTTGTACAACTTTTTCCTTTCACTTGTTTGTTGTTCGCGATGCTCCTGAAGTTCTTTGACAATGAAATCTACACAACATAAAAGAAAGTCATTAAGAAATACATTTTCATAGTTGATGACTATACAATTTTAAAAGTTGAAGTTATGAATGCTTACCTCTTTCTAACCCTTCACATTTATCCCTTTTTTATTTAAGAGAAGCACATGTACTACAAATCCCCATCCTTTTCTTCTTAGGAATACAGACATTGTTGAATTCTTTCTTCCATACCTTCACAAAATATTGATATGTAATAAATCGACCATGTCCCTCAGCACCTTCTGCATATTATTTGTATAAGTTGTATATTTCTCGTCTTGAGAAATTATATGGAATATCTATTGTCTCTCTATTTGGCACACACTCTCCATGATTTGAAAAGAAATCTTTCATCCATGACATTACAGTATTTGATAATGTCCCAAACTGTCGTTTATGACATACTTCTGAATAAAATGTGGGATCTTTTTCCAAATTTACTTGGATTCTTGAGAGACAAAAATTACCCATTCAATGAAACATTTTGAAATCCTTTCTACAGATAAATAAAGACCCAATATGATAATCATAACCTAACAATGTAGATTGCATGCACCCCGCTAAATATGAATTTTGCATGCTTTTATTCATTGACAAATACCTCTTCCTTTTCTCTAATGCAAACTTGAAATCCATATATTTCAAGCAATCTTTTTGACAACATTCACTTGAAATGAGAGCGTTGATAGAACTTCTTCTCATCAGATATTCTTCTCTACCCTTTGTATAACCAGAACATTTGGATTTATACGAAAAGGTCTACTCCTACTCCTCGATACAATATTTCCGGGCAACATCTCCATCATTGAATCATCATTCTGAGGAATGTTACCCTCACTATGATCATCTGTTCTTTTGAAATATTGACTTGCAGGATATTCTTCATCTTCTCCTTCTTCAATGCTACTATCATAGTCCTTAGAAATAGGACTAAATGGAAAATTTGACTCGATGTTTATTGGATATTCTTCATCATGTGCATTGTCAGTGATGCTCTAATAGTCCATAGGATTAGGACTACATCGAAAATGTGACTGTTTACTTACTGAAAATTCTACATCTTGCCCTTTTCCACTATTACTCTCATAGTCCTTAGGATTAGGACTAAGTGCTTCATCCTGTCCTTTGTCACTACTGATCTCATAGTCCATAGGATTAGGACTAAGTGGACACTGTGACACTCTATTCATTTGAAATTCTTCATCATGCTCTTCATCACTGCTACTCTCATAGTCCATAGAATTAGGACTAAGTGGACACCATGACACTTCATTATTTTAAAATTCTTTATCATGCTCTTTATCACTGCTACTTTCATAGTCTATAGGATTAGGAATAAGTGGACACTGTGACACTCCATTCATTTGAAATTCTTCATCATGCTCTTCAACACTGCTGCTCTCATAGTCCATAGGATTAGGACTAAGTGGACACCGTGACAATCCATTCTTTTGAAATTATTCATCATGTTCTTCATCACTGCTGCTCTCATAGTCAATAGGATTAGGACTAAGTGGACACTGTGACACTCCATTCTTTTGAAATTCTTTATCATGCTCTTCATCACTGCTGCTCTCATAGTCCATAGGATTAGGACTAAGTGGACACCATGACACTCCATTCTTTTATAATTATTCATCATGCTCTTCATCATTGTTGCTCTCATAATCCATAGGATTAGGACTAAGTGGACACCGTGACACTCCATTCTTTTGAAATTATTCATCATGCTCTTCATCACTGTTGCTCTCATAGTCCATAGGATTAGGACTAAGTGGACACCGTGACACTCCATTATTTTGAAATTCTTCATCATGTTCTTCATCACTGTTGCTCTCATAGTCCATAGGATTAGGACTAAGTGGATACCGTGACACTCCATTCTTTTGAAATTCTTCATCATGCTCTTCATCACTACTACTCTCATAATCCATGGATTAGGAATAAGTGGAAATCGTGACTCTTTATTTATTTGAAATTCTTCATCCTATCTTTTATTAGTGCTGCTCTCATAGTCCTTAGGATTAGGACTAAGTGAAAGATTTGACTCTCTATTCATAGTGGAATAATTTCCATTATATTCATCAATATGAATAGAGTTGTTACGCGACGAAGATGTTGATGCTTCACAAAGAGAAACTTCACTATCAGAAGAATCCATGCCTTTCAAACAAAAGAGGTTGAATGATACAAATGCAAACTCTCCTAAAGATAATATATAGCTTAAAGAATGAAAAATCCCCTCCAAAGTTTCCCTCCAAAATTTTTCGCCAAAATTTTTCCCTCCAAATATTTTGTTTCATATATTTCCCTCCATAATTTTCTTCTACAATTTATTGAAAAAATTTAAACTAAATCTTTTACCTCAATTTATTTATTACTTAAACTATATAATATTTATTAAACAATTGAATGTTTTGTTTTTTGTTTTTGTTTTTTTTTTAACCTTCTAAAACAAATTAATCCCACATTCACCATGTTGTAAAACAATTCTGTAATGTTCGTTTTATCATAGTTCCCTATATCGCCATAACAAAATTAATTGTTAAATTTTTTTTATAAAAACAAATTAGTCCCACATTAACCGTACGATAAAACAATTCTATAATTTCCGCTATATAATAAATTTCATTATCACTATTCATCACATCACATCAAGGTTTTTCGAGGTTTGTTAAAAGACTTGGAGCGAATTTGTGGAGAAGCTACATTGCTATCAACAACATATTCAACGAAGGATTATCACATTTGAAAGGATAGTTTATTTTTTTCTGTGTGCAAAGTTTAAAATTAAATAAGTTTAATGAAATTTAATTTTTTTTTAGAAATTAAAAATTTCAATGATACAGATTTACCCACTACGTTCGCAGTGGACGTGGTGAGCCCGATCATCCTCCCGGCGGCCCAACAAGCCTTTGGGGGAGGGGCGGGGGGTTGGCTACCTAGCCACTTGCCCCACCCCAGTGGCCCAATAGTTGACTGGGGCGACGGGCTGTTGGGCCGCGAGGGTGGGGTGCGGGGTCGGACGCCAGACCCCCGCCCCACCCCAGTGGCCTAACGGCCCGCCATCGCCCACCCCAATGGGCCATTGGGCTTCCGGGGTGGGGCAAGGGATTGGCTGCCAGCCCACCCTCCCCACCCCAGCGGGCCATTGACAGGCTGATTCTGAGAATCCCGAGAATCGGCCTGCCACCCCGGCGGGCCATTGGGCCTCATTCTCGAAATCGGCCTACCACCCCAACGAGCCATTGGGCTGTCGAGGTGGGGCGGGGGGGGCAGGGGTCGAGGTGGGGCGGGGGGGGGGGCCGGCGGCCAGGCCCCTGCCCCACCCAAGTGGCCCAGCGGCTCGTCGCCCCGGCTAGTCGTTGGGCAACCGAAGTGGGTTGGGGTGGCTTAGGTTGGGATGGGGGGGTGTTCGTTGGGCCACCAAGGTGGGCTAGGGAGGATGGAGCCCGGCTCTACGGCCGCTCCAGCGAGCCGATTTCTGAGGTGAGGCGTTTATTTTTTTTTAAATTGTTATGTTTTACCAAATTAATTATCATTTATCGTTTTGTTTGTTAATTTAAGATATTATTTTTTTGTAATTTACTGATTTATATATGTGTCTTTTTTTGCAGGAAAATGGCATCAAAGAATATTTTTGTGAATCTTTCTTGACCAAAGACCGGTAAAGGTGGATTGTTAAAACGCTTTATTGAATGAACCAAACCTGAGTTGATAGTTACAAATCTTTCAAGTGCCTCAAATGATAAGAAGATGATTTCATACTAGATGAAATCAAAAGAAGTGAAACTTCCAGAAAATTTAGGGTATGTGAAAGAAAACAAAGTAGAGATATGCAGATATATTATATGCTGATATACCTAACGATACTGGAATTTATGAGGTGCTGGGAAAGGTCATAGACAAGTGTTTGGTACTAGATAGTGAAGTTGTTTATATACTTACAAAACCACCCAACTCACATGAGAGGATTAAATATCAGTTGTTATATTCATTCATTGTATGACACGAGAGAGGTATCTACAAAGTTGTGTAAACAAATCATAAATGAGATTACACAAAATATCGTAAGTATTGTTATTTATATTTGTGTTTTGCGTTATTGTAACTGTCTCATTATATTTTTATAACTTAATTTTTATTGACATATGATATTTTGTTTGACAGAATTTGTTGAAAGTGTTTCAATTATGTTGGGAGGCATTCATTTCATAAAGCATGATATTATGAATGTTGTCAGCAGTTTCTACTCAGTCTCAGAAGAAGATATGGCAAACAAGCAAAAGGTAGTAATTCATGATATTACAAAACTGCATCCAATGGATCAGAAAAAAATGTCTCTAGTGGATAAATTTAGCAAAGGTAGACAGGTTGATTAAATTTAAGTTATATTTGGAAATCAAGCTCATATTTTGTAACTATTAATTAATTATACTTGTAATGTTTTGACTTTGACATTTTATGATAAGAATACACATTCAATTAATGTTGTTATGTGTTCAATATTTGTATTATGTGATTTTTGCATTAATTTTTATGTTTATCATTATTTTTTGAAAAAAACATTGATGATTATTATTATTTTGACATGAAATTCATAAAAAAAAACTATTATTTAACCAATTTTTCTTAAATTTTTCCTATAAAAATTGTAATTTTCACATGTCATTTCTAGCAAAAAATTATCAAAATAAGTAATTTTTTAGCTATATTTATGTTGAAAATGGTTTTTTTATGTCAATTGTTAAGAATTATTGTTTTTTAGAGACAATTATTTTATGTGCATTGAAAAATTAATTAACGATGTATAAATATGTAGAATATCGAAACTTTAAAATATCGACCTTCTTCTTTAAATATGCAAAACAACAAAAAAAATCACTACAAAAAAAAACCTAGAAAATATGAAGAAGAAGACCACTTCAAAAATTGTTAAATTTAAAAAATAATTATTTACATTTCATATATTAGAAAATTTAAAGTAAAAAAATAGGTCTTTTAAAAAAAGAGCCTCATGCAGAATCACCACTTTTTAAAATCGGCATGAAAATCACTAACACTCTAAAAAGTAATGTACATAAAAAAAATTAAAGTGCCAAAAACTATGCTTTAAAAAATATGTGTATTTTTCATCGCTCTTTTTCAAAAATCGGGTCACTTTTTTGCTACCTCTACGAAACAAGTAATCGTATCAGTTCCTGTTTCAAAGTTTACAATGTTTCAAGATGGGGAATTATAATGGAAACACTCCCAATAGGATAAGCATAGATTGAGAAAAGTTTGAAGGCTTAAATAATAATGAATAAGCAGTTGTCTATATTTTGGCAAAGGAAATAAACTATGTAAACTAATTAGAAAACATCGAGCATGAAGTGTAGAAAGAAACGTTGTTGGAAATTCAATAATGAGACTTTTAGAAGTGTTATGCATAAATTGACAAAAGAAGTGAGAATCAATGAATAGAAGGTATATGTGATTGATTTTAACTCATTGTTTCATGGCTAGATTAATGATATACTAAAGATTTTCGTAGATAAGTTTATCAAGTTTGTTCCATGGGAAATGAAACAAATCAAAGCAAATAAATCATATAAAAGTCATGTTTAACAAATCAAACCTGAGATGATAGCTACAAATATTTCAAGTGCCTCAAACGATAAGAAGACGATTTAATACTGGAAGAAATCAAAAAATTTGAAACTTCTAGAAAATATATGTTATGTGAAAGAAAGAGAAAGTAGAGATGTGCAGATATATCTATATGCTGATATACCTAACGATAGTGGAATTTATAAGGTGCTGGGAAAGGTCATAGACGTGTTCAGTATCAGACAGTGAAGTTGTTTATGTACTTACAAAACCACCCAAGTCACATGAAAGGATTAAATATCCGTTATTATATTCATTGTATGATACGAGAGGGGTATCTACAAAGTTGTGTAAATAAATCGTAAATGAGATTACACAAAATATCGTAAGTATTGTTATTTATATTTGTGTTTTGCGTTATTGTAATTGTCTCATTATATTTTTATAACTTAGTTTTTATTGACATATGATATTTTGTTTGAAAGAATTTTGTTGAAAGTGTTTCAATTATGTTGGGAGGCATTCATTTCATAGAGCATGATATTATGAATGTTGTCAGCAGTTTCTACTCAGTGTCAGAAGAAGATATGGCAAACAAGCAAAAGGTAGTAATTCATGATGCTACAAAACTGCACCCAAGGGATCAGAAAAAAATGTCTCTAGTGGATAAATCTAGCAAAGGTAGACATGTTACTTTTGAAAATAAAGAAGTTGAAACTGACACTGAAGAATATGTTGTCGTTATTGAGGATGACATTGGAATTGATGTTAGAAAGAAGAAGAGTCATAAAAGACCAAAATTAACAATGCCCAAGAATAAATCTATTTTAATTAATGATGAGAATGTTATGAGGCAGAAAATTAAAGTTGAACATTCTCAAGTAGTCACTACCAGCAGTGCATATCATAATAAAACTTCAAAATAAAGCAGAGAAATCATTACACCAGGAGCTGACTTAGAGGATGGCATTATTAAAACAAAACAAAATTCCATTCGAAAAAACTTGACAAAGATAAACTTAATTGAGGGTGGTCGTACATTTCAGCTTAATGTGAGACAAATCTATAAGGAAAGTGAAGGACAATGTAAATATCAAATCAGAAAGCCACACCACCTAGATGTTCACAACTTGAAGACATTGATGAATTACAATCCATATGTTCATGTGGTTAATTATGTGCTTCTTGTTAATCTAGTTCAAGTTCCCAACAAAGAAGCATTTGATAAGTCAAAATGTTTTGAATACAATTATTATGTGCTTGGGAGGAACCATTCTATAGAAGCTCAAAGACAATTGATGGAGGAATATCCCAATAGCCCACATTTTGAAACATTGAAATGTATCATTTATGTTGGTTTATCAGATATAGAAGCAAAGTTAGTGGCATGAGATCATAATTCAAATAATGAGTATAGGATTTCTATGACTTTCACCCAAAGGGTTAGATTTATTCATAGTGAATTTGAAGAAAAATGTGGTGGGGATAAGAAAAATGTTATTATAGATTTCCGAAAGGAATGTTGTATGGAAATAGGCTATCAAATTAAGGTATTGATAACATTTTCCAGTTGGCATTTAGAACTGGAGAGATATGGGAATTGATTAATGAGATTTTTAGCATGTGGGAGAACATTGGCATTAAAACCCAGAAGGCCAAAAGGTCTAAACCATTGATATGTAGCAAAAGTAAATCGGGTCCTAAAATGAAGCATCTTCCAGAAAATATTATTATCACACCTTGGAGAGCATTGCGAGGAGTGAAGAATGAAAAACTTTTCAAAGAAATATTATCTCGTGTGAGGTCAGGGGAATTATCATTGGAGGAAATTTCTGAGGAATTTCAAAAGTAAGTTTGTTGAATTATTTTTACTTATTTCTAGATTATAATTTTCTTTTAAATATAACATATTGTTCTTGGTAGTATTTTTTATAAATATCATTATATTAAATTTTTTTATTTTATCTATGCAGTCACAAAGTTTACATGAAAATACAAGAACAAATGGTTAAATTGTTGAATGAATATAGTTGGGATGATGTTGTATTCAACTATCCAAATTCAAGTTCTACATCAACATTAAAAAAAAAATTATCTTGCATTTAAGAAGGTATGTTGATTTATACATTCATTTTTATCCATCGGTATACTATTTTTATTTTATAACTTATACATATATTTGTTTATTTTATTAAAGATTAGGAAGGATGCAAATGGAGCATCAGATAGTTTCGGAACCTTTATTGAAAAAATTAAGATCGAAAGACTAAAGAAGCAACGTCTTAAGAATGTTGAACTTGATCCAACTCTTACTCATTTCATTTGGAATGGGCTTGACACTATTCAATATCAAGTAATACAAGGCGACTATGAAGACATTGCTAAACTCATACCTAAAAGGGATTATGTCCTAGTTATTTCAGATACTCCCCATGGTTTCAATATCCCAAACATTGACTATGATAGTGACGCTTATACTTATCAAGCTCTTAGTAAAGTGGTTGCGGAATTTCTAGAAGTCACATCATCACCATTATGGATATTTGTGACATTTCATTCAGACACATAATTGGCAATGTTATTGTCAAGCTTCAAGGAGAAAACAAACTCAAGGATGCAGCTTACATGGTAAGATGTTGAAAATGTATATTTGATTAATGTTAAAAAATTCATTTATGTACAAGTTAATTGAACTTTTACTATTTCAAGTTACAGGAAAAAGTCAAATATTCTTAACCGTGAAGATCAACCATTTATAAATGATTGTGAGTTCATCCATGTTGATAGTTGGGCAAAATATGATAGCTATATGTCTATGATTTTTAATCCAGTACATGGAAAGATTCATAGCCAAGCACTGACATATGATGTTGTTGTGAGAAAACTAACATATGAAGGCAAAGAAGCAAAAGGAGAGATAGTTAACATTTATAAAAAACCACAGTTACTGATTAACTATCTTATAGACATATGTTCAAATGAAAGAGATTGAGTTCTTGATTTATTTTCTAGCTCAGGTAAATTTTATTATATGGAATTGAATTTAAATATCTTCTTTCTTAATTTATAAATCCTTATACTAATTTACTTCATTATTTATTTTGTGCTTGATAATTAGGCACAACACTAGCATGTTGCATTTAAAAAGGAAGAAATTGCATTGCCATTGAAAAAGATCCAGTACAATGCAATTTTATTCAGCAAAGAATTAATGCTCTTCAATTTCTTCCAGATGCAATGCAAGAAATTGGGTTGAAGAAAGGGGATTTTAGTGAATCACATGTGGAAAAAAAGCCAAAGGAATCTCAACCACCATTACATGGAATGATTGGAAAGGCATACATTAGGAGATTTGCAGACATCAAAGATCCATTAGAAGAGGAAAATGAGCAAAATGAAGCAGAAAATATTGTGGAAGAAGACAATGATGAAACTCTAGAGGATGAAGAGTTTGGATTACATGATATTGTTGATTAAATTTAAGTTATGTTTGGAAATCAAGCTCATTTTTTGTAACTATTAATTAGTTATACTTGTAATGTTTTGACTTTGACATTTTATGAGAAGAATAAGCATTCAATTAATGTTGTTATGTGTTCAATATTTTTATTATGTGATTTTCGCATTAATTTTTATGTTAATCATTTTTTTTGAAAAAAACATTGATTATTATTATTATTATTTTGACATGAAATTCATTATATATATATATATATATATATATCTATATATATTATTTAACCATTTTTCTTAAATTTTTCCTATAAAAATTGTGATTTTGACGTCATTTCTAGCAAATACTTATCAAAATAAGTAATTTTTTAGTTATATTTATGTTGAAAATGGTTATCTTTATCTCAATTTTTAAAAATTATTGTTTTTTAGAGACAATTATTTTATGTGCATTGAAAAATTAATTAACGATGTATAAATATGTAAAATATCGAAACTTTAAAATATCGACCTTCTTTTTTAAATATGCAAAACAATAAAAAAACTCATTACAAAAAAAAAAGAAAATATGAAGAAGAAGACCACTTCAAAAATTGTTAAATTTAGAAAATAATTATTTAAATTTCATATATTATAAAATTTAAAGTAAAAAAAATAGGTATTTAAAAAAAAAGGTCTGATGCAAATTCACCACTTTTTAAAATCAGCATGAAAATCACTAACATTCTAAAAAGTAATGTACATAAAAAAATTTAAAGTGCCAAAAACTATGCTTAAAAAAAATATGTGTATTATGCATCGCTCCTTTTCAAAATCGGGTAACTTTTTTGCTACTTCTACGAAACAGGTAATCATATTAGTTCTCGTTTCAAAGTTTACATTGTTTCAAGATGGGGAATTATGAAATGGAAACACTCCCAAAAGGATAAGCATAGATTGAGAAAAGTTTGAAGGCTTAAATAATAAAGAATAAGTAGTTGTCTATCTTTTGGCAAAGGAAATAAACTATGTAGACTAATGAGAAAACAACGGGCATGAAGTGTAGAAAGAAACGTTGTTTGAAATTCGATAATGAGGCTTTTAGGAAGTGTTATGCATAAATTGACAAAAGAAGTGAGAATCAATGAATAGAAGGTATATGTGATTGGTTTTAACTCATTGTTTCATGGCTAGATTAATGATATACTAAAGATTTTCGTGGATAAATTTATCAAGTTTGTTCCATGGGAAATGAAACAAATCAAAGCAAACAAATCATATAAAACTTTTCTATGGATGATAATAGTAGTATTGGTTTCAGTGTTTCAATTATAAAATTAAAGTAAAGATAATGATCCCTAGTTGAACTTGAAGATGGGTGAATCTACAATAAAAGAGATCAAGGGGGAACTTGACGAGATAAGTAAATATTTTTTTTAATGAACAATTACAATTACGTGGGTGATTGATAAATCATTGGTGGGCAACAAGCCCTCTTGTAAGAGGATTAAGCTTGAAATAAGACTTAAATAAGGATGGCCTAGTGTATGTGTGCCAGTTTAATTTTAATCATAGAATTTTAATTTGGTATTGATGATTTAGAGAATGATTGTACAAATGGTAATATCTTAAAAATGTTTTTCACTAAAATTTCCTTATGGAAGGAAGAATACATGACAAGAGAATAAGGCTCAATATAATGAGGCTCATTTGAAATTTAACGATGTACTTAAATGAGTATACCTACTATGTAAATGGTTAAATTCCTAGTTGAGAGAAGCGGAAATGATTATTGAAAAGAAATTGGTATCTTAATGAAAACATGACACTAATAGTATTGGTGAGATAACTTGGATCCTAAAGGGACGTTGAATACTCTTATTTCATAGTTGGTGTTCATTATCTATATAAGCAAATGAAATTGTTCCATGATAAGAATGCTTATGGTGTATTATTGCTTTATATTTGATATGCATTCAAATGATACTCATATTTATAATATTATGGTATGAAATTTTGTTGACGTGTGGTTCCATTTATTATGTGATGTCATGATATGTATTTGATGCTGATATGTTGATGTTATAACTTATGAGGGTATTTTATTATGTGAAGCATGTGGTAATTGCAAGTAGATTTTATGACATGCAGGAGTATGCAGTTCTTTACTATTCAGAAAGTGGTTATTAACAATGATGTTATATTATCATGATGACATGCATGAGTTGGCATGTGAATTATTTTCTATGATGCTATGATTATAACTAATGCATTGGATGCATGTTGAGATGTGGTGACTGACAAGAACTCACAAATGGGTCGAGAGGGTTGAGTTATTTAATGATCTCATGGGAGCCCATACCTGCAAGGGAGAATATGTAACACCATATGGGTTGGGAACAAACTCAATCAACACTACATATGTCAGTGGTTCCATTATCTTGTATAGCTCTTGATGGATAGCTCTTAAGGGGCTATGAGACCATCTTGAGGAGTTCAAGTGCCTGATATTGTAGGCCAAGTGCTTGATATTGAATTGGGATGCCGAATTCTAGTGGTGGTGTAAGGACTTCGATGCCTGGGGCTATGAACCTTAGTGAGTGTGGAGGGAGTGGGTCAGCATTGCAAGATACCCGGAGTCATTAAATACTGGGATCAGATGCCTGCCTTGGGGAAGATGAGGTCTAAGCCTTGGCACGAGCCTTGGGGCCAGCCATAGGCTATGGTATAGATTAATGAGGCTTATGCCTGGTTCCGAAAGTTCGGAAAAAGGATAGAGATTCCTTGGTATTTTCTGGGTGTTGTGGAAACTTTCGATGCATGTTGGTTATACTAGTTAAACGGAGTGCGTGGGGAAAACGTGAAGTAATAAATAACTAAATAAAATAAAATGTTAAATGACTCAACTTAACTTCAAAATGAAGTTTCTTAAAGAGGGAGAGTATATAATACCCCCTAATAATAATAAATAAATAAATTAGTAAATAATAAACTGGAGTTCTAAATAAATATATCTAAAAGTAAGTTATAAAAATAGTAAGAATAAGTAAAGTTAACAAAAGTAAAAATGAATAAAATAAAAAAGAGTTAAATTAAGAGAAATATTAAATTAAGTAAAACTTAAAATAAAGAAATAAAAGTTGGCATGTTGACACATGGAATGTGTGCATGCAAATCCATTTCCATATTTCAGTCTATTTAATGGTGATGAGGAGGATGAAATTCATCCATTCCTTCATCCATTCTCTTGGGAGAAAAGTGTTCTAAAACAAAGGATTCTCTGGTAGTAGTACGTTGATTGAGGACTCAGGTGAGCAGCTATAGAAAGATTATGTGCAGCTGAGCTTACGGTTGGGTGGAGAGTCGTCCCAAAAATATTTGTTGTAATCAATGGGATTTAAATAGCATTCAGCTCTAAAATCACAAGTAAGGAATATCGCCACTACAAGTAAGTCATTTATGCTCGTGTTTTTCCAAAAATTCCATGGTAATTAGTTGAATAGTTTTTATGTTGATTATTAATCACATAATTGCTATAATTAGTTGTATATTTTACTTTGAGGTTGTTACATAGTTGACTTCTGATAATCAGGGTTGTTATTCCAATGCAAATTAGCGAAATCAACCAATAAAGGAGCCCCCCTAAACCATAATGTATCCCAAACTTAACTATACCTCGAATAACTTGAAGTATCATTTTTCCTACTTTCCAATGAATTTGAAGTGGTGTTTTTGTATACTAGGAAACAATATCAACAACAAAGGAAATATGAGGATGGGCATGAGTCAAATATAAGAGCCTCCCAACTAACTAACAGTGCAAAGTGGCATCAAATTCAGGTGTAGTGCAAGTGATTGTAAGTTTGACTCGACTGAAATGGAGAAGAGGTTGGTTTATAATGTTCCCTATCAAAATGATGAATAAGAAGGTCATATGCATACTTAGAATGGGAAAGACAATTTCCTTCCTTTTTTTGCAATACTTAGAGGCCAAGGAAATAATGCAAATATCTTAAGTTTGTCATTTCAAATTTCTTCTTAAGTCCAAACTTCCCATCGGTTAAAAATTTAGGATCACTACTTGTTATGAAACCAGCTCACAAAAATATAGAAAATATAGATCAATGACTTAGAAATTAGCCTCTTCGAGGGGGCAACCTCCTTTACATTACACAAATGAACAATTATTGGATGATACAAATGACAAAAGCTCCTTTCTATATATAGGAGTCTAAGGGGTCACAATATAACCAAAGTCAACCTAACAATAATAATATAAGAGCATAAAAATAATAATAATGGGCTTTTGTGGGGCACAATAATAACAATATGGGAACAATAGGGGCACAACAATAACAATACGTGATACAATGACAATAGTAATGGGGGAATCACTAGTATTATAGGGACCTAACATGCCCCTCTCCTTCAAAAAAGTGTTGTCCTTAATGCTTGAGTAGTTCTGGTTGCTTCTGTATAAAATTATCATCCTCCCATGTGGAATATTCAACGGGTAATTTCTTCCACTTGATGAGATAATCTGAAATTGATCGATTTCGTAGCTGTCGAGTTCTTGTTTCTTTGACTACTTCAGGTTCCAATACGATTTTTCCTTCCTCATCATGTTCTGGCAATATTGTTTGAACTGGGAGCTTGTCACCTATAACCTTCTTTAAGCATGAAACATGGAAAACTGGGTGCACTCAAGAAGCTGCAGGAAGCTCCAATTTGTATGCCATAGTACCTATTTTTTGCAACACCTTGTACGGACCATAATACTTTGGTGATAATTTATTATCCTTCTTAGCTTGCTTGAGGGACATTTGTTTATATGGTTGTATCCCTAGGAATACCCAATCACCTACATCAAAACTTATTTTGCTGCGATGTTGATCTGCCTGTTGTTTCATTCTATTATGCGCCAACATGAGGTTATCCTTTAAGAGTTGGAGAACTTGTTGTTAATGCTCAATGTGATCTTCCACTTCTTGAACCTTAAAATTTTCTCTTAAATATGATGTGATGGATGGTGGTGATATCCATAAAGTGCCATAAATGGGGTCATTTTTGTCACAGTATGGAAGGAAGTGTTATACCACCATTCAACCAAACGCAACCATTTGACCCATTATGTCTATTTATCAAATACAAAGCAACAAAGATATCCTTCCAAACATTTGTTTACTATCTCAGTTTTCCCATCAGATTGAGGGTGATAAGATGAGTTATGAGCTAACTAAGTACCAAGACAAGAAAATAATTATGTCCAAAAATTTTCCAGTGAAAATGGGATCTCTGTCGCTTACAATAATCTTTGGGTTTCCATGTAGCTTTTGAATTGTTTCCGTAAATGCAGTAGAAATTGTACTCGCTTTAAATGGATGAGATAATGCACAAAAGTGTGCATACTTGGTAAGTTTGTCAGCTACCACCATGATAACACTCTTTCCTTTGGACTTGGGTAAACCTGTGATAAAATCCATTGAAACCTCCTCCCAACGTTGGCTTGGAATGGATAAAGGTTGTAATAAACTTGGGGTCTTAATTGTTAAAACTTTATTTTGTTGGCAAACCAAACATTCCGCCACAAACTTTTGAATATCCGATTTAAGGCCATCCCAAAAAAAATCATTCTTAACCCTGTGGTAATTTTTTAGAAATCCTAAGTGACCTCCTAAGGTAGAGGTGTGCAATTCACTAAGAATTTTTTGTTTGAGTTGGGAATTCTTACATAAGTATCAACGATCTTCGTACCATAACAAATCATTTTTCCAACTAAATGTATCAGATGTACTAGGATATTTTTTGTAACTTTTGAATGAGTGCCCACACTTCTTTGTCATTCTTCCATTCATCCCTTGCTTTGTTTATCCAATCTGGCTGGATAATAGAAATGGCGCAAAGAAATGCTTCCACATCCTCATCCTTTCTTGAGAGTGCATTTGCCACAACATTTTGCTTCCCTTTTTTGTATATGATTTCAAAGTCATAACCCAACATATTTGTGACCCATTTCTGTTTCTCTTCTAAAGATAATCTTTGTTCTAAAAAGTATTGAAGACTATCATGATCTGTTTTTACCTTGAAGTGTCTTCCCATTAGGTAGGGTCACCATTTCTTAAGTGCATGTAGTATTGCCAACATTTCCTTCTCATAAATAGCTTTGTATAAATACTTTCCTTTGATTGGATGACTTTCGAAAGCAATGGGTCTTTCTTCTTGCATTAAAACAACACCAATTCCATTTCCTGAGGCATCACATTCCACAATAAAGGTTTTTGTGAAGTCCGGTGTAGCTAAGACCGATGCTTGGCACATTCCCTCTTTAAGATGTTCAAAGGCCTTCGTTGCTTCTAAAGTCCATGAAAATGCATCTTTCTTCAATAATGTTGTTAGAGGTGCTACTATTCTCCCATAATTCTTAACAAACTTGCAATAATACCCTGTCAACCTGAGAAATCCTTGCAGATGCTTTATGGATGTGGGGATTTTCCATTCCTTAATGGTTTTAATTTTGCTAGGGTCTACCTTAACACCTTTATGAGAAACAATATGACCAGATATTCCACCTCTTGTACTCCAAAGAAACATTTGGAGGTTTTTGCATATAATTTTTTCTCCTCCAATAGTTTGAGCGCCTTGTCAATATGTTGAACATGATCCTTCCAAGACTTATTGTAGATTAGTATATCATCAAAAAATAATAACACAAATTTTCTAAGGAAGGGTTTGAAAATGGAATTCATCAAACCTTGAAATGTAGAAGGTGCATTGGTAAGGCCAAAAGGCATGACCAAAAATTCCTAATGACCCTCATGAGTTCTAAATGTTGTTTTCAGAATGTCTTTAGCCTTCATTCTGATTTGATGATATCTTGAAAGAAGATCCAACTTGGTGAAGTAAATTGATCCATGCAACTCATCCAATAATTCATCAATGACAGGAATGGGAAATTTATCTTTAATAGTGAGCTTGTTGAACTCCCTATAATCTAGACACATGCGCCATGATCCATCCTTCTTGTGGACCAATACTACTGGAGCATAGAAATAACTTTTACTAGGTTGAATTAAACCAGCCTCTAGCATTTCTGCAACCATACGTTCAATTTCACTCTTTTGGCCATAGGGATATTTGTAAGGCTTGATGTTTGGAGGAACACTTCCTGGAATCAAATGAATAGCATGATCATGATCACGAATAGGTGGGAGGCCTTTGGGAGTCTCACATACATTGGAATGTTTGTCGAAGACTTTTTGGAGATATGGAGAAAGAGATGATTTCGATGTGGGAACCTCTAGTGAACATAATTGTGTAATTATGCCTCATTGTTCCTTCTTTAGAAGCTTTGTCATTCCGTTAGAGTTGATTATCTTTCCCAGTTTCCCTGCGATACCCCTTAATTCAACTTCCTTTCCTTCTGAAGAAAATTTCATGAAAATTTCTTGAAAATTAAAAGCTATTATACCCAAGGATTGTATCCATTGGACTCCTAGTACAAAATCAGCACCACCCATTGGAATGGAAAGCATTCGGCTATTCAATACATATTCTCCCATGGATAGCTTGATATTATGGCACTTTCCTGAGCAATTTATGGTTCCTCCACTTGCAACCATCACTTGACACTCTGGTGTTGGATATAGGAAGCAATTCAGTTCCTTGGCTATCTTACAATGAATAAAATTATGGGTATTTCCCGAATCAATCAACACTATTATCTTTTTTCTTCTTGATATGCCCTTCTATCTTGATAGTTTGAGGAGTGGTAATTCCAGCTAATGCATTACAAGATATGGTTGAATTCATTTCTTCTTTCTCTAGGGTTTGTTCCTGGTGTATATCCTATTCTTTTGACATTTCTTGTTCATTTTCTTCCTCCTCTTCACAATATATGTAAAATAATTTCTTCTCAAGACACTTATGACCTTTAGTGTATTTTCTATCACAACTGTAACAAAGCCCTTTTGCTCTTTTTTTTCCAATTGTTGTAGTGTAAACCTTGTAGGTTGTGGATGGCTAGGGGCAACAACACTTCCATCTTTATGATTGTGAGTGGTAGGTTTCCTTGTTTCCATAATTTTGCTTTCCATTTTTCTTACCAACCTGAATGCCTTCTCCAATGAATTAGGTTCCTAAAGGCAAACCTCATGTTGGATGTTATCCTTTAAAGTCCCTATGAACACATCAATCCTATGCTCCTCTGGAATATCTTTTACCCTTATATTCAATTTTTGGAATTCCTTAATGTGCTCCATCATTGAACCCTTTTGTTTGAGATTTATCAATTGGCTAAAAAAGTGTTTATTTTTGTATCCTCATAATGTGCTATAATTTCATCCGTAAAAATAGCCCAAGTGAAAAAAAATTTACAATAGCAAAGCCATCGATACCATACAAACTGATTTGGTTCCAAATATAAAGTTGCAATGCGTACCTTTTGTGTGTTTTGCACATTATGGAGATTGAAAAATTGCTTTATCTGAAGTATCCATGTTACGGGATCCTTGCCATAAAACTTCCTCATATCGATCATTGGAACATCGTGTGTCTTCGATCCAACGTTAGAGTCTATGAAATCATGATTACCATTTATTTTGTTCTCATCATGAGTTTCCTTTACTACCCTATCGCCATTAGTAAGCATTTCTTGTAGAAACTTTGTCAAATCTATCTTCAAATCTTCCGTCTTAGCTTCCACACCATCCATATTAGCTTCCACGTCATTCATCTTAGCTTCTATGCCTTTCTTTAAACCATCCATCTTAGCTTCTGTTACTTTTTGTGTGAGTGAATTTTGTTGCACTTGGTCTCGTAATTTCGATATATCATGTTGCATTTATTCCTCTTCTTCGTGAGTCATGCTAGAGCTTTCAGGTTGCTTACTAAGTGTTTCCATTTTATTTCTTTGAGGCATCAATTAATGATAATAATTCTTCACTATGCCCTTTGTGTTGGCATTATGATACAAGTGTTGTCCTCGATGGCAACTCACTCAGAAGTATGATACAGGTGATGGCAACTCAATTAGAGGATAGATCTTAGTACAACAGGTCAAGAGAGAGATATATGCAGGTTAACCTTGATGAAAGTGCATATACACGCGGGTGATAAGAACAAAAGGTGCATATGCGTACACACGCAGGTTCACAGAAGGAAAGGCGCTTACTTGTTGGAAAACTAAGTTTTGGTCCGTGGTATTTGGTCCACGGTATTTTGGTATTGATCCGTGGTATTTGGTCCGAAGTGTTGATCCCAGGTATTGGGTCCAAGGTATTGTTTCTACATGGTTTTGGACCATGGTATTGAGAGAAGCCTAAACCTATATAAGGAGAAGATCATTAGGCCAAGGGGGGATGAGGAAGTAATGAATGTCTGATGAAGTGTGAAGATCTAGTATGCTGGTTATGGGTTTGTGATGCTTGGCTCGATCTGAATCAAGTTGGAAATGGCAGCGAAGGTATAAGTAATTATCTTTAGATCTGTACGCGGGTTCTCTCTGGTGAAAGCACGTGTACACGCGGTCTTGACACAATCAAGTAGCGTATACATTATGAGGTTTGATGTTTCAGGTTGCTGCTGGTTCTAGTGGTTGTTGCAGAGTTTTGGGCTCTGGTCTGTGTTTAGGTAACTGTATTTTGATGACAAGGTTTCAGTGATTCAGTATTGGGTGATTCAGAGATTGATTATGCAAGTATAAGTTGATGATTGCATTGTAGTGGTGATTATTTTGTATTTATGGATCCAGTCTGAAAATTTATGAAACGTGGTCCCTGGAAGAAAAGAGAAGGTTGTAGCCTTCTGTAGGTCAGCACCTACGTACTAGTACCTCAGCTAGTACAAGAGCTAAGGGGGTTGTAGCTCCCTTCCAAGAGAGTCTGGAGAATGAGAGAAGGTTGTAGCCTTCTGTAGGTAGAAGCCTGCGTACTGGTATAAGACTGCACCAATACTTAATCATTGTAAAAAGAAGTTTCTAATTGAAAGAAGATAGAGACGAATTGCAGCAGGTGGTTTTCACCCACATTGGGTTTCCACCTTATATCTTGGTGTTCATGTGTGCTCCTTATGTGTGATGATCTGTTCTGTTTTACTGCACCTGTTTACTGTTAATATGGTTAATAATGTTTTGATGCACTCATTGAAGATCTACTAACTGAATCATAAGTTTATTGGATATACGCTAGTTGCTTTAAACACAGTTGCGTATATACGCAGGTATCCTTAACTGAAGTAGCGTATATGAATCTGAGTATGGAAATGAAAAAGTTATATTGATTTGATAATACTGATTCACCCCCCCCCCCCCCTCTCAGTATTATTTCCAACAATTGGAATCAGAGCAGGTCCTTTAGAAGAAGCTTGATTGCTTGAAGGAAAGATCCATCAGAATGAGTAATCAAGAAAGAGAGGCATCCATCAGGCCACCAATCTTTGATGGGAGCAACTTTGTCCACTGGAAGATAAGAACCACAACATATCTACAATCACTTGGAACGGATGTTTGGGGAATCGTGGAAAGTGGATACACATATCCATCAGCAATTCCTACAGATACAACAGAGAGAAAGCAATATGAACTCAATGCCAAAGTTGTTACTGTCTTATTGGGAAGTTTGTCACAATCAGAATTTATGAAGGTCATGCATTTCAAATCAACCAAATAAATTTGGGACAAAATCATTTTAAGCTACGAAGGAGATGAACAGGTAAAACGAGCAAAGCTTCAAACTCTCAGAATACTGTATGAAAATCTTAAAATGCATAGTAATGAAATCATAGCTAATTACTTTCTGCGTATAGATGAGATTATCAATTGTATGAGGAATCTGGGTGAACAATTTAAGGAAGTTGTCTTAGTTGAAAAGGTTTTAAGATCCCTGTCTGCTAAATTTGATTCCAAACTTTCTGCCATAGAAGAAAAGGAGGATTTGCAGAAAATCACTATGACGCAGCTTCACGGAATCTTAACTGCTTTTGAGATGAGAAAAGGAGGACCATCAGATATGAGAAGCTGAGGATACATTTCAGAAGAAGAAGATGAGGTAAATTTTGTCAAGAATCATGAATGGGGATCTGGAAGGTTCAAAGGTAAGCTACCTTTCAAATGCTTTTCATGTGGTAGAGTTGGTCATTACACTGCTAGATGTCCTCATAACAAAGGAAATATGTCTGAAGAAGCTAATAGAAGTTATTATACCCATGTTAAAAGTAATGACTCATCCAATAGTGATGAAGACATTAGACTTCTCATGGCATATGAAAATAAGGACGTAGAAACAGAAGAAGTTACCAGATTAAAGGAACAATTGGAGTCTGTAACCAGAGTAAGGGAGCAATTGCAGGATGTAGTAAAAGATCAGAGCATAACAATTCAGAGACTTGAATCGAAGATCCTCTCTCTAAAGGAAGATCTTAAAGAATCAAAGAAGCAGAATAGAGAAGCTCTTGAAGAACAAGAACATGAATTAATTGAATTAAGGCGACAAGTGGAAGAAGGGAGAAAAGCTGAAGAAAACGTAAGGAAGCAGTATCTGGAAAAGGAAGAACAACACCAGGTTGAGGTAAATATCTTAAAAAGTAAATTAGAAGAAAAGGATAAACTGTTACGATTTCAAGATAGTACTAAGATTTTGGATGACATTATCGGTAGTCAAAGATCCCCTACTATCAAAACTGGTCTTGGCTTTTATGAATCTGGTGAAGGTGAATCTAGCTCACAAGGTGAGGCAAGGAACTCTAACGAGAATTCTGAAATACCCAACAAGGAGATGAGAGGACAACCTCATCAACAGCCAAGGAAAGAAATTCCTCAAAGAAAATCCTTTACTCCTAACTATGGAAGTGATAGACGATTATTCCCTCCATTGAATAATGTTGAATGTTATGTATGTCATAATCTTGGACATGTTGCAGCCAGATGCAGAATTAGAATGGTTCAAGACTGTCACATAAGATAATCACATTCCAGGTACTTCAAAGGATATTGTTTTGCTTGCAACATGTTTGGTCACAAAGCAATTGATTTCAATAAAAGGAACATAAAACATGTAAGATGTTATGCATGTAACAAGTTTGGACATAAAGCAAGGGAATGCAGGAGAAAAATTCAAACTCCAAAGCAAGAGGATTATACATCATCACAACTCCAAGTATTAAAGAAGACAGAATTAGAGACAGAAAGGTGTGACATAACTCAGTCAACTGACATAACAGACAGGGGAAACTGAAAGTGTAAACCTTCAGTATTCCGTCTTGCATACACTGATATAATAGAGATAAGTCGCGTATATATGCGATCTAGAGGCTGCAGAGTCGCGTATATGAATCTCAGAAGAAAAAGGCAGTAGAACAGACTCAGGAAATGGTTTGGACATGGTATATGATGGTTGGCACAGGCTCAGGGGGAGCATATACTTCAAATAATGCATTGTTGGCATTATGGTTAGAAGTCTTTGGTGATGATGCTTATGTGGCTAAATGATACATCTTGTTGATTGATCAAAAGAATGTTATTGCAGGTTACAGAACTGGATGCTAATGCTTATGGTGCAAATCATATTTAGTGTATGATAGTGGTTAACGACTATCATGGTCTTGAATGGATTACTGGTCTTTGTTATAAAGACCTTGCATGTGCTCAAGGGGAGCATGGACAAATTGGCACATCTTGGCATATACAAAGGGGGAGCCCAATCCGAGATTTCAACAGGTACTCAGGGGGAGTATGGACAACAGAGAGAGAGAAATTCTTCGTCTGCTCTTTGCCCTTGATGTCAAAGGGGGAGAGTGACTTGGTGTGGTGGTTGCCATCAAGTCCAAAGGGGGAGATTGTTGGCATTATCATACAAGTGTTTTCCTTGGTGGCAACTCACTTAAAAGTATGATACAGGTGATGGCAACTCAATCAGAGGACAGATCTTAGTACAGCAGGTCAAGAGAGAGATATACAGAGGTTAACCTTGATGAAAGTGCGTATACACGCGGATGATAAGAACAAATGGTGTGTATGCGTACATACGCAGGTTCACAGAAGGAAAGGCGCGTAATTGTTGGAAAACTAAGTTTTGGTCCGTGGTATTTGGTCCATGGTATTTTGGTATTGGTCCGTGGTATTTGGTCCGAAGTGTTGATCCCAGGTATTGGGTCCAAGGTATTGTTTCTACATGGTTTTGGACCATGGTATTGAGAGAAGCCTAAACCTATATAAGGAGAAGATCATTAGGCTAAGGGGGGATGAGGAAGTAATGAATGTCTGATGAAGTGTGAAGATCTAGTATGTTGGTTATGGGTTTGTGATGCTTGGCTCGATCTGAATCAAGTTGGAAATGGTAGCGAAGGTATAAGTAATTATCTTTAGATTTGTACACGGGTTCTCTCTAGTGAAAGTGCGTGTACACGCGGTCTTGACACAGTCAAGTAGCGTATACATTATGAGGTTTGATGTTTCAGGTTGCTATTGGTTCTAATGGTTGTTGCAGAGTGTTGGGCTCTGGTCTGTGTTCAAGTAATTGTATTTTGATGACAGGGTTTCAGTGATTTAGTATTGGGTGATTCAGAGATTGATGATGCAGGTATAAGTTGATGATTGCATTGCAGTGGTGATTATTTTGTATTTATGGATCCAGTCTGAAAATTTATGAAACGTGGTCCCTGGGAGAAAAGAGAAGGTTGTAGCCTTCTGTAGGTGAGCACCTACGTACTAGTACCTCAGCTAGTAGAAGAGCTAATGGGGTTGTAGCTCCCTTCCAAGAGAGTCTGGAGAATGAGATAAGGTTGTAGCCTTTTGTAGGTAGAAGCATGTGTACTGGTATAAGGCTGCACCAGTACTTAATCATTGTAAAAAGAAGTTTCTAATTGAAAGAAGATAGATACGAATTGCAGCAGGTGGTTTTCACCCACATTGGGTTTCCACCATATATCTTGGTGTTCATGTGTGCTCCTTATGTGTGATGATCTGTTCTGTTTTATTGCACCTGTTTACTGTTAATATGGTTAATAATGTTTTGATTCACTCATTGAATATCTACTAACTAAATCATAAGTTTATTGGATATACGCTAGTTGCTTTAAACACAGTTGCGTATATACGCGGGTATCCTTAACTGAAGTAGCGTATATGAATCTGAGTATGGAAATGAAAAATTTATATTGATTTGATAACACTGATTCACCCCCCCCTCTCCGTATTATTTCCAACACTTTGAATTCCTTCAAACTAATTTTTCAAACCAAACTTATGCAAAAATTTAAAAAAACTACACACATTTTTTCACTTTGTAGGAGCTCGATACTGAATCTATTGTATCTCTGTGATTTCAGATCTCTAAGGTCTAAAAGTTCTTCCTATGGTAACCCTCTGAGTCCTCTTTCTAACCCTGCAAGTCGGATCAAGATTAGATTCTTTAATGAAGAGTTATGCCAAATCTCCCACGATGACTTGATTATAGCCTGGTTCAATAGAGCAAACTTTTACGACGTGCCACGTGTCACTGTTTCGACCTTAGGTTCTGAAAATGATACCCAACAAACTACAGTATGTCTTCTTTCTGTCACTTCTTACTAAATTTGAATCAGATGCTCCGATAGAGAGTTATGACGATTTTTCCAAGGTCATCTATTTGGATGTAATTCGCGAGCCTGCAGAAACCCTAAATGTATTGGACCATATCTCTGAAAATATAGCGCGACAAGATTTGAAAGTCAAACTCGAGGTTCATAATGATTTCGTCTCCAATTGGTTTTTTTTATCTTCTGAAACGTCGCAGAAAAAAAGTTATAGCGAAAATTCCACGAATACTTGTTTGGATCATCGAAACCCTAGAATCCAAAGCTCTGATACCAAATGTTATGAAACTAGCTCACAAAAAGATAGAAAATATAGATCAACGACTTAGAAATCAGCCTCTTCGAGGGGGAAACCTCCTTTACATTACACAAATGAACAATTCTTGGATGATACAAATGAAAAAACCTCCTTTCTATATATAGGAGTCTAAGGGGTCACAATATAACCAAAGCCGACCTAACAATAATAATATAAGGGCATAAAAATAACAATAGTGGACTTCTGTTGGGCACAATAATAATGATATGGGAACAATAGGGGAACAACAATAACAATAAGGGATACAATGACAATAGTAATGGGGGAATCACTAGTATTATAGGGACCTAACACTACTAGTAAGGATAAGCTCACCAACATAAAGAAAAAATATTATGGGATGGATTCTTACTTTCTTGGTGCAGACATTGGGGTCATAATAACGTTTAGAGAAGATAATGTTAAGAATAAATCTATCCATTTTTTAATACTAAGTTTGAGGAGGTTTCTTAAGACCATAGATATTTTTCGTAAGGTTGAAAAAAGGTTGGAGTCGCTCTAAACATAACTAGGAGGTTGTTCCATTTAAATTTCTACTTGTAGATCCCCATGCAAGAAAGTGGATTCAATGTCCATTCAATGGACCTCCCATCCATGTGATGCAGCAAGGGATAAGACAAGGTGGTTGGAATTCATTTTGGTAATGGAGGTAAAGGTTTAATCATAGTCAACTCCTTCAACTCGAAATAATCCTTTAGTAGCTAACTGGGCTTTATTTCTTTCAGTAGTTCCATATAATGCACACTTAGTTTTGTATACCCATTTACATTTGAACATCTTATTCCTTTTGGAAGATGTACAAGTTACCAAGTATCGTTCACCATCAAGGAACAATATTCTTCCTTCATTGTTGTTTCCAATTCTAGATGGCCTGAAGCTTATGAAAATGTTTCCTGATCACAAATCTCTGAAACTTGAGCCAAAAGAGTGGAATCTTGTTGGAACTATGAAGGAATATGATATTGATACATGGGATCATCGATAAGGTCACCAACTATTTCAAATGTTGAACATACCCATTAGGGTAGCTACGATGTTGGTGCAAGTTCATATTCAATGGACTCATCTAGAAGAATGTGAGGAGACAAAGGTGGATATTCATTCTTAATTTCAACATTTAAAGAAGAAACTAGAATAGGAAGATAAGGTGGCACAAACTCCAACTATGGCTTGTAGACTGAAGAGGGCACATTCACCGAATTAAGGTCATGGATCAAGGTATTTTCATCAAATAACTTCTATTCTAATGATTATTTCATTAGAGTGAGGTTTAATTCTATAAACTTTTACATCTCCATAAATTCTTTCCAAACAAAAATACTCTTTCACTTTTAGGTTGCAAATCTTTCATTTTTTTCTTCAGGAATGTGAGGCCATGCTACACTACCAAAGATACGAAAGTGGCTTATTGCTATTCTTGTTTCTTCTGGTGTTGTATTGCTTAAAAATTTTGTGGGGGTGTGATTTACTATGTAATTTGCACATTTACTTACTTACACCAAATAATGAAGACTCAATGCCTTAGATTGAATCATACAAATACCCATTTCTTTTAATGTACGATTCTTTCTTTCAACAATGCCATTTTGTTGGGGTGTATACAGAATAATATGTTGCATTTGAATGCTCTATGTAGTTGTGAATCTATTGTTGACATATTCACCTCCATGATCTATTCTTCAAATTTTTATTTGATGTCTAGATTGTTTTTCTACAAGGGCCTTATATGCCAAGAACAAGTAAAAATTCCACTCTTAAGTTTTAAGAAAGAAAATTGTGTGCGTTTGGAGAAGTCATCAATTAAAGTTAAGAATTACTTGAACCCAGAGAAGGAAGGAGAAAAAAGAGGACCACACAAATCACTGTGAACAAGATTCAAAGGGGATAAGATGTGCCAAAAGGCTTATTTGTCAAAATTCTCCCAATAATGTTTGTCAAGAACACAACCAACACAAACATCATCTCTGTAAGATAAGAGGAATACCAATCACCATATTTTGATCATATAGTTGTTGCATTTAGTGATAGTTTATATAATCAAATCGCTCGAGCCAAATTTTGCTCAAGTTATCACTATGAGCAATAAAAATCGAGGAAAAATATGATGAACCAAAGTTGTCAAACTTGTACAACATGGTAATATTATTGACTATGATAGTAGCAATGAAATGCTTAGGATATTTTAAATCCTTAATTACAACTTGGTGAGGTGAAATCTATATTGTTATACCCTCATCTGAATGAGTGATATGATATATTGATAGAAGGTTGTAAAAATGACATGGAGCACATATTACATCATTGAAATGGCCATTATATACTCAAACTATTCTAGATCCTACAACACTAAGAGATCTATCATCACCAAAAAATATGTGTTTGGTGTTACAATCATTAAGAACAAAAAAATAGTTGTATTCTTAGCCATATGATATAATGCTCTAGAATCAATAAGCCACTCATAAGAAGAAGAAATAAAGGTTGCATTGAAGGAGGAACTAGAAGTAGAAAGTGCATGCCTATGAGAATAAGTGTTAGAAGTAGAATCAAGAATGATGTTGTGCTTATTCATTGTTGGTTCCAAGACATCCACATTTTTAAAACATTTACACTCCATGTGTCCATATTTCCCACAATAATTGCAATGTCTATCAATCTTCTTACTCTTTGATTTTGGTCCTTCGTCTTCATTAGGAGTATAGGGTGATTGAAAGGGTTTGAGACCCTTATTTTTCTTGTTGTGAGTTAGTTGCTTCTCTTGGTGTTTGGTTTTATCTTTATATTAGGCAACTAAGGCATTTTTAGATGTATTCGCAGTGCTAATTGCTCCAATATGCAAGAGCTTCTCTTGTTCTCTAATCAGAGTCACAAAAAGATTCAAGAGAAGGTTCTTGATAGCCATCCCCTGGAGATTTTCTAGTGGCATAAAATGTAGATACAAAAAAAGAATATGTAGAACCAATATTTAAAAGAATAAATATCTCTATAATACTAGTGTATCACTTATATTGTTATTGTACAATATGAATCTTATCTGATTAAATGTCTAGGGTATAATTGAATTTTTGTCTGACTAATGCCTAGTGTTTCTTTTAAGATAAGTTATTTATTCATAACATAATTGGCCAAAGAAAAGTTTTAATGTTTTTTTTTCCACTTGCTATATTATAGAAGCAACCACAACCCTAGTAATTGTTTTGGTTTGGTTTTCCATAATTATTTATGTTCAAGAATAGTGCTCTAACAATTGAAATGGGTTGAGCTACCTATCATGATATACTACTAATTTTTTGGTAGGGTTCAAGTACTGTAAGTTTTTAACGGAAGACTACACTTCAAACTTCAGCACCTAAAGCCAAAGAAAGTCTCTCTATGCCTTGTGGTCACTCAAGGATAATTTCTCGAAGTACATAGACTAAAATATCAAACCCTTTGCCATTAGCGACAATGGATCTTATATATTACAATAAAATGGTGTATGTAGTCTTTTAACAGTGGATTTAAGAAAAGAAAGGGACAGAAAAAATTTAAGACATAACCTATAAATGGCTTTTAGTTTGGATTCTCGAAGTTAATTATTGAATTATAGATGTTTTTGGTTTGGTTTCACAATGTTCATTATTCAATTATTTTTTTTATAGAAAAACATTATTCAACCCTTAACACTTGTTGTGGGTTAAGTTCTCTATCACGATACAATATTGCATTTCTTTGAAATTCTTGCATTTCCATCTATTGCTTCACTTAAATCAAATTCCTTTTTATTTTGTTTGAATTTTTTGCATTTCCATCCATAGCTTCACTTAAAGTCTAATTCATGTTTTAATTTGAATCTTAACTGAGTTGCCAAATAAACTTTTTAAATTTTGTTCCTCCTTTTTCATTTTCAACCCATTTCATTGAAAAAAAAACTTGTTGCAAAATCAAAGCAATCAAACAGGGAAAGGCTGCCAAAATGGAACCTATGAGCCTTTGGTTGAAAAAAAAGAATTAACCCTCTTAATCATTTTAAACAATACAAAGTTGGTTACAATATCGAGAACAATCATTATAGTTGGGGGTAACTATCATCTATACATTGCTTTGAGATTTTAGTTTCCCTGTTAGACTTTGTACTTGTATATTGCATATAAGCATCCCCTTAAATTAGTGTGATATACAAAAGTATTCCTTGTATGGCTGTTCTTGTATGATTGCAATCAATTATTGTCACTAGCGTACATAGATATGCTATTGCAGCCGCATGGATCATTGTTGGTCCGGTTTATTTAATTTTCCTGAGTGTCAAATATTCTTATTGCAATAAGAAGACGATGAAGTGTCATAAATACCTCATTTGTATTTAGACTCAAATATTAAACTTTTTGACATTAGTGACAATGGATCTTGCATATTACATTAAAATAGTGTATGTAGTCTTTTAGCAAGGAATTTAAGAAAAGAAATGGATACTTTTTTTTAAAACATAATCTATAAATGGTTTTTGGTTTTGGATTCTTGAAGTTAATTATTGAATTATAAATGGTTTTAATTTGGTTTCACAAAATTTATTATTGAATTATTTGTTTTATAGAAAAACATGATTCAACTCTTAACACTTCTTATGGGTTAAAAGGCTTATTATAATATACTATTATTTTTCTTTGAAATTCTTGCATTTATATCTAGTGCTTCAATTAAATCGAATTCATTTTTTCCCTTTGATATTTTTGCATTTCCATCCATAACTTCATGTAAATCCATGTTTTAATTCAAATCTTAATGGAGTTGTCAAATAAACTTATTAAATTTTAATCCTCTTCTTTCATTTTCAGCCCATTACATTGATAGAAACTTGTTGCAAAATCGAGCAGAGAGTTAAAGGCAACCAAAACAGAACCTACAATCCTTTGGTTGCAACAAGCATAATTAACCCTCTTAATAATTTTAAACAATACAAAGGTGGTTACAACATCGAGAACATGCATTATTGTTCGAGGTAACTATCATATACTTTGAAATTTTAGTTTCCCCGTTGGATTTTGTACTTCTATATTGCATATAAGCTTTCCCTTAAATTAGTGTGATATATAAAAGTAATCTGTCTATGGTAGTTTTTGTAGGATTGCAATCAATTATTTTCAGTAGCTTATATGGATATCTGTACGGATCATGGTTAGTTTAGTTTATGTAATTGTCAAATAGTGTTGTTGTTAGCAATAAGAATACAATGAAGTGTCATACAAGTTTTATTTGTATTTAGATTAAAATATCAAATTTTATGCTATTAGCTACAATGGATTTTGCATATTACATTTAAATGGTGTCTCTAGTCTTTTAGCAGGGAATTTAAGAAAAGAAGAAGAAAATAAAAAGATTTTTTTTTCAAAACATAACCTATAAATTGATTTTGGTTTGGTTTCAAAAATTTTATTATTGAATTATTTGTTTTATAGAAAAGAAAAAGAAAAGAAAAAGATACTTTCTTTTCAAAACATAACCTATAAATGGTTTTGGTTTGGTTACAAAAATTCCATTATTGAATTATTTGTTTTATAGAAAAATAAGATTAGACTCTTAACACTTGTTGTGGGTTAGTTTCCTATCATAATACAATTTTATTTTTCTTTGAAATTCTTTCATTTCCATCCATTACTTCACTTAAACAAAATTCATTTTTTATTTTCTTTGAAATTTTTGCATTTCCATTTCTATTCCAATTCATGTTTTATTTCAAATATTAATAAAGTTGTCAAATAAACTTATTAATTTTGGTCCTCTTCTTTCCTTTTCAGCCATTCTGTTGACATAATTATTTATTTATTTTGAAAGAAAATCTAAATAAATTTTAATATTTTTTTTTTCACAGAAAACAAGTTCATTTTCTCTTTTGGATTTAAAAAAACAAAAAAATCAAATTCAAAGCTACAAAAGTCAAATAAATATTATTTAAAACATACAAATTTGAAATTTTAATCCAAAAAAACATTCCCGATGGAAAACGCAGGCTTCCAAATTTGTACACGTTTCTCATACTGTGAGAAAAGTTGAATGTGAGTTGTTCTACTCTAATGATCTAAATAATTGACCGTTTATTAATTAGCAGTAGGACAGCGCGGTTCAACAATTAAAATGCACAATCATGTCATGGACTTGGCACGACAAATTATTAGACAAGATCTACGTACAACGGATAAGTCACTACGCCTTGGCTGCTCAACTCATATAGAAAGAATGTTGCAGTATACGCAGTTTTGGAATTTCAACTTGCAACTATTTTTTGGACATTTTGAGTTTGGATATTTAGAAAGTCTGGTTTAAAACTATTCTTTGAATTTCTGTTAAGGAAAATGTTTGAAAGAGTAAATGAATTTATGTTAAAGAAATATTTGTGAAAGAGGATAAAAATCTTTGCATTATTAAATTAGTATTTACAATTTAGTATTAAATTATTTTGGTAATATTTATTAGGGAATTATTTTATATAAGATTTGTTTAGCTAATGAAAAATTAGAAATAGGATTTCTAAAAATTAGAAAATTGTTTTTGAATTTACAAAAATTAAAAATATTTAACATTTTTCTCAAAATTTTAGTTAAAGTTGTTAAAAAAATCACAAATTAATAAAGAATCAATAGACTTTGACAGTTAAACAAATGCTATATTTTCTAATGAGGCAGGGACTAATAATTTTAGATTTAGATTTCTAAATTTGATATAATAAAAGTACCATTTATATATATATTTGCAAAAATTTTGTAATTATAATTCTTGCATCCTTATTTTGGCGGTTGTGATTTTTTCACTAGGTAACTACCTTCCCATATATATTTATGTTTAAAGTCAAAATAGTACAGTGCCTATGATGCTTTTAAAGAAATAATTATACAATATGTTTTAACTAATAGACCAAACGCAATTTCTTTTGATGCAGCTACACTCCTCTTGCGTTGATGTCAAGTATTGATTTTGTAAATCTCTTGACAGCGTATACAACAAACCTTCTGCAATTACATTTCATGTTTGACAGCGTATACAACAAACTTTCTGCAATTACATTTCAGGTCATGGCAAATGGTCATAAATATCTGTAACAATAAAAGTCAGCAACCCATTAATCTAACTTGAAAAATGTTAGAGAAGCATGTTACTCTCGAGGAGAGTGAGATTTTAGTGTCTTTGTCTGTGTCTAAACATAATTTAAATTATCATAATTTCCAACTATTAAGTCCCTAGAAACTATTTAGACCCTAAAAGTTACGTAAGTTCGGGATTTTTTAGTTTTTTTGTCTTTACTAAATCAAGGGTTAAGATAAATTTATACTAAATCAATAGTAGATCTATAGATCTATACTAATGTAGGGTTAAGATAAATTTATACTAAATCAATAGTAGATCTATAGATCTATACTAATGTAGAAACATGTACATGAACTTGTATTTGAACTTCAGGCTGACTAGTCTGTATGTAGAAAATATGGAAACTGACTTGTGAGTTATATGTAGAAAATATGGAAAGTATGTAAGTTATATGGTATTTTTTGCATTTTGTTTCTCATGGTAGGAACTGAAATTTCTGTTCTTGTGTGGAGTTATTTTCATTTGCTGGTGGTTGACAACTCACACTTGGCTGGCTTTTGGTATCTATTTTGCTATTCATATGTAAATGATCACTTTCAACAAATTGAACACCACTGTGGGAATCTTGTCTGAAAAATTTCTATTTGTTTGTGAATTTTGCTTAGGCATGTTTGTTACTTTCTTTTTTAAGGAAAAAAACATTAACTTTCCATTATAAAACACAAAGAAAGTACATATTCATGAGATGTTATGTAGACTTCTATCAATACGCTTATTTCTCTTATCTATATCATGTTTGTAACAACATTGCCTGAATTAACCCTATAATCATCTATTAACCGCTTACATTGCATATTGTCCATACAAAAAAAGCGATTGAGTTTGTCCAAAATAACATTCTGTCGCCCTTTCTTTCATCAACTCCTAAGTGGGATTGATGCATCGAGCATCTCTCGTTACACCTTGTTCATAATCAACATAATGTATCTTCCCTGGTGCCTTTGAGATTCCTCTTTGAGAGGAGGTCTGCGATCTGATTCTGCTCTGTATATGACCAAATTCAATATGCTGGAAAGTGCTTACTAAATATTGGATTCTCCTCATCCAGTTATATAAGATAGGAGGATTAAATTGAGTGTAGTATTTAACCCAATAGATGATTCCCTTTGTGTCCCCATAAACCAGAAATTCCTTAAGGCTCAACCATTTTGCATCTATGAGGACACCCCAAATAGCGATAATTTCAGCTCTACTTTTTGTCCCTTGAAACCCCTCCCTTTCGAAATGGAAATATTTCTCTGGTTCCAAAACAATGACTGCCCGGCATCCACATCTCCAGTTCAGGCAAGCCCCATCCAAAAAACCCCACAGAGAAGACCTTCCCGGCATCCACATCTCCAGTTCAGGCAAGCCCCCATAAAAAAAAAAACCCCACAGAGAAGACCTTCCCGATCTCATGAAGTCTGATCTTTCTACTTAATTACTTTCTTTTATCATCCCAGGTTGGGCCACAGATTTTATAATAGCTTCTTTAACAACAACATATTTTTGGTCAAAGATAATTTCATTCCGGCATAAATCCATTGTCATGTATTTGGAGGCACCACTGTCCATTAACCAAATGTCACTATGATCTGCAATAATACCTATAAGAGCAGAAAAGAAAATGTACTCTATATCATCTTTACTTCCATTCCTAGATTTATTATGATTTGGATGCTCATCATTAATGGTTGATGCACCTATCAACCTATCTTCATTCTTGAGAGAGGGAGCCATGTAGCCAAAGATCTGGTCAAACAAAAAGATTGGACAAATAATTGTCTCCAAGGGGTGTGATCTTTACGAGTGTTTCTTCACCAAAACCCTGAAACTATATTAATTTTCCGATGCTAATTGAGACCAACACAATTTTCTGTCACTAATAATTACTTCGAATGATACAAAGTCTTACTTTAACATATTTCAAAACACAATTAAAAAATTCAACAGTAAATGCGATGGAATAGTAAATATCACAATATAACAATCATGCATAGTAGAAAACAAAATGTTTCACCTGGGAAACCGGAAAAAACTCAGCAATCTTTTCTAAGAGATATTGTTCAATTTAGCAACAGCACAATCTGATTTGTTTTTGGTTACTAACATTAATCAAACTAACTAACCTAAATTCAGCCTCCTGCAGCTGCTCATAAATTCAGTGAACCCTGAGTCAACACAGTAAGGAGCTTCGACAGCTCCGAGAGATGCCCTACCTCTGATCGCAATCGGCTCCCCTGAGGATTTGCCCTTTCTTATTACGCTTTGTAACGTAATATCGAACAGCTTATATATATATATTTATTTATTTCAATAAATAAATAAATATATATATATATATATATATATATATATATTTTGTTTTATTTCAAGGGTTTTTCTTCAGTTAGTTACTTTTTGGCTTCAGTTTATTGATTTTTTAATGACAGTATCGTGTACCAGAGTTCATGTACTAGAACTTTCGGAAATTATCACGAAGCATTACGGAGGTTGTTGGGTTCTTTCCCACATGCACCATCGATTGAAAAGCAAGCGAATAAATACAATGGAAAATTTACAGCAAAGATTATGTTGGTGGACAGTATAAGTTTCTCTTTTTTGTGATTGTTTGTGAGATTAGGGAGGTGTAGATAGTGAATTTGAATATATTATTTTTGTAAAATGCATATTTTAAAATTTTGAAGATGTTATTTTTAATGTAAATATATATTTACATTGAATCATACTAGTTGGTTCGAAACGTGTAGACAAATGATTGATCTTGTGATTTACGTCGAAATCTCTCATTAACCTGAGATAGATCATCAACAATGTATTTTAAATTTTATAATTATAATTAAAATAAATATTTTATTATAGCATTAAATAAATTAGTATAAATTCATTTAAATTTAAATGTATTTTATATATTTTTTTTTAAATTTAATGAATGTATGTTTTAATTTTTCTAATTTTTTTAGTGGAAAAAAATTGTAAAAAATTTTTTTTATAAATTGTGACACACATATTTCATACTAAACTATAAAGCATACAAAAATAATAAATTTAAATTTAAATAATAACATATGTTTAAATTAAAAATTATAAAATAAATATTTTAATAATTATTGTTATTTGATATATTTATATTAATTTTGGTGTATGAAATTTTAATAAAAATGATATTTAATGAGTTTGTTTGATATTTTATAATTTTAATATTAAGTTTGGGGTTAATCGCCTAGCTAATGGGAAAGCTAAGGACATTGAAGATTACCAGGCGGAAATCTTAAAAATTGGAGGTCATGTCCTCATCCCCCACATTCACAAGCTTTTCAATCAAGCAGTCAAACAAGGGTTCCCTAAACCTTGGACTGAGAGCCTCATTATCCCTATTTTTAAAAGTGGGGATACAAATAACCCCTCTAATTATCGGACAATTATGATCAGCCCTCTCTTAGCCAAGTTATATAGTAGTATTTTGGAAAAGAAGTTAAGCATATGGCTTGAAAGTGAAGATAAGCGGGCTAAAGGCCAAGCAGGTTTCAGAAGGCATCACTCAACAACAGACCGCCTCGTTACGCTTAGGATCATTGCGGAGGAATGTCGTAATGATAAATCCAATTTATTTTGTTGCTTTGTGGACTTTAGAAAGGCTTTCGATACGGTTCCTAGATACAACCTTTGGAATAGATTAGAAGAGCTAAAGGTTCCTCTCGAGTTAAGAGCTGTCGCTATAAGGTTATACGAGAATGTAATTGCCAAGCTAAAAAGTAATGAGGGGTGGTCAAAAGATATTAAGTGTAACATCGGAGTTAAACAAGGTTACCCCCTCTCCCCTACCCTATTTGGAATTTACATCGATAAGCTTGAAGGCTACTTAGAGGAAGCAGGATGTGATGGCACGATCTTAGCTGGGATAGTCGTCATCCTTCTTCTCTATGCTGGCGATATTGTTCTTTTGGCAAGGTGCCCATCTGATCTTGATAAGCAACTCAGACTTCTTAAGTATTTCTGCTCTACCATGGGTATGACTGTTAACACTGACAAAACAAAAGTTATGATTATCAAATCTAAGAAGGACACTTACACTAATTTTATGTATGACAATAATAACTTGGAGGAAGTGTATTCTTACAAGTACCTAGGAATTGATATTCATCACAAGCTCAACTGGAACCATAGCATTGAGAAAAGGATTAATGGGGGGTGGAAAGCTTATTTTGGTCTTGAAAATAATTGTAAAATAGCAAACCTCGTAATGTGGGATAAAAAGAAGTTCCTCTTTGAAACTTTAGTCACTCCTGTTATCTTATATGGCTGTGAGGTTTGGGGTTCCAGCATCTCCAGAGAATCATGGAGAAAGATTGAGCAAATTCAGAAGCGTTTTATAACTTATAACCTGAAAATTAAAAGTAATACACCCTATCCTATTCTCCTTATCGAAGCAGGTCTTTCCCCTATTGAGAGCCTAGCTATGATTAGGTTTTTGCTGTACAAGCACAAACTCAATAACATAGACGATCATAGACTTCCTAAGTTAGCTTTAAATTCCAGCCAAAACCACCTAAGGCTCAATCGGGGGTGGCATAAAGACACAAGGGCCTGGTTAAACTATTGGGAGATCAACGAGAATGATGCATTGCAAGACATAAATAACATTAAAAATATTGTTATTTCTAAGTTCAAAGAAAAAATGTGGTGTGAGAAAGATTTAGCGGTTAAAAGAAAATTAAGTTATTATAAGAAGGTCATCAACCCCACCCTAGAAGATCAAAAGTATCTCTCTATTTTAACTAGCTCAAAGAATAAAATTAATATAGCAAAGATTAGAACGAATTCTCATGAGCTCCATAGTGAAACTGGTCGTTGGGTAGTTCCTAAAACGCCATGGATGGAAAGGATCTGCCATATATGTGAGAATAGGAACATCAAGGATGAAAACCACTTCCTCTTAGAGTGCCCCGCGTACAACCACATTAGATCTCAGTTTCACAATCTTTGTTACAACACTGACCTTCCTAGCCTTTTACAATGTCAAAATTATAGTGAGCTCGGAAGGCTTCTCTCCAAGCTTTTTGAGCATAGGAATAAAATCTTAAATCAAATTAAATAATTTGTTTTTAGGTCCGATAGACCAATGTTTGGTCTCAGGGGACATTAACCATCATCATCATCATCATCATTAAAATTATTTAAAGGGTTTTTGTTAAAGTTTTTATAACTTTGTGATATATTGGACATGATGAAGATGTAGTCTTACCAAATTTTATATATATATATAATTAATTAATTTTATTTAATAAGAAGAAATAACGGACCTAATTATGAGGGACATTTTAATTGGTCATAATTGTGTTGTGAAATATTATGTAAATCACTAAATTCAAGGTTCAAATTTCTTGGATAAAAAAAAAAAAGAAAAAAATTAAATATTTTTAGAGATATTTTGAGTTTAAAATTTAATACAAATTAAATTAATTTAATTAATAGAAAATTTTATTTTATTTTAATCTTCTTTTTATTTTTAATTTTATTTTAATCAATTATGTTAATTTTTCAAACTAATTTTATTATAATAATATTTATATTATAATATTTTAATTTTCTGTTTAATAATTTATATTATTTTTTTTAATTAATTATATCATTAAAAACATTTTAATTTTTAAATAAAAATAATAATTTATTTTTAATGGAGAAAAACTCTTTTTAAATATAAAGAAAAACTATATTATAATATTTTAAGTTGTTAGGGCTAGTTTATTGTTAATGAATCTGAAAAAAGAAGTATTATATGTGAGGAGATTCTACATTCAAATCTCTCCAATTCACCTATGTTTGCAAATCAAGCACTAGACCAACCTAATTATTGATTTTTCTATTAAAATATATATATATATTAAAAAAATAATTATATTATAATATTTTAATTTTCTACTTAAAAAAATCTAAATCTCTAGATTAATAATTTTAAATTGTGTTTATTTTATAAAAAATTATATATATCCAAATTAGTTAGAAGAAAACTCCTTTCATAACGTATTTTATTTTATTAATTAATTAATTCAAAATATATACCCAGATAATATTGCAAAAAATAATATTAATTATATTTTTTCATAAAATATAAAATATTAATAAATGTGCATAATCATTTTTAGAGTATGAACCGTAGGGAAAAAATAAATTATAGTTATAAAGGGACATTAAAAAGCACTTCGATTTGATCATGAACATGAATATGCTAATTATTCATGGTTATTTTTTTATACGTATATTTAAAAAAAATATAAATATATTAAAAATATTAGTTTAAAGTTTATATTTTAAATATCAAACCCAATTTTAATGCAACGACTAAAGAGTAGGTGAGACATTAGGTTTAGTAATTGAATTAATATTGCGTTTTAATGGGAAACTTAAAATTGAAATGTTTGGAATTTAAATTGTTTTAATATTAATTCGATTATATATGTTGTTTATGTATATTATTTGTATATATCTATTAATAATAATTTGGTAATATTTTAAATTTTAAATTTATTTATTTTTTAAGAATATTAAATTTTAAAAAATATTGATAATATAAAATTTGGTAATATTTTAAATTTTAAATTTATTTATTTTTTAAGAATATTAAATTTTAAAAAATATTGATAATATAATATTTTATTTTATTTTTAAGTGATTATTATTAATTTATTTTATAAAATATGATTGTATGATTTATATTTTTTAATATATCAAGTTATTTATTTCAACTTCTTATGACTAGGTATTTAAGTCACTTGACATTGTGGAGGAATCTAGGACTATGGGTGTGATCTCGGGTGCTATCAACTCTACATTTCTGGCACTTATTCCCAAATCGTCTAACCCCTCTAAATTTGGTGATTTTCGACCCATCTCATTATGCAACATTTTATACAAGACTATCTCAAAGCTGATAGCAGGTCGTATAAAAAAAGTATTGTCTTTACACATTTCTGGAGAACAATTTGACTTTTTAAGTGACAAGCTTATTCATGATGCTATTGCTTCGGCACAGGAAGCTATTCACACCATTCATACAAAGAAAAAAGAGGCTTTGGTCATGAATATTGACCTCCACAAGGCATATGATTGCATAGATTGGTCCTATACTCGCCTATTGTTACATAAGATTGGGCTCCATACTCAAAATGTTGAATGGATCATGGCTTGTATCACTTCTGCACATTTCGTTGTTCTGATCAATGGGCTAGCATCCCCCTTTTTCATGCTAGCAAAGGCCTTAGACAAGGATGCTCGCTCTTGCCTCTCATTTTCTTTTACTCTTGGATGGCCTTAGTTTAAAGATCAAGGAGGCAAAAGCACTGGAAATTTTCCGAGGGGTCAATATCACTAGTCAGGTATGCATCACTCATTTGTTTTTTGTTGATGACATCTTGACATTTGGTATTATTTCCATATCCCAGTGGATTATCCTTCATCATATAATTGGCAGATTTGGTGACGCTTCGGGGTTGATTACTAATGGAGATAAATCCACCTTATATCATTCTGATGGGTACATACATGACATTGGATATATTGTTGATCTATTTGATGTTCAGAAGGCTCTTATTTGGACGGGCTTTACTTACCTTGGCTTCTGGCTCAAGCCCAACTATTATACAACGGGGGATTGGATGTGGCTGGTTGACAAGTATAAGAAGAAAATATGCACCTAGACAAATCACTTTCTCTCTTTGGGAGGCAGATATATCCTCTCTCTCGTTGTCTTACAACAACTTGTTGTCTATTGGGCACATTTATATTCCACACCAGTCTCCATTACAAATTGGCTTGGTTCTATCACTGCACAGTTCCTCTGGGCTGGGAATAGCCCTTGTTTTAAATATCACTTGTGAAAATGGAGTGATCTTATGCAACCGAAGGACGGGGGGGATGGGGTCTTCTTGATCAATGCATATTTGGGAAGGCACTGCTCATTAAATCTCTGTGGCGAGCTATGTGGGGTAGTGGGATCTGGCAGGAGATATTCAAATATAAGTATTTGAAGGCCCGTGACCTGGAACATATTTACAGAGATACAAACATCAATCTCTCCAGAGGATCGTTGATCTGGTGATCTTTTCGAAAAGTCTAGGAATATTGGCGTTTTGGGGTGGTCTGGGCTTTGGTAATGAGCACAAAATATTTATTGGCTCAAACCTGGTAAAGGGAGTTTCCTCCAGAACTACCTTGAGTGAGCACACATTGTCTATGACTCAACGTGGGGGATTTTTCTACTTATCTCAAATTGTAAACAGATGAGATGTTGGTTGCCCAGTTTGGAAAAATGCAGTGAAAATGCACTTTGTGGGTAGTAGTGCTATGGAATGGAATTCATATGTGAAAAATTTGAGTAGCGCGGGACTATGTTTTGACAAAGGAGATGATTGTTTACATTGGATTGGGAGGTTGGCAAAAGGGGCACCCATTGTGGCTGATACATACAAGTGGTTGATGGCACAGAATGAATGCCAGTATGTGTTGTCCCTTTCAAAGCTTCCATCCATTCGTTCCTCGATGCTTTAGAGTTCTTCTCATTGCTCCCCACAACTTCTCCATAACATCTTGAAAGAGATATGCATAAACAAAGACAGACAAGAGATCAAAGAATCCAATATATAATCAAAGAGATAAATGGATTAATTAACCAATTATATATCATAAATTGATCAATATGCAATTACAACTCATGTAGGTGATCAAGGAATCCTACAAATTAATAATAAAAAAATGTAATTGAGAAAGAACAATTGCTTTTATATTAATAAACTGGAGAAAATCCTTACAACCATATAACCTTGATGTTTCAAGTCCCTTATGCAATCTCCAACCCTTCCCCTTGCAAGAATAGCCTTTCAACCTAATCTCAACAGCATAAACCTACTTCCAACAATCCTCCTCCAATCCTTAGACCTATAGTAGCTTTATAGGCCAAGAATGGGAAGTTATGGATCCATTCTCCAAGGGATGAGATCCACTATTAGTGGGATAGGGGTTCCACAAAGGAAGGGGAGTTTCTCCATGATGGGAGGGATCAAGGCTGAATAGGCATCAATTCGAAGCTTGTTGGTTAGGATAAATGCTACCAACAATGCTTCTAGACTTTACTTTTTATTTTTACATTCATTGAGTCATGTTCGCAGGTCATAGTGCAATACAATGCATACTTATGTACAACTTTAAATGCTCTTCCCTACGTATGCGCATAAATTAGCTAGGAAACTGCGAATGTAGCCAAAACAGGGTTTTTGTACCATGGGAACCAGGAATTCCACATTCTTTGGGATGATTTAGATTCTAACTTTGTCAGGGAATGTATTGGGACACATTTGTGGATAGCGAAAGATCAAAACCAATGGTCAGTTTCCTAATGTGACAAAATCACATGTAACAAATTACCTCCTAAAGTGAAAAGTCAGAAGAGATATATTATCATTGAAGTGATTTATCATGCCAAGGTTTGGGTTAGATATTACAGTCGAAGACCTGAAACAATCAATTAAATGTTACAATGCAATATATAATATCATCGTTGAGGTAGGCATTTCCATACTCAAAACATAAATGTCTCAAAGAACAGTAAAAAAATACATTTGAAGATCCATTTCAATAGAAGACATAATATGGATGCAATCATCAATGGATATATGTTTATAATCATGAATATTTAATAACTCTACGTAGCCTGGATGGATGAAACTAGATCCAGGGTCTTGATCTCCATCTCTCGATCCGTAGTATGAATCTAGCCATGTGAGTGAATGTCTCGAAGTCGAACATGGTAGAAACCACTTGATTACTGGTCAATGATGTGAACCATTAACAAGTGCGAGAGAAACCACCAATAATGACAATGGCTCTCAAGGTACATCCAGTACAATCTATGAAGTGTGAATCGATGTGCTGATGTCGAACACTCATAGAGTCATTTGATCAAAGGTCAATGATGAGAACCTGTCGTCGAAGGCGAGAAACCTGCCATTAAGGCATGCAAGCTCCAAGTTACTGAAGGTTTATAGGTCAACTTCCTAGATAGTGAGCCTAATTCGATAGGAAGGGGTCCATCACAGGAGGGCCTATGACACAAAACTCATGTCAAGTTTTGAAGAACAATATTTTAGAGTAATCCATGACTGACTCAGGGATGGTCAATGAAACTGAATGCTAAGACTGGCAAAGTAATTTGACTAAGATTGAACTTCTCTTGAACATAATAGAGACACAACATGATGACTTGGCAGCATTTGACTCAAAACAAACCCAAACCAACTGAAGACTTTCAATGAGGTATGGTCAACTGAGAGGCAAATGGATTTCCCAACCTAGACACAAAAGTGATGGAGTGTCATGTTCAAGAGCGATATACTGCCTTTCATAAAACAAAAACAAAGATTCTTTTTCACTTTTCCCCACCATTACTTGCAAGTGCCTCTTTAATTTTTACAGGCTTGAGGAGGATAACATATGCTTGTCCTTTAAGCTCATCCTTCAGATGAGTCCTTCAAGGTATTTTTAACGAACCTTGAGAACGAGTGGTTTAATTTCATCATGATTAACGATTCCTGCACTGTTCAAATTTATGAGTCCAGTGAAGGGGTAACTCGATGTTGTTTTCATATTTAAAGAGTTTGAAAAGACACAAAGAGACAAATCATTTAGTTCTTTCACCGTAAAATTTTAACAAGCCCAGAGAAAGTAAAGCTCGGTGTTTTTCAATTTTAGGGAGTCAGGAGAAAAACATAAGTAAACTCCACAGTGTCCTTTTTCGTAAAATTGAGTCTCTCAAGCCCGAAAAAGGGTAAAATAATGCAGGAGAGAACTCTATTGACCATGATTAGTCAACGTATGCCTTTTTCATAAATATCCTGGTTCAGTCCGTAAAAGGGGTAAATTGAATAGATGGTTGTTCATTTACTTTTACGAGTTCGAACAATCAAGTACTCAATGATCTTTTCATATTTAAGGAGTCTAAAAAGAGCGTAAAGAGAACTCTATAGTTTCACTTTTTCACAAGTTTTAATGAGTTTAAAAAAGTGATAAAATGTACTCAATACCAAAATTATTTGTTTTACATTAATGACCTGTAACTTGCACACTTAAACTCAAAATAATTATCTCTGCTAAAAAAATACAGCGAAAAAACATTATAAAATTGGATTTTAAAAGTTAATAGGTAAAAAATAATATTTAAATAGCCCTAAAAACTTATAAAAGACCCAAAAAGTAAAAAAAAAATTACCATTTGTGTTTTTAACCTTTTGAGAGTGATAGAGGTCATTTTCACTAGAAACTTCAAAAGTTGATTCTGGGCAAATCGTTGGGAGAAATCGTGAGCCATCTTCTCCAAGTAGATTATCTCTCCAAGCTCTTCATTTTCATGCCTTTTATTTAGATTTTCATCGTAGATTTAGGTTTTTTGGGGAGGGTTTTCAAAATCATTTTCGCCCTTAATGTGTGCAGGTCGCCCTTATCGGGCCTGCGCACATCGACTAGTTTTTTAACGCTATGTGCACAGTTTCAAAGGAAGAAACTATGGACATGTGCATTGTTCATAATAGTCGGAAGCGCACAGTGACAAGGGCATCAAAAATTAAATATGATACTCCCAAGTTTTTGCTAATTTTCCCCATGATTCTTTCTAATTAAATTCTATGTCTATTTGCATGGTTTTGGACCATAAACATGGAATGGAGAGATCGTGAGCATTAAGAGAAAGACATATATGCTCTAAACAATCCAGCAACCATACAGGCCTTGAAAAATTGTGGCTTGTACAAGTTTTTCACCATTCCGGGTATGAATGACCAATTAGACTTACTAGAATGGATGGTGGGCAAGTGGAACGTTTAAAACAAATGCTTCGTAGTCATAGACCATAGAATTTTCATTGATGTTGATGACATTTACTTCCTTAGTGGACTTCCATGCCATGGGATGGAAATCAACCTGTGGGCATAAGCGAGGTGGCGAAACAAATGCCACCTATTTTCTACAACATTGTACTCGAGGGGTTGTTATCAAAGATGGCAAGATTGACATCAAGACCATAGCACAAATTCCTTTGAAATTTATCGAGTTCACTGTTGCACGGCTATGTGGTATTGCAGCTTTACATTTTCTCACGAAGGCTAAGATGCAAACTACTATAGCTTGTTTGCAACGTACCATATTCAACTAGAGTGAGGTTGTAGTTGCCAATCTAAAGGGGCAACTAACCAGGGTCAGAAAAGGAAAACTCAAAAGCTTTGGGTATGGTACCTTCATTATTTAATTTTATTTGGAGTGAATTCCTCTTCTGGATCCACAGGTAGCTATAGAGAGAGGAGAACATCGTGACCCCCACATGCTGAAATGGGTTACACTTGTGTCACACCATGGAGGTGGCAAAGGACCAATGATTAAATTTACTCCTGACTTCTTTACTTAGCTAGAAAATCAGATCATTATGATTGAATATTTTCCATATGTAGGGATGGAATACACAGGAGATCCGGACATGCCACTGCCTCCTAGGATGCAGTGGGGTGCTATAGGTAAAACTTCACATTTTGGTTAATTTTTAAAAAATTTCATTTTTTGTTATTTTTTGGCATAAAAAATGAATTATCTGAAATGATCATCCAGATGTGGCCCCAGTGAGACCAACTAGATTACATAGATATGATTGACATGGTGAGCAGCCAATAACTCCCATAATACGAAACCCAGATGCGGCAGAGACACTAACAGAGATAGAGCACAACCTCGAGAGGTTGACTTTGGACATCCTGGATGTCACGATAGATGATATTCCTCTCCGCTACCAGAGGCATACTGAAGGGGTTCCTGGAACTATTAGTAGTTTGCTACGCCAAGTAGCATGTGATATTGTATGCTACCATGATCATCATCATGCATAGTGACTAGTCTAAGGGCTAGATTTTTTATTTTTGATGACGTATCGGCAAGTTCGGAAAATAAAGGCCACGGGGCCTAATGTATTTGGATGACATTTTTTGTAAAATCCTCACTTTCTACATACACTTATCTAATGAAAGCTACTACTTCTATTTATGTCTATCGTGTGCAATATATGAATGAATATTTCATTGATTTCTTTTACAAATGTTTTACAAGTGCCAATTTAACACATAATTAGCTAATGCATCTGTTAATGTGTTTAAATTTCTTGGAATATGTTGATACTCAATATAATCAAATTCTCTTTCCAATAGATGAACCCGCAAAGACATCCTTAACATGGAAGCAATTCTAACTGAATAAACACCATTCAAATGTAATATTATGAGTTGTGAATCTAACCAATTTAATAAAATGGCATCAAATAACAGCCCAATCACCGCGCTATATTTTGCAATATTATTCATTGTTTGACCAATGCATATACCATGAATAGAAACTAACTCATATGTGGTTGAATAAATGACCTAGGCTGTTGAAGACAAATTCTAAGTACTACGACTAGCGCCATCAGTGAAGCCAATGTAAGGTTGAGGGAGCGTTGACATCTGTAAATCAAGTGTAACACAAGATAAGCAGGAGAAGTAGTGGAAAATCATAAAACATTTTAAAACTCACCACACGTAAACTATGGTATAGTAATATACAAAATTTTCACTGAACAATCTAAGCATAATATCTCTTTAGGTAAAGACTGTTTCTAGGCTTTCCCAAATGGATTCCATCATAATCAACCAATTCATAGGTCCCTTTTGCCAGTGCACTTTTTACAACATAAGGGCCATGCCACATGGGCTTGAATTTACTAACGCCTAACTTATCCTGCTCTTGATCATAGACCAAGACTAAATCACCTTATGCATACGAACGGGGTTTGACATTTTGATCATATTGTGCTTTAACTCATTTCTTTTGGCCTCGCTAGCTAATGCAACATCACAGTGGGTTTCATCGAGACATGCTAAGTACATGAAACATTCTTCTTCTGCAGAAGTGGCTAGTAATAACTCAATTTCCAGTGTCAAAGTTGGTATCTCACATTCAATCGGTAGAACTGCTTGCATGTCATAAACAAGATGGAAAGGAGTAAAAAAAGTTGAAGTTTTTGTTGTGGTACGGTATGCCCACAAGATTGGATAAAGCATTAAATGTCAATCTCATTTATGAGTCTCGATAATCTGTTTAATCATGTTGGTTAAGACCTTGTTAACAGCTTCTACTCTGTCATTTGCCTACGTGTAATATGGAGTAGAACTGTCATGACGCACGCCTAGCTTCGCGGTGGGATCAGTCATCATATAGTTTTAAAAATAGCTGCATCAATGAGTTTGATTTTGGTCATCATTTATCAGAATATGTTGATTAGTGAGTTTGATTTTGAGATCAGATACATCATAGGAAAAGAGAATAGGGTCGCAACTACTCTTAGTAGGTGAATACATGTAAATAATATAGTAGTTATGAGTTCCTATGGGACAGATCTACAGGATAGGATCTTGCAAGAAGTTCAGTAGGATGTCAAGTATATGGAGATTGTGCACAAGTTTCATCATAGTACAGGTACAGGTACATGTAGTGGTAAAGGTACAAGTACAGGTGCAGGTGCACAGGGTGTGGACTATTGTCTTACAGCGGATGGATTGGTCAGGTTTAGAGACAGGATATATGTGTGAGACATCAGTGAGCTCAAGAAGGTGACCTTGAGGGAGTTTCATGTGAAACCATATTCAGGTCACCCAGGTTATCAAAAGACGTTGACAACAATGAATAAATTCTATTATTGGTCGAATCTAAAGAAGGATGTAGTAGAGTTTGTGGCTAGGTATTTGGATTGTTAGTGGGTGAAGGAAGAATGTAAGCACCTAGGTGGATTGCTACAGGTGATTGCAATTCTAGAATGGAAATGGGAGGTCATTTCCACGGACTTTATCACAGGTTTGTTGAGGATAGTGAGACAACATGATTCTATCCTGGATGAGGTGGACAACTTGATGAAGGTTGCACACGTCATTCCAGTGAAGTCTACATTCTCAGCTAGTGATGTAGCACAGGTATTCATTAGAGATGTGGTTAGGTTGTATGGTGTTCTGAAGAAGATTGTGTTAGACAGGGATGGAAATTTAACTTCCAAGTTTTAGAAGGAGCTGTTTGAAAGATTAGGTACAAAGTTGGCCTTTAGTACATCTTATCATCCATAGACAGATGGACAGACTGAGAGGGTCAACAAGGTATTGGAGAACATGTTGAGGATGTATGTGATGCATCAACAACGAAAGTAGGAAGAGTATATTCCACTGGTATAGTTCGCCTACAACTATGGGTATCGGGAATCTTTGAAGATGAGTCTGTTTGAGGCATTTTATGGGAGGATTTGCAATAATCCCATCAGTTGGAGTGATCTAGTTAACAGGGTTTTGATTAGACTGAATATGTTGGTAGACTTGGAGCGGGAAATGTAGGTAACCAAGAAGAATTTGAAAGCAGCACAAGATAGGCAGAAGAGTTATGCAAATCAGAACAGGTTGTTTAAGGAGTTCCATGTTGGGGAACAAGTGTACTTGCACATCAAACAGAAGAAGAGTTGCTTGCATATTGGATCATGTGCCAAGCTGGAACCTCGGTTTTGTGGACCTTTCAGGATCATTGATAGGATTGGGTCAATAGGCTATCGACTTGCACTGCCTCCGACAATGAAAGTCCATGATGTTTTCCATGTGTTATTGCTTAAGAAGTATGTTAAAGATGTTGATCATGTGATTGACTGATCTACATTGCAGGTGGATCCAGATGGAGAATTCCAAGAAGAGCCTCAATTTATATTGCAGATAAAGGTGCTCATGCTCTAGAACCAAGCAATCGAGCAGGTTAAATTTCAATTGAAGCACTTGAGGCCTGATGAAGCTACATGGGAGATGGTGAATCAAATGCAGGCTATGTATCCTTCATTGTTTGTCGGTTGAGGCAAAGTAATTTTGGTATGATGTTTGGTATATGTTTTGGCATATGTTTTGGTGTGATGTTTTGATATATGTACATATGTATATGGATGTAAATACTGCCATGAGATATGTTATAAAGCTCCAATAAGCAGTATGGGTGTCATGTCATTATAGTTGTTATGTTGTTATGTTGTCATGTTGGTTTTCTTTTCATCAATGATCATTGTAAATACTACATCGAGCTATGTTATAAAGCTCCATGGGAAGTATGTTTACTTTTCAACGCTTTTTGAGGTATAGGTGTGGTTGAACACCAAGGACAGTGTCCCCCAAGGGAGAGGGTTTTGTAATAGCCCTGGTGAAAATTTAGTGTAATAAAAGTTAATAAAGGTAAAATAATAACCACGGTTGATGGGACACTTATCCCAAGTTGAATGTTGGGAAAGACATCCTAGTGTGGGTGTTCATTTGGTTTATTATGGTAAGGAAATTGGCAAAGGCATTTGGAAAGGAAAAATGGCATTTTTAGCACATGTATTTATGAAAATAATGGAAATTAGGAGAAAAGGAAGGTGAAAGGTCACAAGTTGCATGTGAGGAGGAAAATGAAGGAAAATAATGAAGAAATTAGAGGCCTAACTAATAAAAAGGCTTTTGAGGATCAGTTGGTACCTTTTGTCAGTTCAGTTTTGGCATTAGATCAAGAAAAGGAAAGAAGGCAAGAGGAAGGAAGGAGCAAGCAAGGAAGAGTAGGACCAAGTAGCTACAATAGGATTCTTTGCAGGTATCAATTTGCATGTGTGTTTTCCTTGCTAGATTTAGCATGCATGGTATTGCATGTGGTTCTTTTGCTGTTATGGCATGGGTTTTTCTAGGTGTGGCAGCCTTTCCATTTCCAGATAACCATGGTGTGATGGGGTTCTCATGTTTTGATTAAGTTGGAGTGTTGGATGGATTCAAAGCTGTGTGAGGCGGATCTCTGAAAGAAAGAACACATGACCTAGTTATCCCTGAACTGGACTATGGATTGTGATAAATCCACTGGACTAGTGGCCCTTGAACCAAACTGTGGGTTGCAGTAAAGCCAGGTATTGTGTGCCTCAGTGGGCATAGGAATCCTTGATCGATTAATGGCGAGATATGCGTTAAATACTAGAGGTGGTTTCCCTTGATTAGGCCTAGGAATCCTTTCCAGTGAATAGCGAGATATACAGTAAAGCCTAGAGGATGGAGTCTCGGTTTAGGGCCTAGTGATCCCTGGATCAAACTATGGATTGCGGTAAATCCTAAAAGACTAGGAGATAGTAAAATTCCTCACGATGTAGGGGGAGAAATCTGATGGCATCCATGCTTGTTTTGGCCTAGTGATCTAGTGGAGATTATGGTAAAGCTTGTTATTACATGTTTATTGTGTTGGCCTAGTGATCCAGTGTGGGTTGCAGTAAAGCTTGGTTTCTATTGATGAGAGTGAGGTTGATGCAAGAGCATTCAGCTCAGAAAAATGATTGTATTTTAATAGACATAAGGGGGTCTTGTGTTTTAAGGAAGTTGGTTTCCTAAGTGTTAAATTAATGTAATTATTTAGGCTTTTGAGTGATTTTAATGAAAATAGAAATTAATTAAGTATTGTGAGGCATATTTGTAAATGTTCTTGAATGTTGGAGAACATGAGAGATTTAGGATAGTTGAAAGATTTGGGAATCAGTTGGAAATATTAGATTAGGAATTGGTTCCATGATTTGAGGATTAGAGAGGATCCTTAGAGATAAGGAAGAGATTTTAGGATTTTGTTGAGAAGGTTATGGATCTAAACCAAGAATTGGTTGTAGAATCCTTTTGTATAAATGTAAGCCTAAAAGGCATAGTCAAGGGTTAGATGGTTAGCCAGTTACTTAGTTAGAGGGTTTGATTGTAAGCCTACGAGCAGGTAGGAAAATAGAGGCCACTTATTAGAAAATCAGGCCAGAGAGAGAGAGACTCTTGATGTAATTATTTAATTATCAATATAGAGAATTCGATTCCTGAATTGTGTGGTGCGTATCGATTAATGGAGTCATGAATTGTGTATGAATTAGTGTAATTCTGCATAATATATGTATGCAGGTGGAGTTCGGGAAAAACACAGAGGAGAAGTAAGGATGTTGTCTCGTGTTGGATTGTTAAATCCGATTGAAGGATCAACATGAAGTTCAGGAGTGACAATGATTAAAGAGTACACAGAGTTAAGCTCAGGAGAGAGTTGTGTGGCAGAACAACGAAAGACCAGAACCCCAAAGAAACCCGAAACCGTAGAAGAACACTGAGAAATAGCATAAAAACGAAGTAAAGGGAAGGATGAAGAAATGAAGTGACGATGCACAAGAGTCATTGGATCTATAAGATCAACGAACGAGGTTGAAGGTGATGGGCGACCAAGATTAAGTCGTGCAACATAAAGTAAAAGAGATGAACGGTGGAGATTAAACCCAAGTGCTAGCAGAATAGAGGAGTGGTTTCCTTAGGCGCACAGGAGTCTTTGGATCTATAAGATCAACGAACGAGGTTGAAGGTGATGGGCGACCAAGATTAAGTCGTGCAACATAAAGTAAAAGAGATGAACGGTGGAGATTAAACCCAAGTGCTAGCGGAATAGAGGAGCGGTTTCCTTAGGCGGAAGTGGTTTTCGCGCGACATCAAAACCGTAAGTGGTAAGTGAAAAACGGACCCGATGAGGTTTATGGACCATATCTTAATTCAGTTGAAGTCCAGAGGTGATCAGACCGTCCGTTGAATCTGAGATCGGACAAATATCACGTGCTAAGCAAGCGTGGAGGAATCTTTGAAAAATGGACCGATGAGATTTTATGCAGCGGGGTTAAATCCTATTGAGTTCCAATGATCAATACCATCCATGGGTTGATGGATCAGACGATAATCGCGCAGAAAAGTGTGCATAGGTTAATATTTTGAGCGGACCCAATGTGTTTATTAACGTGGGTTATATTTGTTTGACTTCCGGAGGATGAATGGAGATCGCGCGACAGTCGTTGATCTAGTGGAGTAAAATCAACGGAGGAGGCTGAACGCAGTAAAGGTGAGCGTCGGAAAATGTGCAAAGGCCATGGATTGGCGGAAAGGTAAAATTAAGTGACTTATGTGTATTTCTATTATACTAGGGTTATAATAGAAATAAAGGAATTGAATGTATTTTGGGTTAGGTCGGGTTTAACCAAAGTCTTAGACCATGGTTTGGGTTGATAGGAGCAGGAAATAAAAATTAACCAAAGTTGTTATGAAGGTTGAAGGGTTGAATTATAAGGTTCTGCTCAAAAGGATTAATTAAGAAGCCTAAAGCCTTAATTTGTGAAGGTTTGGTTAGGCAGGGAAATTAAAATTCCTGGGACATGATAGATTATGCATTTTATATGCATACTATGGGTAAGGTCGGCTTAGGCTGGCATCATTTGGTATCAGAGCCGAATAAGGAAATTTTGTGTTATGTTTTAAAGATGTGTAAGCAGGCAAGAGGAGATCAGATTTTAAATCTGACAAACAGTAAGCACACAGAGATAAAGTGTATCAGAAACTGTAGATGCAAAAGAAACAGAGAACAATCCATTCAAAGTGAAGGTGAATGGTAGAAAAAGATCATGCAGAGATCTTGAAGAAAGGAGGTGAGGAGATTGCAGCAACCTAGAGCAAGGAGTGCTCATTTGGTTCCAGAAGAGAGAACCAAGAGGGATGCCAAAAGATTGAGCTCAGAGGAGAGAAGCTTATTGAGGCATATGTAGCAAGAAGGAGACTTGTTACTGCAGAGGTATTGTTGCAGCCCACAGGGAATATCATAAAGGCAATTCCATAGAGGATGTGGGTAGAATTGCTAAAGGATGAAGGAAGTTGGTAAGAGTTTCTGAATGAAAGCAGAATGTGGTAGAACCTTGAAGATTTTTAACAGAGGTTGGATAAAGAGGATAGTTGTGTTCTTAAAAGGTGCATATGAGTTGAAGCCTAGAAGGAGCAGAGAGAAGTGCTCAAAATAGGTTCTAGAGATAGAGAACCAAGTTCTTGCCAAAAGACCAAGTACAGAGGGAAGCTTGGTGAGGTAAGTGGTAGTAGGGAGGAATTACTGTTGCAGAGACTTGTACAACTCACAGTGAGTGAGTGAGGAACTCACAGAGATGGAGAAGAAGATGACAACTGATAGTCATAGTAGAGGTTTTGAGGAAAACCACAACAGAAGAAAAGTGAAGAAGGAGGATGCCAAGGCAAATGGCAAGAGAATGAATCAAGAGGAAATTGACAAGGAGGTTGTTGAGTTAAAAGAACAACTCGATGTATTGAGAATGATACTAGAGGAAAACCAAAGACAAGGTTGGGTCTTAAGGAAAAGGCCAGTGAAGTGGTCTAAGTTATAGAGAAGGCTACAATAGAGGCAGGTGAAGTGGTTGATAAAAAAACTCAGAGAAACAGAGTTGGAAGTGGAAGTTTCCATTAGTGAACCAGAACAGGGTGAAGTTCTAGGTGAAGATGAAGACTTGAAGACTAAAACTTCAAGCGAGACCAAAAGGCCACATGATTTTAAATCTAATGATTTATGTATGTTTGTAGGTGAAACAGATGGAGAAGGACAATTTGCTAATATTTTCATAATGGATGAAGAAGACAGGCAGAATCTAAATTATGTTCTAAAAGAAGATGAGATATACACAGTTGGGAAAAAGTTTTACTTTTCAACATGTTGTAAGGACTGAAAGCAGAGGAATTTTGACTCATGACGATGACCAAAAGCAAGAAGAAGTGGAGAAGGATATCAATAAACCAAGTGGAGGGCTTGAAGAGGCTGAAGAGTAGACCATCAAAATATTTCTGAGTCATGCAGAAGACTTGGAATAGCAGAAAGATTTTAGTAAAACCTTGATGTTTGAAGTTGTTACAATACAGGAACAATTTCTTATGAAGGGAGGAGTTGAAATTCAATCTAAAGAGCTGATATGTGAAACAACAGTTGAGGCTATTAAACTCTGTAATTTTAAAATTGATAATTTGTGTATAAATGTAGGAATCATAAGTAATGATGAAGTACTTATGAAGTGTAACAGAGAACTTGAATTGCTGGAGTATTTGCTGGAAAATTCAGAGTATGACAATGTGATTGCAGAGGAAGGAGTTCACTATAGTGGACAAGAGCAAAAATACATCATTGAATCAGATGGTGTGGAGGAGAGATTAACTGATAGTCTTGAGAGTACTTTAGAGAATTCTTTAGAGAAGTTGAGTCAGCGTACTGATGTGTTGATAGAGGAGGAAAAATCAGAGCAGCATACTAATGTGTTGCCAAAAGAAGAATAGGCATAGAAGCCTTATGATTTTTATTTTAATAATTGTTTTGTGAGTGCAGGTTTTGTTGCAAATGCTAGAGGAAATTTGGCACAGATGAGCAGCCAAATAAAAATGAAAGAGGAAGATTATGTGGAAGTATTTAATCCATACAACAGAGATGTTCAATTGCTGGAAAGAATGTTGGAAAGTCAGGATTCAATGCAAAAAGAAGCAAACATGAAAGAGGGTAAGGATGAAAGGGAGGCAATAAGAATAAGCGAAAAAGAGTAAGTGATAGAATCTGACAACTTCAAAGAGAAGATAATGAACAACAGTTTGAAGGGTTAGTAGACAACAACAACAAACTGAAACAAAGTGAAAGAAGAAGCAGTAAGTGGTAAAGTATGTACCAGCCCAAGGATGTGTTGGAAACAAAGATTGAAGAATTATGGAAAATAATGATGAAACAATCCAGAATGAGGAGATTGACAACAACAAGAAGTGTGATCAATCAGAACTTGAACCTGATTGACAAGAAGAGGAAGATGAAACATAAGACAACAGACATATAGTAGTAGCAAAGGTGAAGAGCTTTCAAACAGTTACAAACTAAATTTTGGGACCCTAGAGGTTTCCTATCAACATATGAAGACACATGATCAGGAGATCATGAATGTTTTCTACCTTGGGAGTCTGATGCACGAGCATTCAGATCAAAAAAATCATTGTATTTTAATAGACATAGGGAGTCTTTTGTTTTAAGGAAGTTGATTTCCTAAGTGTTAAATTAATGTAATTATTTAGGCTTTTGAGTGATTTTAATGAAAAGAGGAATTAATTAAGTATTGTGAGGCATATTTGTTAATGTTCTCGAATGTTAGAGAACATGAGAGATTTAAGATAGTTGAAATATTTGGGAATCAATTGGAAATCTTAGATTAGGAATTGGTTTCATGATTTGAGGATTAGAGAGGATCCTTAGAGATAAGGAAGAGATTTTAGGATTTTGTTGAGAAGGTTATGGATCTAAACCAGGAATTTGTTGTAGAATCCTTTTGTATAAATGTAAGCCTAAAAGGCATAGTCAAGGGTTAGCTGGTTAGCTAGTTAGGGGTTAGCTAGTTACTTAGTTAGAGGGTTTGATTGTAAGCCTACAAAAAGGTAGGAAAACGGAGGCCACTGATTAGAAAATTAGGCCACAGAGAGAGAGACTCTTGATGTAATTATTTAATTATCAATACAGAGAATTCGATTCCTGAATTGTGTGGTGTGTATCGATTAATGGAGTTATGAATTGTGTAAGAATTAGTGTAATTCTGCATAATATATGTATGTAGGTGGAGTTTGGGTAGAACACAGAGAAGAAGTAAGGATGCTGGCTCGTGTTGGATCGTTAAATCCAATTGAAGGATCAACATGAATTTCAGGAGTGACAGTGATTAAAGAGTACGCAAAGTTAAGCTCATGAGAGAGTTGTGTGGTAGAACAACGAAAGACCAGAACCCTGAAGAAACCCGAAACCGTAGAAGAACACTGAGAAATAGCATAAAAACGAAGGAAAGGGAAGGACGAAGAAATGAAGTGACGATGCACTAGAGTTTTTGGATCTATAAGATCAACGAACAAGGTTGAAGGCGATGGGCAACCAATATTAAGTCGCACAACATAAAGTAAAAGGGATGACTAGTGGAGATTAAACCCAAGTGCTAGCGGAATAGTGGAGCAGTTTCCTTAGGCGGAATTGGTTTTCGCGCGGCATCAAAACCGTAAGTGGTAAGTGAAAAAGGGATCCAATGAGGTTTATGGACCATATCATAATTCAGTTGAAGTCCGGAGGTGATCAAACTATCCGTTGAATATGAGATTGGACGGATATCGCGTGCTAAGAAAGCGCGGAGGAATCTTTGAAAAATGGACCCGATGAGAGTTTATGTAGCGAGATTAAATCCTGTTGAGTTCTAATGATCAATACCATCCATGGGTTGATGGATCGAACGGTAATTGCGCGGAATAGTGCGTGCAGGTTAATATTTTGAGTGGACCCGATGTGTTTATTAACACAAGTTAAATTTTTTTGAGTTCCGAAGGATGAATGGAGATCGCACGACAGTCGTTGATCTGGTGGAGTAAAATCAACGGAGGAGGCTAAACGCGATAAAGGTGAGTGTCGGAAAATGTGCAAAGGTCGTGGATTGACGGACAGGTAAAATTAAGTGAGTTATGGGTATTTCTATTATACTAGAGTTATAATATAAATAAAGGAATTAAATGTACTTTGGGTTAAGTCAGGTTTAACCAAAGTCTTAGACCATGGTTTGGGTTGATAGGAGCGGGAAATAAAAATTAACCAAAGTTGTTATGAAGGTTGAAGGGTTGAGTTATAAGGTTCCGCTCAAAATGATTAATTAAGAAGCCTAAAGCCTTAATTTGTGAAGGTTTGATTAGGCAGGGAAATTAAAATTCCTAGGACATGATAGATTATGCATTTTATCTGCATACTGTGGGTAAGGTCGACTTAGGCTAGCATCAAAGATGGTGTAGCCTTAGGATGCCCTGGTTTTTTCTTTTGGTTTCAGTCCCACATTCATGCTTGGAATATGGCACGGGGGTGAATGGTTGAAGAGAGAATTGGCTCAGCCATTCTATGGTCACGTGGAACGTGGTAGTCCCATCCCGGGTTGGATTTTTCATAATTAATATGAGTTTATTTCTCCTTGTTAATTCATAATTATTATACTGGTTTATATGTGGATTCTATGGTTGATGTATCCTCGATAATTTTGTTGTTATTATGATGGTTATAAGCATGTATTATGACAATGATGATGTATGGCTCTCCTCATGTTTTGATTTGTAAATGATGGAACAATGTATCTATGACCTAATAGATGATAATACAGCTAATGATATAAGAGAAAAATTATCCTTAGTGATTCTCAGATAAGTATGAGACCCCTATGCACAGATCTTTTATCTAAACCTGTAGATTTCATATTTGTGATATGTTTGATGAAATGCATGTCATAGCTAATAGGGGTCCAGTCTAGACCTTATCATTGTTTTTTACAAATGCATCATTGTTATGTTGTGTAATTTCATTTCTGAAAGCGTCATTAAGTTCTGGACAGTGACATGGCCTCTGGGCCTTAAAAGTGGCACAAATCCCAGAGACCCAAGCACAGGTCTGATGAGAAAAGTGGTTGGACGCATGCATACCTATGTTGTGGGAGTGTCTAAAGCCTCCTAAACGCATGCATGCCCATATCAAGGGAGTGTTTGGGGGTTTAATGGTCTAAAACTTCAGTTCGTCTTAAGTGTTGGTTACGTGAATGGTTGGGATGGCTCCCGAGAGTTCTGCTGCTAATGTGGAAGGTATGTATGTTTTGTTTCTATCAATTCCACTTCCTTAAGGTGACCTAGGAGATTGAAACCCATTATAGTGGCCTCTCTTCACATATTTAACCTGATTGGTTAGTTACTTGGGTATATGTGGGATGAGGGTGTTACAGAAAAAATCAAAGAAACTCTCATTAAAGGAAAACAAATGCCAATGTAAACATAATGATGGCTCTATAGAGACACAATCAAATTTAGAGGCTCAAGAAAACCTTTTGTATCAACACAATATGGAAAGCAAGGTAAAGAAATTAAAATTTTTGCATTCTATAAGACAATCGCATGTGCAAAGTGGGCACCAGTGCTAACCATTGCACTTCCAAAGGGGAGAGATTGTGTTGGGTCGCTCTATCTCATAACAGAGAGTGTGTTATGACTAATTTGCTCAAAATATGATACAAAAAACCCTTCCAAGCTCAAAATTGTCTTTTCTTAAGGCCAATTGTTGTTTGAATAGGGAAATTAATGTCACTTTGAAAATTCAAAAATGACTAATTCAAGGAAACCACTATAGGAGATCTCCTTCCCCAATATGGTTGCCAAGTTGTTATATGGGAAATTCACTTTTGTGGATAAAAATAAACTCCCTAAATCTGGTGGCTTGATCTACAAACAACATGGACAAAAGGATCTATGTTTTCCTTATAGAGGTTAGAATACGGAAAAGAGGCTTTCCTGGAATATGTAGTAAGCCCTTTGCTTCTCCTTGCTTGTAAGCTCCAACTCTAACTCTAATCGTTATAAATGGAACCTGCAATAATGACTAAAACAAGCAAGAGAACTGCAATATCCACATAGCATAAAATAATGTCTCTAATCAATGAGTCAAATTGCATTGAAATACATAAACATCAACATGACACAAGTATAGGAAAACATAGTGCTTTTTGTATTAATAAATGAAGGAGAGAGTTACAACCATTTATAGATGTCTCCCCAATTATATTTTCCTTCCTTTCCACAAATCAAACCTTCAAACTCAACCATAATGCATTAATGGAGGATGATTCCTTAAGCTCAAAGTAGCAGTATGAGGGCACTAATAATCTCCAAAAGTTAACCCAGACTCTATGGGAGGCAGTAGATTTATAGGGTAAAATTGATAGTTTAGGATTTACTAATCAAGGCTTGAGATCTACATATGAAGGAGGATAAGAGATAAGACCTCTAGAGTAGGAATTCAAGATCTCTATCCATGGTAAATGGTTAAAACCACCTTAGAAGCTTCTGGAAGGAGAATATTTGAAAATATTTTTCATTTTTTCTCGAAATTCTAGAACCATCGCACTAGCAAATTAGAACAACCTGCACTGGTCAGTGTAGGTGCTAATTTATGTAACTTGCAACCATTGCAGGTGGAGAAATGTGCAGGGTGCACTAGGAACAATGTAAACTTTGAAACGGGAACTCTAGCCAAAAACCCCCAAAAAACATGAAAAACAGTGTTAAAAACAAAAAGTGTTGACACTGGAATAACACTTTTTTTTTCTAGGGTAAATTTTCAACATGTTTTAAAAATGGCAGTGATAACCAATTTTTTGTGCAAAAAACATCCTGAAAACCAAAAGTGTTAATGTTGGAATAACACTTTTTTTTTCTAGGGTAAATTTTCAACATGTGTTGATGTTGAAATAATGTATGTTTTTTTAAGGATAAATTTTCAACACTTTGAAATAATGGCGTAAAAGATTTTATCATGACTCCGAAGAACATTAAAATTTCAAAAGAATAATTAAAACAATGAAAAAATACCAAAAAAGGTTTAAAAAAAATAACAAAACGTAAATAAAATATATATTAAAAACAAAACATAAAATTACAAAAAGACAAAAAAAAAAATCAAATATATAAAAAATAAATAAAATAAACAAATAAAAAAATAAAATAAAAAATCAATCAATCATAAAAATGTTAAAAAAGAAAAACAAATTAACCTATGAAAGATAAGAATTAAAAAACTAAATTTTTTTAAAAAAATATAAAGAAATAAATAATAACAAAAACATATTCTCAATTAAAAAAAAACTATAAAATTAAGTAAATAAAAATACAAAAATTTAAAAAACCATTAACCAAAAAAAAAAAATTATTTAAAAAGAAAACTAGAAAATTAACAAACAAAACCTTAAAGAAAAAAAAAAAACAAAACAAAAACAAAACTACTAAAATTAGCTTAAAAAGATTAAAAAAAATAAATTATAATAAACCTAAAAACAAAAACAAAAAAAACAAAAATCAAATTTAAAAAAACACGAACATAACCATTAATAGATATGTTCAAACTTACAAAAAAAATGCCCCACCCACCCCCCCGGCTGTTGGGTGGGCTAAAGGTTGATTCTGAGAATCAGCGTTCAACTCGACCGGTGGACCTGGGCAGCGGCGCTGCATGCCCGACGGCCCGTGGGGACGCATCGCTAGGCGACTGAGCTATTAAGAATCGGCCCTCAGCCGCTCGACGGCCCATGGGGGTGCGACTTTGGACAACAGAGTTGCATGCAGCTCTGCCGCCTAGGGCCGCGCCCCCACAAGCCATCGGGCGGGCTGAAGGTCAATTCTCAGAATTGGCCTTCCGCCCACCCAGCGGCCCGAGGGGGTGCAATTTTTTTTTCTAAGTTTAATTTTTTTTTCTTTTTTTAAGGTTAATGTTTGTTTTTTTCTTAATTTGATTTTTGTTTGGTTTTTTTAGATTTATTATATTTTTTTTTTTTTTTTTTATTTTTTTTTTTTTTTTTTTTTATAATTTGATTTTAGTGGTTTTTTAATTTTGTTCTCTAATTTTGTTTTTAAATTATCTAAAACTTTGTAATTTTTTTCTTTTTTCTTTTTTTTTTAAATCAAATTTGTTTTAATGTTTTTTTTTTTTTTTTTATATTTTTAGTTTTTTTAATAGTTTTTTTTAATTTTTGTATTCTTATTTATTTATTTTTATAGTTCTTTTTAAATTTTGTTTTTTATTTTTTTTATTTTTTATGGTTTACAAGATTAAAAAAAAAAATGCATTTTTTCTTTGTCTTTTTTCTATTTATTTTTATATTTGTTTTTTTAAGTAATCAACATTTAAAAAAAGAGAAACAAGACAATTAGAAAATTTGTTAAGCAATCATGATTTAATAAACAATTGGACATTTAAAAAAATAAAATAAAATTAAGTATCAAAAAATGTAAAATTATAAAAATAAAAATAAATAAATAAAAATAAAAATCCACACTTAAATACATTAGAAAATTTAAAGTCTCAAAAATAAGCCCTCTAAAAAAAAAGGGTCGATGTTGCATCAACTCGTTTCAAAATCAATATGAAAATCACTAACATTTAAAAACAAATATTTATATTTGATACATAAGAAAATTTAAAGTGTCAAAAATATGCTCCGACAAAAAAAAAAAAAAAGGTGTATTATGTGTCACCACTTTTCAAAATCGGTTGACCTTTTTGCTACCTCAATGAAACGGGTAATCGTAACAGTTCTTGTTTCAAAGTTTACATTGTTTAGAGCTAAAAACATGGTTTTTGAGCTCATTGACCCAAAAACTCAGACTTTTTGGAAGGTGATGCTCAAGGCTTTGTAAAGGGATGATGACAAAGTGTGTAAGGATGTTGATTGATCTGATTTTCAGTCCTTTCGAGTGAATGCAAAAAAATGACCTGTAATAGTTTGCATTCCCACTTTCATAACTAGAAAACAATAATATTTATAATATGACAAGTAGGACATAATAGAGTTAATGCCATGGGGTGTGAACTATGTACCATAGTAAGCTTCCAAATAGCTTTATTCCTACAAACATGCAAGCAGTAATTAGGGTCAACATGGAGGCATTTAATAAAACATATAACAAGTATCCTGAGATTTCCCAAACTAATGGTGAAGGGTTCAAAGGAGTTTACAACCTTAGAAAGTTAATTTCATTTTTCCTACCACAGTTTATCGACCGATTTCCTCTCCATGGTTCTAGTCTTAATTTCTTCTTAAGTTCATTCCTTAGTTTCAGGTAATTATTGGTCCACATAGATGAATGTCAAAATATAGAATAAATCACAAATATCCCTATAGCACTCCACTTCTTCCAAACCTGCAAGCTTGATTCCTTTTTTCACACCCTCTGAAATTAATAAATGGACATGATGCAAATAGATCTCTTCCATGTGCAATAAGAAAAATGGTAAGAAAACCTATTCTCTCCCAAACACACCCACTTGATCTTCAAATTTAGTTCTCTTGTGTGACCCATGAAAATAACAAAGCTATGCTTATATGAATGATCAAACCATCATGGTTGTCATGACCTTTTATGTGACAATCCCTTATACTTCTTAAAACTTCATGCTATATTATTTTCCACTCAATACTACTAACTTCAAGTTTGTCACCAAAGTTCTTTTCTTTATTATCCTCAACCATGAAGTGAAAATGAAATTTATATAGGAGCATATATGAAAGGCTTCAAAACATAGGAAAAAGTATTGTCCCAAACAACTAACCATATTTGGCATCGTAATAGTACTCTTCGGCCTCTAGTGGCTTTAATTATTACTTATTCCAATCAAGGGAGGAATCAAAAGTGCATAAGTATAATCTATAATCAAAGGTTTTACTATTGAATACTATAACCTCCAATATGGTAATAAAATCTCAGATAACATGAAGAGGAGGATTTAGGCCGACACAAAGTCCTTTTGCTTGGAGTATTGATCCAAAAGTAAATTCACAATAGCTTTGGTTGGAGAATCTACCAATATTTATGTAGGTGGCCTCAATTTCCATAGAAAAATTGCATAGTCCACATGAATAAAAAAACCTCCAAAAGTACTGGACTCTTTTTCTCAAGTTCTAGGATGGAAATTAAAAGTAAATTTCCACTGTTTCCTCCTTACCTAAACCCTATCGCTTGAAGCATTTTTCACAGTTACAATCTTTGTCTCATGTAATGCTTCCCATATCAAATATTTGCACAATATTTGTTCAGGTTGTAACATGTAGGCTCTTCATCATTTCACTATCATGCAAGACCAGGTGTAAATCCCTAACCTTAGCATACATATTACAATTAATATCTACTCGTGAATTTCCTATTCCATAGTTGACCATCAACATAGATTCATTAATGTCCCTTTGCGACTGATAAGAAATCATGTAACACACGACCATTTCTCTTTACCCAACATCTTTGTCAGCATAACCAAGGAGTTGTTTAATCAAATTTTTACTCTTTACCTATTAAAAACAGTAACGAATGAGCCAGGGATGCTCATAACTCCAAATACTTTAATGCTTATTCAAACATGTGATGGATGCATTTGATCAAACATTCATTCAATCAATCAAAGAATAAATAATAATAATCGTTCCCACATTATTCAATTCATACCACTCATCTCGTCCAACTATTTAATGACACCATGACAAAGATTATATCAAAACATTCTTGATGGCCAACATGGTCATCGAGTGCAATTAGAGGATTATTAAGCATATAAATATTGGTTCTAGAATTATAATCCTTGATATAAATGAAATAAGCCTATCGATCATATACATTGAGCTAAGACAAGTATTATTGAATTTACACCAAAAGGAGAGGTACTGATCCTTTACTATGGGTAAGACATAATACTACTCTCTTCTTATTTGCATGATGATGAACTACTCACAGGTGCATCACTTGGAAGACTCATTTTAATCAAAGAATTCAGAATATCAGTGTCATGTTGACGACAACATTGTTGGGTATGATACAACAAAATGCACATATCTATAAAAGTACACACATAAGACCTCTGCCATTCTCATAGATTTAATGCTCATGTTTAGTAGTATGTTCTAACAGATCAATAAGAGCATCGTAAGCTTCATGAGGATAGTTTTCTCAGTTTGGTTTATCATGAAGATATACAATATCCAAATCAAATAGCTTTTGACTTTGCTTTGAGGCATGATTTTAAAATCATCAACTTATCCCTAAAGTTTTAATAATAAAATGTACAACTCAAATGTATAGCAACAACTAATTCACCAGATGGTTCTATGCTAACATTATCCATTTATATTATTTTGTATCAAAACAATTGTGTCGGAGGTCATCTTTCATCCTCAACAAATATCAACAAAAAAAATGAAAATATCTTAGCTACGTCCAATTCTTATTTTCACTCATTGAAATCGAAGTGTAGATGGTATTGTAGTTAATCAGCATCATCGGCATTATCGACAATGGGTTTGTATATCTTTAACCCAAGTTTGATGATATCATTCCACTCATTGAACCATAATATGATGGAACATTAACGATTGAGTTGGGCGAGAATGTGAACCCTAATTTTTTGAGAATACTAATGGACAAGTTGAGAGAGAGATGAAAATTAATGGGCAAACAATTGTTGTATTCTAAAGTCTGAAATCGAGGTAAGTGAGAGAAACCATTGATGCAGCCATTAGAACTTGTAATTACATCACTATTTCATTGAGAGCGATCACACAAGTATCAACAAAAAAGCATATACAAGGGGGTAAAACACCCTCTCAAATACCCAAATTAGAGCATTTAAGGCATAGTAAAATTTTAAAAAATTTAAGAATTTTAAAAAAAAAAAAGTGATATAAAGGCATATAAAAATGCCATTTCAGAAAATATGAGAACTGATTTCTTTCGAGCTGCCACTTTTTCAGAAAACAGAAGGTCGAAGAGCTGGGCTTTTGAGCAGGGCACAACTTGAAAAGTTAATAAAATTAAGATGTAAAAAAAACAGAGGTCGAAGAGCTGGGCTTTTGAGCAGGTCATAACCTGAAAGGTTAATAAAATTAAAACCAGTTTCTGAAGGGCGGGGAAGAAGGGGAAAAGGGCGGGGAAGAAGGGGAAAAGGGCGGGGAAGAAGGGGAAGCAAAGTAAAAATAAAAGAAAAGGTCAGTGAAGGTATAAGGAAGGTTGAAGAGCCGGGCCCGGCTCTTCAACCTTCCTTATACCTTCACTGACCTTTTCTTTTATTTTTACTTTGCTTCCCCTTCTTCCCCGCCCTTTCCCCTTCTTCCCCGCCCTTTTCCCCTTCTTCCCCGCCCTTTTCCCCTTCTTCCCCGCCCTTCAGAAACTGGTTTTAATTTTATTAACCTTTCAGGTTATGACCTGCTCAAAAGCCCAGCTCTTCGACCTCTGTTTTTTTTACATCTTAATTTTATTAACTTTTCAAGTTGTGCCCTGCTCAAAAGCCCAGCTCTTCGACCTTCTGTTTTCTGAAAAAGTGGCAGCTCGAAAGAAATCAGTTCTCATATTTTCTGAAATGGCATTTTTATATGCCTTTATATCACTTTTTTTTTTTTTTAATTCTTAAATTTTTTAAAATTTTACTATGCCTTAAATGCTCTAATTTGGGTATTTGAGAGGGTGTTTTACCCCCTTGTATATGCTTTTTTGTATCAAGAATTCCTCCAATCTCAAAACTTAACCATTGTAACAAATAACCCAATGTTAGTGCAATGACCTTATCATATGGGGAGAGGGTCATTCGATCATAATGCATAATTAAACCCTTTTCATTTTCCAAAGGTATTGAAACACCTTCAAACACTTGGGATCTCCATAAAGATGGTATCAAACATTATTGTTCCATATCCTTATTGAATCTTCCTTTGAAATAATTAGAATTTGTTTTGAATTTGATGTGAAGAAACATTGTGTCACAGTGCTCTTATGACCTTTAATTTGCATAATCTTCACAATCTCTTTTCCTGAGCCAACCTTCCCATAAATAATTTCCCACACCTTGACATTTTCTATAACAACTGAAGCAGTCACAAAACGTTCATTAGGTGAAAGAACAACCATGTTATTTTCAATTGATTTGTGTCCATAACTCCTATGAACTTTATCTATAAGACACAAGAATAAAATTATTTCTCAAGTTCACATAAAAGACTTGTATGTAAATGTATGTAGAAATGAAAAGACCTAGCGCCTAATTACATGAGTGTAGGCTTGCATCTAGGTTGACTTATACAATTTGAAACATGTTTAAGATCCTTTTCACAAGTGACAAGTTTTCTTCCCTTTTGAAGGTGATTTGTACTTTGATATAATAATGAATCCTTCAAAGATAGTGCCTCTCCTTATATTGACGCTAATTTCAATGAGTCTTCAAACTTAATTTTGACTTATTTTTTTATTCCTTTGGGGTTTCCCTTGTGGGGAATCTCCATCAATAAATATCCTTTCTTCCTTGGAGAATAACGGGGTTCATTGGCTACTAGAAGGTTTTATTAAATGGAGTCTTCTTTCCATGCTTGAAGAGGCTACTTCAATGGCCTTCGACAATAGGTGGGTTTCATCAAAGTTCCATTATAGCGTTGCATGTAATATCCTTCCAAGGTCTTGTCAAATGGCAAAATTTATGGCACATATAAAAACTCTAAAAGGTTACCCTACATGCCCAAACATAATATGAATTAGTAAAATCACGAGCCTTCTAATGCTTGATGCAAGAGACATAAGATGTGGTTTTATAAATATCAAATGTTGAAACCTTGAATGAATGTATAATAGGTGAGAGATTATGCAAGCATAATTTGTTCGAGATGTTTCACATGTCTTTACTTGAGGAAAAGCTCAATGCATAATGTCAAAATTTGATGATCTACTCCAGAATTCATGACAATGCATATACAAGCTCTCTTCTCTATTCATAATAAAGAAGACTTATGATTTTTTAAAACTTGCATCACCATCAAATATTTAAAAATATGATATCCAATAGACAAAAATAAAGTGTTGGAGGTTAGATTATTTTGGAAAAAGAATCCTAGGTTTGAAAACCAATTCAATATTGAAGCATATGAGCTAACTTAATGGGATTGATGTACAATCCAACCTCCAACATGACAATAACTAAAAATGCCATGAAATTCTCATGAAGATTCATGCTTGAAGATGAAAATAAGAGGATGAGAACTAAGGTTAAGTATGGCCAGCAATACAAGATTAATACATATAATTTGCAATGCATACTACAGGGGTATAAAGAATGAAGTTTCATGAGTAAAGCATCAACTCCACAAACCATATTGCATTTAGAAGAATGAAAACTAAGATGAAGCAAGGTAGGCATAGGCAGTTCACCTTATGCAAAAATGATCAACCACAACCTTCCATTATAATTAGGTCCTTGAAGGATGTAGTTAATTTAAGACATAGGCATACCTATTAAAACCTTGAAAAGTAGAGGAGGGCCCAAAATTTGGATATTTAGGCTAAACATTTTGCATAATGTTGTAGCAGCTACAACACTACCCCTTCATTCCCATTCACATTATCATTCCCGTGCTTAGTAGGTATGCTAGTTTAATTGTACTCAATTCAACCAAAGTAATATAAGTGAATTTGAATTGGTATTTCATCTACATAGTCTATTTGAATGTTACTTCATTCTCTTCATGCACATTACTAATTTCGTATTTTGTCACAAGTTGATATTGTTCTTGTGCTTAAAATCCTACACGAAGTTCACAATTTTAGTGTTTGGGGACATAATGTTTATGTTAAAATTGTAGAAATATTCTATTACTGAGGAAAAATTAGAGTATGAAAGGATGTTGCTATGTCTATTGATATGTTGGTTGGAATCCAGTAAAAGTTTTTAACTTGATGAAAGGGTAATAAATGTTGTTGTTGTGAACAATTATTAGTGAGATTAATGCTTAGATGGAAGTTAATAATATTTTGTTGATAAAAGGTATGATATAGGAATCAAGATAAGAATAAGTGGATGACATTGATTAAATTTCTATGTTTATTTATTATTTAATATAGGGTAGTTAGATATTATATACTACTAAAACATGGGTGACAAGGTCAAACTTGATTAATAAAACTACTAATATGTCAAACAATATATGTATCAATTAGTGTTATAGCTTTCATTTCTACCTTTGACAACAAACACAAGCAAGAGCATATAGTCCCCTCTATATATAGTTTTTGTAGCCAAGATATAAGAGGGACATACTTCAATAAGACAACAAGATAAAAGGCTTATCTATTCAAAGAAAGAATTTGCTTATTAAAAAAAAAATCCTAATGGAAATACACATGGCTCCTCATAAAATGAATGAAAGGAAGCCTTCCTCATAGATTTGCAAATTCAACTTTTCTAAAAATAATATTTTTTTGTCAAATAGTAGTAATAGGTCATCTAAGGTCTAACCACTTAGGTGGAAGACATGAATATGAACATCTCCAAACCATCACCCCCTATTGTCCTATAGTGGGATCCTAAGGTTGACCCTTCCTTATTTTGTAGGCTCATTTGATGGAAAACAAGTTAGGGAATTTTCCACTTACTTTAAGGATAAATTTGACTTGTTGAAGTAGAAGGTCACCTTTAGGGTATGGCTACCCAATGGTGGGAAAATGCTTAGCACATGTGGTTCAAAGATGCACTTATCTTTGGATTGAACTTATTAAGGAGGTACTTTAGCCAAGTTCTCATGTCATCACCAATGTTGGCACACATTCTACATTACTCTTCATGAGAGTTTCTATCATCCTAGCTATAGTGAAGACCTATGCTCAAATGAATTCAATTTGGTGGTTTCAAGCTAGGCTATACAATAACACATTAAAGTTTTCTACATTCTCTAGGTGCAACTCTCCATTTCTAACCCTGAACAATATTACAGTTTTCACAAGACCACATCTCACAACAATGTTGCTTACTATACCCTTCAACACCAACTCTCTATTAAGGAATTATTTTTTGAACCACAATCCACTCCTCTACTCCTATTAAAGTGATCAACATTAAGAAACATATTGAATAAAATCCTCAACTCATGCTCATGAATTGCACTTAGACACCTCTAGATCATGAGTTATTATATACTTATAACAAACAAATCAAGAATTGTATGACTAAGTTGACTTTAAGAATTTGGTCTCTATTGCCTTAGTAAAAATGATGCCTCTTCCAATCACTACTCACCTTCACCCTTATCATTTGGTATGAGTGAATGAAGGAGGTTAATCCTTATTTGTTTCTAAAAAATGTGAAATTACTTTTGTTATTTACCATGTTTCCAAGAGAGCATTCTATGTGATGTAACCCCATGAATTATATGGAATTGTTAAAAGGTGAGCCTTATCAATTTGATTGCTTCACCTTAGATGACTCTCACATGATCCCTTACATTCTTACTAAAGGTAATCGAAAGTATTACCTTTATGTCTTAGACACCCCCATCATTGATAGTCCCTCTCTATGGTATCAAAATATTGCACAACCATACTCCTTTCACCTTCTTTTCATATCATATTGGGATGCTTTTTCTAAACCTAATTGTTCAAATCATGTTCCCACACACCGATGGTCTTGGTACATGCAGATCCAACCACCACTCCTTGTGAAACTATTAACTAGCAATGGAACTTAATTGTCCTATAATTTAGATAACATAAACATTATTGATCTTTTTTTACTCCCTTTTTCATTTTTCACTTCAACCTTTATCATCATCTTTCTCCTTCTTCCTTCTAGAGACTTCACCCTTATAAATTTCCATGTCAATTATGCATTGTTGATGATAGGTTAGGTTACATTTGTCGCAATATACAAATTCAATGAACATTAGTTTTATAAAAAAATTAAATGCACAACTAAGGGATGAACAAACTCCAAAATGGGTGAAAATTTTACAAATTCAATGTTTGGTTTAAAATGCACAACTAAGGGATAAGTAAATTCCAAAACTGGAGGAGAATGAAGTTAAATTACATGTATGCAAGAAGTCTTCAACCAAAGACATAAATTCCAAAAATGGAGGAGAATGAAGTTAAATTACAAATATGCAATAAGTATTCAACCAAAGACAAGCTAAAAGGGTAGTAAAGGCCCTACATCATATCTTGGGTGTGATTGATGTGTCTTAGCACTCCTTAGTTTCCCAAGGCTGAGAAAGGAAACCAAAGAGGTAACCACATACCAACTTTAAACTTGGTAGCTAGCCCTGCCAAATTAGAGAGGGCTCTCTCTAAATCAATCCTCACAGCCAATGGAAGTGACAGGAGAATATTAGGGTTTTAGGCTATTTATTAGCTCAGTAGGGTTTGATTAGGGTTTTTTGGATAAAAAGCACTAGGTCAAGTATTCCTAAAGGTCAGTTGCAGTCACAAGATGGGGCAAGGTAGGTGCAATCAGTGACTCAAAATTATTTGTCATTGTAGTGTGGTGAGGATGATATGGTAGGAGTTAAGTGAGAAAAAACATGAATTCGCTTATCTAGAAGGAAAACATTGAAATTCTAATCCCAAACAAAACAGAGCATTCAAATAATGATTTATGTTTAAAACTTATGAGATAAAGCATAAGATGAAATGTAGATGGCTGCTAGATATGTCTAATAATAAAACATAAGAAAAACATAGCCACTAACTACAACACACGAATCCCATAAAAATAGCTGCAACTGTCTATCATATTTATGCAAACAATCAAGTACATTAGTTCAAGAGTCTGAGCTTCAAGTATGCAACCCTCTCTTTTGCTTGATTATGACTACATATAGATGAAAAAACCAAATTTACCCTCTAAGGGGTCGAATCCTCCTTCATAGGAATTGATTACTTGATACTCTCTAACCACAACCAAAAACTAGGGGAGTTAGAAACCACTTCCCCATTTAAACTAACTGATTCTCAAAGCATTTAATTACAATATTCTTCACTACAGTAACCCCTAACAAACTCATTTACATAATATGAAATCATAATGAAACCATTACATAAACCCAACTCGAAATTTCACCATTTACATGCAAAAAATACCTTCATTCACAAAAGTGCAACGAATTTCAGCAAAAGCGCAACGAACTTTGGAAGATGATTTGGAGGCCTTCCCAGTTGAGTTTTTTGTTGAAAAAGGTATGTATGGAAAGCTGAAGATGTCCTCTACACAATGGAATCACTAATACCTGCAAAAAATGGCGTCAAACCCCTTAAAGATTGACTTGAAGTCAAACTATCCAAAAGTGCAGCGAGTACCTTGAAAATTTGGCAGAAAGGTGAAAAATAAGCACGATTTAGTGATTTTTTAAAACTTTATGAGTCTTTAAGTGTCCCAATGTACTTTTCTGACATTTTTATACCAAAATATATCCCCACATTCTTGAAATTATGCATTTGGACCTCCTGAGAAAAAGTGCAGCAACCACTCGTTGTGTTTTTGGGTAGTTAAATTTCTGTGGTTTTTGGAAAAATAGTGGTCAAAGATGAACTAATATCTCTTTAACCATAAACCTGTTTACAAAAATGGGAGAGGTTTTTTCCGATAAGGTTTTTTCCAAGAAAATCACCTCTCAGTTTTGTGAAATTAATTCCCATATTCTTGGAATTCATTCCACAAAAGAATGGCTAAAACAGGAAATTAAATTGGAGAATTTGATTTTCTGAAATATGCCTCCAAGAAATTTGAATATATCCCAATCTATCAAACATGTGTATAAAATTAAGGAGGTTATTGTGATTGGGTCTGTCCTTAACAAAAACCTCCTTTGGTTTTCCAAAATGTATCTTCATTTGGTCAGAAACCTCTTTTGAAAATGATGACAAAAAATAGAGTCAAAAGTGCAGCGACTCTCTTGTAGCAACTATATTTTGGGAATATCTCCCAAATCATAATACTTGTGCATAAACGGAAGGACTTTTTTGTTCTTTTGTCTATGACTTAAAAAAACCTCTTTCACTTTTGTAAAATTCATTTTCATTATTTCAAAAACTTATTTTGAAGTAAAATTGTCCTCGTGTGCAACAAATGACCTCAAAACCTTAAAATCATGTCAATCACGTCCTTCTTTTGACTTATTTTTGGTCTCTGATGTTTCCATGGTGCAAGAGATGTAGACTTACCCTTTGAATTGACATGGAATGCACACAAAGGTATGAGGAAGTGTTTCTCATGGGAAAGGGGTTGTGAAGGGGAGGCAAGGGATTTGAACTGCAAAACAAGGCTAAAAGTGCAACAACTTAAGGGGAGGGAATGAAGGGGAAGGAGGATAGGATAATTTCTGAGGAAATTATGGGGGGTAGGGATATGTGTGAGGAAGGCAATGGAAGTGGAATTTCTCAAATTGAGTGAGGAAAGAGGGGTGAAAAGTGGAAAACACAATCCTAGGCCAAAAGTGTAGCAACTAGCTAGGGCTGTGAGGGAAAATGGGCAAACTGATTGAATTTGAGTGTGGGTAATGATTAGAAGTGTTTGATGAGGGTAATTAGAGATGTTAATGCTAAGAAACAAAGGAATTTCTTTTCAAGTGAAGCAAAGCTCATGAAAATGCAAAAACGCAGCAAAAGCGCAACGAAACCCTAGGCAAGGAGTTTAATCAAATTTCTGAGGAAATTTACTACATGAAGGGTTTGTGAAGGCTCCACTTACTTGTTTAGAGATGCTTTGAAACATTGAGATAAATATTGAACCTGCTCTTCCTTCTTATGGCCTCCAAATCAAAAGCGCAGCAACCCTGCCAGAAGTGCGGCAGAAACACAGCAGACTGACAAAACTAGCAATTGGTGATGAATTTTGAAAGTTGGTGGCTATGAAAAGTATCACAATCACATAGAGGAGCTCTTGGAGCTTTTGGAAGGATAGAATGAAGTTCTAAAATATTTTGATTCTCCTTAAGAATTTAAAAACTCGATTTTTTGGCTTGATGATGGAATGACATCATGTGTACTTTTTGATAAAATGACTAGTGATGTGATTTGACTGCAGCATTATTTCTTCAATAGGAAATGTTACTTTGATTCACTTTATTCCCTAATTGTTAACTCCCATGATGATGACCAAGATGGATGACATGACTCCCTTGTTTGATATTGATGATTGATATAATGATGACCATCAACTGTATATCCTAGACCATGACCTATATGGTGACCCACTAACTCCTTTGATGACCTAAAACAAGGAATGATAACATGACCATGATGGGTGATGGTGATTTTAAACAAGTGGAGGGAGTAGAAATGGTACCTAGACATTGACTTGGGACCTTTTGACAACTAGGAGAGATGTCAAATTTTATTTGAAAATATAATAATTTGACCTAAGACTCTATCAACCACATGGAAAGAGTACATTTGATCATTGTGACTATTGGACACTAACAATGTGCACGTTTCCTCATTTGTTGAAGCTCAAGATGGCAAAGTTTGGACTTTCTTGCATAACTCATTGTCTCTCCCTACCCATAATATTCAGGTCAATTATGATGTATTTGCAGAGGATTTTAAGGTTCTTGATGATGGCATGGTGAGGTTTGAGATGGTTGCAGAACTTGTGAACTTGTATTGTTGTTATCATGTGCCAACCTAACATTTTTTAGGCGGTCTAGGTTAGTATGTGAAAGTAATGGTATGCTTCCAATAATAAAATATTACTTTTATACTTTACAAATTCTCAACTTTACCTAATCTCATAAGCTTATTACAAATTCTTAACTTTACAAATAATACATAAATATTTTAATGACTATAAAAATTTATCAATAACTTAAATATTTTAATGGCTATCCAAATTTATCAATAATTTAATTAACTATAGTGCTAAAATAATGCTAACTAAATTTGAAACAATGTGAAACATTCAAACTTTGAAATAGTTAGACTTCATTACACTAGATTTTATCTCTTACGATGGCCATAAAATGTTTGTGAACTTCTCATACACCAAAAAAAAAATGTTGTAATTTATTACACTACACTAAAATAGTTTAGTGGGCATGGAATGAACATCATTTGATAAGTAATATGTGTTAGTCATTACCATGTGGAACTATCAGTCCAATAAATGGCAGAGAGAATTTGCAGCAGCGGAAATAACCAAACACTTATACTCGCATACCACGCGAAGCGGTACATACAATACCCAACCAGGCGCGTGAATCACTCACATAAATGGCAGAGAGAATTCGCATCAGCGGATATAACGCGCATAACAGACACCGGTCACTGGCATACCTGGCATAGATATTCCCCATATATAGCGGGGATAGCTCGCATAACCGGGAGATACGCGGTGATTACGCGCATATCGGGATGGAACATTCCCATAAATAGCAGAGACAGCGCGCTTATCAGCGTATTGGGTGTCTTATCTCTTAATGATAAACCGCGTATCCATTGATAAATCCCGTTTTATATGATAACTCGCGTATCTTGGTGATAATTCGCGTAATTTATGATAAATCGCATATCACATGATGATAATTCGCGTATCACTGAAATAATTCGCATAATCGCAGATAATCCGCATTTTTGCAGCGAATAATCAGATATATGATTCGCATAACAGGACAAAAACTCCCCTAACAGCGTAATTGTCTGCCTATCTTGCGGTAATAATCCGGTTAAGCAGTAATAATTGGCATATCAAGAAGTGATAACTGGCTTATCAGGGCAATGATCCGCATATTATGTCGTTATAATCCGCGTTACGGACGATAATTGGCATCTCCAATGTTGATAACTCTCATATCAGGTGATAATTCACGTATCCCGTGATAGCTGGCATATCTGGTCGCATATCAGGCGGAGGTAATCCCATATTAGGCGGTGATAATCCGCAGATCCAGCTGAATTTAGTTGCGTATCACAGAAGAACTCGCATATCCCGCTTACGTTACGTTATACTATGGACTTACGTTAGGCGGTGATATTTGCTTGATATTATGTTACGTTATACTATGTGATAGGAGGTAGCGGTCCTGGTGAGCCAATAAACCCAAGTATCCACGCTGCCATTCCCACCAGGCTTATCAGAGATAGAATTGTGCCAGTTCATTCCATTAATGAAGTGAATGGGGAGTAATGGAATGTCTATGTCTATGTCTCGCACGTTCATAGATATTGACTTAAATGTGAGGAATTATTCGCCAAGCAGTTGTCTATAATGTGATTTTTTGGAAGTTTTTCCGGTCGGTTTTTCCGGTCAAAATCCAGCAGCAATTTATTGGAATCGCAAGTTTGATAGCTATTTTCTGCACAATCAAAGCGTCCCAGGGGTTTTTCAGGGTGCTGAATCCAAATATGCAGTTAAAAAACCATTTTAACTGCAACGAATCAAGATTTAACCTCAATTTCTTCCGCCAGATTCCGTCACCGGAATCTCCAAAAAGTCGCATTATAGACAACTCCATTCGGCAACCCTTATCCCGATTGCAGATTCACTGAAACTTCTGACATGGTTGCTGGGGTTTATGGGGTTTATGGTCACTCTCCCGTTTATATAGACGGACGTTAGCATTATTAGGGCAATTATTTATTGCTGATTTCTTTTACCACTAAAAAAACTATCATTCCGCCATTTAATATCTGTCCTTTGTCCTCGCTCCATTTATCGCTGAGCTCGAGGTGTGGAATGAGCAGGCTACAATGGCTCCGTGGGCCCTTTCTCATTTTCCCACATACACTTCATTGATTCTCGCTGAAGCAGTTCTATGAGCTTTCTTATTAATGGAAGAATTCACCTTAAAAATTTAAACTAGTACAAAGTATCAAAAATCATTAGGATTTCCACTACAGAAGCATATTGATGGCCCAAAAACAGTTTAATCGAAGAAGCCATTTATTTCACCGTTATGTGCCGCTATATTAATTCATTTCGCCATAGTCTAACTAGCCGGAGGAATTGTCCAGAAAGTTATGGAAATTCTGGTCATATTTAGAGAAAATTCGGCAAGGATTTTTGTAAATCTAAGTTATAGTTGTTAAACTTCAAAATTTTAGGTGTCCTAGACGTTTTTGATGGTGCTAAATACATTTCTACTATCAAAAGCATGATTCAAACACTATCTCTACAAGATTTTTTGAAATTTTTTGCCCGTATTCCGGCCACTTTTGGCTGTTTGGGCAATTCGTCCGCCTCGGTAGACGACTTCATTTATTTCACTGTTATGTGTCGCTATATTGTTGACAAGGATTAAGAGGCGAGGTATCTCCCTACCCACTTGAACCTTCCTACCTATGCGTATCCACCTACCCTGATTTTTCTTTCGGCCCACCACTTACTCTTTACCCACTGAATCGATCAAGGATGTCATCATCTGACCCTACCTATCTATGCATATCCACCTACCCTGATTTTTCTTTCAGCCCACCACTTACCCTTTACCCACTAAATCGATCGAATCGATCGAGGATATCATCATCTGTTAGACTGGTCCAAGACAATTTACTAATTAGCCACCCTGATATGTCACAGAATTTTTCTCTACCCAATAATCCAACTATTGGTACAATGGAACAGTTACCTAAGATTGGTGGGGCGTGAATTGTAATACTAAGCCTTACGAATCAGGGTTGTTGGGGCAATGGTGGAGGGAGTCGTCAACAACATACCAGCTTGATTTACAATGCCTGATTAAGGTAAAGAAATGGAAGTGTTCCATTTCCAAACTCATTGAAAGCGTTGGTCACAAATATGAAAATTCATTCTTCTATTCGTAGAATTTGTGGAAAATGTCAACCAATTCGTAGACAGAAATGAGTTATGATAATTTGTTCCAACCAGTCCAAGTCTAGTTATACGCAAATCCAGTGAAAGCCAATTCTTGATATCCGCGCTGCGAAATCACCTTGTCTTTAGGTTTCAGATATGATTTCATGGAAATTGATTTCATTCTTTATAGCTGCGCTTTTTTCTTGGAACTGCTTGGCTACCCTTTCTTGAAGCCTATGTTTTCTAAATACTTCGCTTGTATACATGCCTCATCACTCTTATCTGCACCTAATTTTAGTTAGCATGAGGAGATCCCATTTAAGTCGAGGGGAGGACGCTACCAAGCGAGCGGCTCCCAAAGGACAAGCTAACCCAAGTTGGAGAAGGTAGAACCCACCAGAATCCCTGGAATTGGAGCAACCAGAGCTAGCTATAAAAAAACAAAATCAAATTGAGCTCTTGGTTCCTTTACCTTACCATCTAACTTCACAATAAATGACTTGATTTCATCCACAAGTTCGTTAAGGTTAGTGTTAGATGTGCCTTGTCAATGACGTTAGTGTGCATCTTATAGTCCATCAATGGATCATGTTGTAAACCTAGAGATTCCCCTTTAGATTTATATTATGGAAACATGTACAACTCATCAGGTTCATAGTTATCTATAACTACCAATTTAATTTTCCCTAGAAAACATATTTCTCATACAGGCTAAGTGATAACTGAAATGAAAACTCCATAGGCTCACAGTTTCAAAAATTATAAGGAATATTATTTGAACTCATTACAAGAATGATCGACCCTATGAATAAAACCTTGAGTCTTAGTAGAAACTTTATGGGTTGATGCAAATTTCATGCTCTTCAATGGTCATGAATATAGTTTTGATATTAATAAATTTGAATCTCTTTAGTGATCATGAAAATATTGTGCTTTGTCTCACAATCAAAGCAGTATTGAGGAATCTCAATATGTGAATCATTAGTGCTTCTACCACATTCACACTTTTGGTGTGTCTACCTCCTTTAGTATCTCCAACTTCATCGCACAAAGAGAATTGAGCAAATACATGTGTTAAGTTACCAAAATCCTATTTCCATGTGGCATTTCCGTAACATGTAAACAAGACTGGAGCTAGTCTAGCATTTCCATAACATGTAAACAAAATGGAGTGATCTGACTTTATAAAGAAATGCATAAAAATTATTGAGTTCAATTATTTAGAAATAATACCAATATAGTTCTCAAGTTATTTTTTTCGCACGTGCAGCAGTAGCCCCTGGTGCGATCTGAATACTCCCTCCATCACCATGGCCCCGGGAGGGGGGCCCTGAGGCCCCTCCTCCACCAAAGATCCTTGCATTCAGGAAGTTGATCAACAACAGTAGTAAATGCCCAGCGAGGGAAACTCAGCGTAAGTTTGTAAAGAAACTGGACAACATTCCCACAGTCGCCCTGCCCATTAAAGATTCTTGCATATTTGCTTTGAACTTAGCTGAAAGAGGGCTCATTGGTCAATTTACAGGGCTATGGCCTTCCCCCAAGGCTGTCGAGGCATGGGTACAGAGGAACTGGTGACCACTAGTAAAGGGAGGCATCAGAAGCTTCCTGGTTGGTAAGGGCTTTTTTGTCTTTGTTTTTGATTCAGTAGAAAACAGAAATCTCATCTTTAGGAATGGACCATATTTCATGGGACCTCAGGGTTTGTATCTAAACTCATGGTCACCAGATTCCTATCCGACACAAGATGTGCCTTCAGCAGTTCCAGTGTGGGTGCACCTCCCTCATCTTCCACTACACTACTAGAACCCGAAGTCACTCGAAATGATTGGTAACACCCTGGGAAAATACATAGACAGAGTAGAGAGAAGGGATCAGTATTCATGTGTAAGAATATGTGTCAAAGTCGACTTGGAAATAGGGTTACCTGAAGACATAAAGTTAACAATAGCAGACTGGTCTTATATCCAAGAGTTAGACTACAAGCAACTACCATTAAAATGCAGAAATTGCCATGAATATGGGCATTTCGCAATATACTGCAAAAAAAAAGGAGGAGGAAGATCTAGAGAATTCGAAAGGAGAGAAATGGATCTAGGTGCAGAAAGCAGTCCAGGCCAAGGTGAGTAACAAGAATAAAGAGAAAGAGGTACCGATGGAGTTTGGAACTCCCTTAACAGGAATGGTTCAAATGGAAGGAAGAGGAGAATAGCCAAAGACAACGTACACAACAAACCCATTCGAAACCCTCAGTTCTTCAATCAAAATTCCAGAAACAGAGATAGAGGAGATTGAACGACAAGTTCCCTCACTCAAAGCAGAAAAGAAGAACATGGAAGCAACCCAACTTGACTCCCCAGCAGGAACCTCCTCCTCACCCACATATGCAGAAATAACAAGGAAAAAACCCCTAGAAACCTCTGGGTCATCGAAAGATGAGACATTCGAGAGAACCTCTAAAAGAGTTGGAAGGAAATCTCATAAGGAAGCCAGGGAAGAAGAGGCCGAGAGGCAAAAAATACAAGGCAACCAATCCACCATTGAAATGTCTATCGGGATATACACCAAAACAAGGCCCTCTAAGCGGGGATCAACTCACTCCAATCCCGCGAAATAATGAAACTAGTCTCTTAGAATTGCAGAGGCTTGGGGAACCCTTCGAAAGCTAAAGCAGTCAAAGATCTTCTGAAAATAGAAACTCCTGAGATCCTCATGCTCCAAGAGACTAAGATTGAAGAGGAAACCCTTCTTGAGATCAACAAATTAAAATGGGGAAAAAATGCAGGAAAGGCCATTAGTGCAAGAGGTACCTCTGGTGGCCTAGCAACATTGTGGTCGAAGGAAATTATCAACTAGAAAGCTCCTTTGATACCCAACATTGGATATTCACCGAACTTCGACACCTCTCTAGTAAGCTCTCCATCTCTCTCTTCAACCTTTATGTTCCAGTCTACCTTACAAAGAAGAAAGAATGATGGCAGACCTTGTCTAATTTCTTAGACAATTACTCCCCTCAGAATATAATAGTGGCTGGAGATCTCAACCTCATCATTAATCTAATGGGACCAAATGCTTCCATTAGTAGAGGAGCTGATACTTCATTGGGATCTTCTTGACTTCAAACCGAAGAAAGGTCTTTACACCTGGACAAACAATAGAGCTGGGGCAGAACACATCTCTGCTCACCTAGATTGCTTCCTAGTGTAGATCTCTTTGTTGCTAGGAAAAAGACTGATCTCCTCGAAAATTCTCCCAAAGCTGGCCTCAGATCACAAACCTATTCTCTTACAGCTGGAAGAGGAAGAAAATTTGGGCCCTATCCCTTTAGATTCAACCTGCTTTGGTCAGGGAAAGAAGGGTTCATGGAAACTGTTCTGAAGGCATGGTCCATACCTGTGACAGGATCTCCAAGCTTTGTGTGGGAGCAGAAACTAAAAATAACCAAGAGAGCTATGAAAAAATGGATCAAAGAACCCTCAAATTCTCCTACCAGCAATAGAAAGGAGATAGTTCAGTTTTTATCAGATCTGCAAATGGATTTGGAAAGTAAGGAGATCTCTGCTTCAGATTTATGAAAAGAACAAGCTGCCTAAATCAAATCATTTCGCGCTTTTTGCCATGAAGAAGAGACTTGTAGGCTTAAGTCTCGTAACCTATGGCTTAAAGCCGGAGATCGAAATACCCCTTTCTTCCATAGGCAATATAGAGCCCGACTATCTCAAAATCATATCTCTAAAATCACTTACTTAGATGGGACAGTGCTCAAAGGTCAAGAATAGCTGAAAAAGGCGGCAGAAGATCATTTCTAGAATCTATATAAAGAGGAAGGGAATGGGAGTGAAGAAGTCACCTCTGAATTTATCTCACACATTCCATCTTTGGTAAGCAAGGAGGACAACACTAGTCTTATGAAACCTTTCTCCGAGGAAGAAATCTGTAAAGTAATATGGTCCATGGAACCAGACAAGGCACCAGGACCTGACGGCTTCTCAATTCATTTTTATAGAATCTGCTGGGAAATAATAAAAACTAATCTTCTGAGGATGATTAAAGCTTTTCATCAAAAATCCAAAGTGGGAGGCAGTACTAACTCTACCTTCCTTGCATTAATACCAAAAGAAGTGAATCCGGACACTTTTGACAAGTTTAGGCCAATCTCGCTCTGCAATTCATCATACAAAATCCTGACAAAACTACTGGCAAACAGAATCAAGCCATTGCTTGGGAAACTCATTTCTCCCACCCAAGGCGGCTTTGTCAAAGGGAGACAAATTTTGGACAATGTAATAAAGGTGCAAGAAGTCATACATTCCAGTTATCTTCAGCAGGAGCAAGGTATGCTCATAAAGTTAGACATGGAAAACGCATTTGACTGGGTAAATCTTTCTTTCATGTACAAAGTCCTCCTTTCCTTTGGTTTCAACTCTAACTTTGTCAATTTGATTAAAGCTTGCACTGAAAAGCCATGGATAGCTCCTTTAGTTAATGCTAGGCCAGCAAACTATTTCCAAGCCTCAAGGGGAATAAGGCAAGGCTGCTCCCTCTCCCCTTTCTTGTCCATTCTGATGGTAGACTCGTTAAGTAGAAAACTGACAGCTGAAAAGAAAGCAGGGACAGCTCTAGGAGTCAAGTTGATGAAAGGGCTAGAGCCTCTCAATCACACACTATTTGCATATGATACTCTTCTTTTGGGCGAAGCCTCCATCAAGATAGCCAAATTTTACAGTGGAATTCTTCAAAAATTCTGCAGCATATCAAGAGCTCTTATAAATAAAAGGAAAAGTGCAATATACGGGTGGAATGTGGATCAACAAGAAATTTAGAGAATATCCCTCTCCTTAGGCTTTTTGGGATTCGCTTCTTGTGATAAAATCAAATATCTCGGGTTACCAATAACCCTAGGCCCTAACAAATTATCGTTGTGGAAAGAGGTAATAAGCAAAATTAAGTCCAAGATTACAACTTGGGGAGGTCAATGGCTCACCAATGCTGGCAAAATCATCCTTATAAAATCTATATTTTCCTCCCTGCCTATTTATCAAGCTTCCTTTCTTCTGGCTCCAAAGAAGATCATGGAACAGATCTCCAGACTTATCAAGAGTTTTCTGTGGAGAGGAGGAAGAGGAAATCAAAGAAAATTCCATCTAGTGAATTGGCGTACAGTTAAACGCCCCATCTGTGAAGGAGGCCTGCAAATAAGAGACCCAAGCCTTGCCAATCCGGCTCTAGGAGGTAAAATACTTTGGACCCTCTTCTCAAACAGCAAACACCCTGTCATTCAGGTCATAAAGAAAAAATATCTAAAAGGCTCATTGCTAAGGAACATACAGATAGATAACAGCATCAAAGGGACATCAATATGGCATCTCTGCTGTCGTGGGATAGAGTTCTTCCAAAAGCACTTGTATTGCATTCCTGGCAATGGAAAAAACACGTTGCTTTGGCAAGACAGCGTAATGGGATAGTCGCCTTTGAGCAAAAATGAAGCAATCAAAGAAATCAGGAGCTAGCTCATTTAGCAAGGAGACCTCACCCTAGCAGATATCTTGACATGGGACGACTCCAGAAAATGGAAAACTTGGGAAATCCCCTGAGTTCTAGATCAAATGTGCAGTCAAAAGACCCTCCTGGAAGAAGAGTTAACGGGACTGGCACCGATTCACATGTGTTTGACAGACAAATGGGGATGGGGAAAGACTAGAATCTACAACGCAAGGCATGGATTTTCCTCTCTTCAACCACAGCAAGCTTCGAGCCATACTACATCTGTGTGGAAACAATTCCGGGACCCTCTCGGTCTCCCCAAAATAAATTTCTTCACCTGGGTATTAATGCATGGGAAAGTGTGAACTAGCAAAAATCTGACCAAAAGAGGTATTCACAGGCCACATCGGTGTTCTCTCTGCTGCAAGCCCAGGAAACCATGGAGCATCTGTTTGTGGATTGCTCTTTAGCTCAAGAAGTCTGGTACTACATCCTTCAAGGCCTCAATGTCTCTGCCCCATCTCAAGTCAAAGTAGCTTTTAGCACCTGGAGAATGCGTTATCCCCACATGACCCAGAGAAAGACAGCATGGAATAGAATCTGGAAAGCAGTACCTAAATACGTCTACTGGAAAATATGGCTCACCAGAAACAACCAGATCTTCAACAGCATTCTGAACTCCCCTTTGAAGGTGGCAACAAAATCAAAATCATTACTTCTCGACACTGTGACCAATCATCCCCTTAAAAACGATAGCATGCTTCTCCCGGAAGAAAAAAAATGGATGGGAACTTATATATTTCGAGACAGGATAAACAAAACCACTTGCCCCAGTGAATCTCTTGTATGGAGACTACGAGAAGCGGACGCATATTTTCAAACTTGCTGGAGGAAACAGGGTAAAACAATAATATTTTTTTATGGTGCCACCAAAGGCAATCCAGGGACAACAGGAGCAGGCAGAGTGATCTACTCCCCGGAGGGTATCCGTGAAGATAGCTTCAGCTGGGGACTTGGACAGAGAACCAACAACCAGGCAGAAATCCTTGGGTTGCTAAAAGCCTATCAGATAGCATGTTAAAAAGGCATTAAAGAAATACAAGTCTTCGAGGACTCAGAAATATTAATCAAGATATTAAATTTGGAGGACCACTTCAGCAATCTAGCGCTCAACAAGACACTTCAAAGGATGAGATACATGGTCCAAGACTTCTCTTCCTATCTCCTTTTCCATATTCTACGTGGCTCAAATAAGGAAGCAAACGCAAAAGCAAACCTGGCATGCCTCCTGCCACAAGGAGTCTTAAGCAAGAATGATGAAGAACCCACATGGAACCCAATCTCGTAATCTAGAGTAAATCTACACCTATGTAAGGAAAAGGAGAGTTGCAACTAAAAGGAACACTGAATATTGTAATGATGGTTGTTTTGGTTTCGGCCCAACCGGTTTTAAATAATTAATATAACCATTATAGTTAAAAGAAAAAATAAAAATAAATAATAATAATAATAATAATAGGGTTTCTAGTTGGATGATTTTGGTTATCTTCTAGTATTATGTATCTTTATGAAAGCTCAAATTCGACAACTTTGGAGAATTTGTAAGTGATTTTCATAGAACTTGGATAATTGAATTCCACTAATGACATATAATATGGAAAATGGTTGGTTCACACTATTGCGCACATGAAAAGCCACACATTATTTGTTTATGACCTGTAACCATTTCTAGTCAACTTGCATGCCAAAGGTAATAAGAGTGGCTTTGAAGCAATTGGACAAATGTAGGTATTATCACAGTCATAATCATTGCATACATATTTGAGATAAACACTTAGCAACGCCAAAGAAAAGTATCTCAAACATATAAGGTAGTAATGGTTGGTTAATTATCAAACTTTTATGCACATGAAATCTCACGTTGATCGCATATGGTATAAAACCATTTCTACTAAACCTCTGTGGCATAAACATCATAGATTATTTACACATCGGTTAATTATTTCACCTCATTATTCAAAGAAGTTGGGACTAGTTGCTTTGCAACTATCTCCATTGTGCTTCTAATTTTTTTCCATATTCTTGAAGAGAGCAACTTATAGTCATTAAAAATAGTTAAATATAATAAACTAAAAATCATACATAAATTATGGTTACATATTTTAACATAGGTTGAATAGATCTATGCAGTAAAATATTATATTATAATTTAATTTAATTGTAAACTAATTGACATTGTTTATTGTAAAAGTAAATATTAAAACATAAAAAAGTATCTAAGTGATTAAAAATGTTGTGTATTAGAATAATTAAGGTAATTTTGGAACACAACTTAAGAGCTAAATTTAAAATTATAACGAACTTAAAAGCTAAATTTGATATTATACATTAATTGATTTATGGAGGAAAAAACAAAATTTGGAATTATATTTTAATTGATTTAAAATTTCTAAAAATTAAATTTTACTAAATAATGAATTGACTGAATATTTTGTATTATAATGTAAAATATTAAGTGATTTTCAATGGATAAATAATATAAAAAATAGAATTTTACTTCAAAAAATATAGTTTCCAAATTCTCTCAAAAAATTGAAAGTTAAGTTAATGTTGTGTATTAGAAATATTAAGATAATTTTGGAACACAACTTAAAAGTTAAATTTGAAATTATATATCAATTGATTTAGGGAGGAAACAAACTAAATTTGGAATATTATTTTAATTGATTTAAAAATAAAAATAAAAATAAAAAAATTTACGAAATAATAAGTTGATTGAATATTTTGTATTATAATGTAAAATACTAAGCGATTTTCAATGGATAAATAAATTTAAAAATGGAATTTTGCTTCAAAAAATAAAGTTTCCAAATTCTCTAAAAGACTTGAAACAAAAAAATTTGGAAAACCCTCAAACACTAACAATAGATAAAGGCATGTTGGTTGTTGGCTTCCTCTTGATTCTCTCATGTGGCCTGAAAGTTCTAGTCCATAAGCATCATTTACTCATTATCATGTTGTTGTTGGGCAATTTCTTCTTTTTTAATTTCCTCAACAACTAATTTAACTAGATTCAAAACCATCTGATAAAGAGCATTGCACCTAGCTTGAAAAGATTATGTTTGCCTCTTCTAACCATACTTATTTTCCATGATGAATGCATATTCAGTATCTCTAATTTCTTCATGACAGTGCATCCTACCATTCACATAGAAAATTGAACTCCTATTCTCTTCAATGAGACTTTCCTCTCTTCTCACAACTCCATGGATATTAGTGGCTTGACATAGTCTCATAATGTGAATTGTGTTCCATTCTGAAATCATTAGAGAACAACCACAAATTCCCTCTTCCAAATCCCATACACTTAATGAGTAGACTACCATAATCAATGATTGGATCATTTTCCAACATCATTTCAAACAAATGACCACTGAGTAAAAGACCTTCAAAATAAAAGTTTGTCCACATAAATTTGGACACTACATTTATGTTTTTCCATGTGAATAGAGGTGTTGTATAAGGTCTTCACAAGAAGAAACTGAGAAATCAACTTGCCCAAGCAAGTCCAATAGGAAAAAAACACAAGGTTCAACAAGCCACTAAATGAGCCACACAAGTGAATTGGGATCCCAAAAACATAAGCTTGTTGATCATTCAAGGCCATAGGAAACAAAGCACTAATTCAAATGGGTTTGAAATAGAGCAATCCACCACAATTCAAGAAACCATAGAGCCTCCCTTACAAGAATTCTAGGATAACTCTCAAAAATCGTTATGCCAACTGTTGGAGCACTCAAGCCACTTCTTAAATAATTACTCTACTTCAACATCAAAGCATAAACCTAAGTTACTACTGGGGTAATTCTCATTGAATGTTGACTTCCCTTGTTCCTTGTGACTTGAATTGTCACTTGGTTTTCATGAATGTCATACTCATAACTATGCTTTGAAAAGTTAAAAAAATATGAAAAAGTGAAATCCTTAGAACCCTTACAAATTTACCATCTTTCAAAGAGGAGGAACTAATCACCTATTCCACTTGGTTTTTATGAAAGCATACTAACTATGGTTTGAAAAACTAATAAGTAGGGAACGATGATATTTTAATAATCCCTACAAGTTTGCCATCATTTAGAGAGGAAGAACTATCAATTTGATTATTACAACCCAATCCTGATAACAAATAAACTAGAGGAGTTTCAATCTTTGGAAAAGAGGCACAACCTAACTTGGCTACCTAGAGCCCATTCAAATATTGTTTCTTGATTTCCCTCTAGATAAAATACCCCCTTCAGCCTACCATGAGTAAAAATGATATATAATTAAAAAAATACTTATCTAATAATTAATAAAACTTTTTATATCATAATTTAAAATATTCTATAATTTGCAATTTAATTCACAATTTAATGTAAATTTAACTCACCAACATAATTTATATAATCCAAAATTAAATATAAAATAAAATTATAATATGATCCAAAATTAAATGTAATTGAATTCTCAAATATACTATAATATAGATGTATTAATTTATAAAGAGACTAAAATTATTAGTTTACAATATTTATGAATTAGGATAAATTTATGTTCGGAATCAATTGAATAAGTGAATGGTGGAAATTTGATATTTTTTATTGAAACTTTCGTTTTATAATATATATATATATATATATATATATATATATATATATCATAGTCAAATATGTAAGAATTAATATAATTTTTATTTAGTTTAGTAAAAAATTGTAAATGGAATTGATATGAGTGATCTTATGGCATAATACTTGATAAGGTTTTGAAAATGGGTAGTAAGCTAAGTGGACTTGATTGTGGAGAAAATTGATAATTAAGGGTGCTTGAATTATAAGAGTCTTGAGATGAATGACCTCCTTGGAAATTCTGATTATAAACTACCACAATTGTGAAATGTTCAATAATGGGAAAAAAACTCATATTCCCAACAACAACAAAACACATGCCTAATTTTATTATAAAAATAAATATTAAAATGAATGAAGGAATTTTTCATGCCCATGGGGCTTTGGATTGACGGTGAATGGAAGCATTGTTAAGGCACTCCTTGTGATAGGTCACTGGTTCAAATCCCCCGTGGGTGCTTACCTACCAAAAAAAAATAAAATGAAGGAATTTTTCACTTTTATTTTTCTTGTCAATCTCCAACATAAAACATGTATATCTCTATGGACTCTAAAGGCTTCTAGGATGAAATATTTGTAACAACATCTAAGATGAAACATTAAAATTTGGGGGGACCAAAGACCAAATTTGTGGGGACTAAACATTATATCTTTGTGGACTCTAAAGGCTTCTAGGATGAAACATGCATAACAGCTTCTAAGATTAAAGATGCAGATTTAGAGGGACTAAAGTCTGTATATATGTTTCATAAAAGTGTTAACTAATCCTTCGGGATTGTTATTGTATAATATGTAATTAGTTTTACATTCCGTTTTTACGATTAATAAGTTACCGAGACACAATTGTCTCGTACCTAGATTGCATATGTATAAATAAGTAATTTTATCATTAATATGATGTTATTCATTATGTTCATTCATTGTGGAGTTTATTTGGGCTTGTACAGTGGTATCAGAGCCCCGATTAAGTTGTTTCTAAACTCCATGTATTTGAATTCTATGGTGTAAAGGAGACGCAAAGCGTGAAGACTGTGAAGATAGAGTGCAGCAGAAGATTAATCTTGTGGAGAAATACAGTGGGATGCCCAAACTATTGACTCTTTGTAAGTTTTATATCTTTCAGTCATAATGAAAGACGATTGAAGAAATTCAGTGGCATAATTTTTTTTTAACATATCCTTAAAAGTTAAAATACATGTTGGAGTTTTGAGTGCTTATTGTTCTCAATAAAAATTGCGAAGACTGAGTTGAATGTCAATAATTGCTGGATTGTTTGCTAAAAGTCTAAGTTCCATACATCTGAGGTCCACTTGTTGTTTTAATTTTGGGAGGTTTTATTTGCATTTACTGCATCAAACGGGAGTTTACTTACAGTGAAATTTCTGAAAAAAATAGTAAAGTTTACTTACAGTGAAATTTCGGGATACTTAAAATGAAGGATATATATATATATTTGGTGGTTTGAATTAAATTTTTAATTGAAGAATGGTCAATTTTCAGGTAAGTTTACTTACAGTGAAATTTCAGGATACTTAAAATGAAGGATATATATATATATATATATATATATATATATATATATATATATATATATATATTTGGTGGTTTGAATTAAATTTTTAATTGAAGAGTGGTCAATTTTCTGGTAAAATAAAATTTTTGGAGGCTAACAAGATTTGAACCTAGCTCTTTGCTAGGCTATTTTTGAAACTTACCATTAAACCACAAAGCCAACTTTGTTTGAAACAAGAGGAGAAACGAATTTATATCTTTTCAGAAGTATTGCATATATTTTGAATTTGAAATAATTTGAAGAATACTTGGTTGCATAGCAATTATGACTTTAATAGTTTCCATAGTTGGAGTTGTTCTTAATGGAAAGGAAAATTATCAAGAGTGGTTTAGAAAGCTTAAAAGTGCCCTTGTTTTTAATGATTTGTGGGAAGTTTGTCAAGGCAAGAAGGATAGTGATGGAAAAGAAATTTCACTAGAGCCACCTGATAATGAGAAGAAATGTGCAATTTGGGAGACAAAAGATAACAAGGCATATGCATTAATAACTGCATCGGTGACAGAAGAGGTAATTCGGTATATCGTTTCCTATGATACTGTATTCGAAGCTTTAAAGAAGTTGAAAGAATTGTATGATTCACGCTTAGAACTTGAAATTATTTAGTTATTGTTAAAGTTGTTTAATTTGGAGATGAAGGATAATGATCCATTGAAGAGTGCCTCAGAAATAAAAGCCATTTTTCATGATATAGAAGCCACTGGAATTAAAGTAGATTTACAACTTACAACTTTCATAAAAATTCCTTCATCCTGTCTATTCAAACTATTTGGAATCTCTCCAAGCTAGTGGGTATTTCAAAGACATTACATTTGATAAACTAGGAAGCAAAATAGCTGAGAGAGAAAAATCCTTTGGGAAGAAAGAGGCTCCACCTAACTCTAATGTAGAAACTTTGTGCCTTGCACAAAAGGATCAGAAGTCTCATGCTAAAACTTCTAGAGGTGATAAAAGTAGTAGAGGTCATGGTAGGAGAAATTATAGAGGCAGGGGGGAAAACATAATTAGGGAAACAGACAAAAAAATGACAGAAAACAAAGGAATTTTCATGATAGACCAGCGATGAAATGTTTTAGATGTGGTAAAATTGGTCATACTACTACTAATCATAAAATCCCTTGGGAGAAAGTCAGTGAAAGGAGAGAATAATTGAATGAAAGGAAAGACCAGCCACCACCAGATAAGGGGAAATCATCAGAGTCTACACATTACATTGTTTCTCACTGTAATTTTGATATTAATGATGTTTTCAACGCTGCATTTTCTTCATGGCGAGATAGTTGGATTTGAGATTCAGGAGCCACTTGTCATATGACATTTAGGTGAGATTTTTTTTAAACATTTAGTGATAATATTAATGGTGTTATTTACTTTGTTTACAAGTCTCAAATTAAACCCTCTGCCATTGGGACTATTCGTTTGAAAATATCGAATCTTCCAGATTATATCCTACAGGATGTACTTTATATTCCATAGTTTCAGCAAAATTTGATGTCTCTTACTCATATTCGGAAGTAGGGGCATTCTATTCATATATTTGATGGAATCATTGAAATAAGAAGAGCATTTGATCATGCAGTTATTTTGACCGATGTGGAAGAAGGTACGCTTTTAAAGTTAAATGATACTTGATCTACAAATTCTTGTGAAAGTTATACTTTTTTGGCGCAGTAAAGTAACATCATCTCTCCTATCTTGTTGTGGCATGCTCGATTTGGTCACATCAATTATGGCAGCATTGGAATTATGAAAAAGCAAGGTATTAAAGGTCTTTCGACAGTTCCAAGAAATATTACACCTTGTGATGCTTGTATTATAGGAAAAAATTGTAAACAACCTTTTCATAGTTCTTTTTTCAGATCTTCACTAAAATTAGGTCCTGTACATTCAGATTTATGTGGACCTATGCCTGTTGCAACTGCAAATGTAAATAAATATGTGTTGACATTTATTGATGATTACTCTAGAATGTGTTGGATGTATTTGTTGAAAGATAAGTCACAAGTGTTTGAAGTTTTTAAAACATTTCATTTGATGATTAAAAATGAAACTCAACAAAATATAAGCATTATTAGAACTGATAATGGTGGCGAGTATAGTTCTCATGTTTTTGAAAAATATTTGAAGGACAATGGAATCAAACATCAGACTACCATACCTTATAATGCACAATAGAATGCTGTTGCATAACGTATGAATAGAACTTTGATTAATATGGTTAGATCTATGATGTTATTTAAGAATGTTAAGTTGTTGTTTTGGGGAGAATTAGTGCTTTGTGCAACTTATACTCGCAACCGTTGTCCTTCTTCTGTCATCAATAATAATTCTCCTTATGAAACGTGGTATAATATTCTCCCTGTTGTTCAACATTTTAGAGTATTTGGTTCTCTATGCTATGCACTAATTCCTAAACATCAGCGCAACAAGTTGGGTGCTAGGAGTTGCAAATGTATTTTCTTGGGATATTTTGCTACTTCTAAAGCTTATAGATTGTATGAGGAGAACAAGAAGTTCATTCTTTCCAGAGATGTTATTTTCCTTCAATCAGATAAAAGTAATTCCATTGTTGATAAGCAACTGGCTCATTTAGACAAATTTGCATCTAAGAAGTTCTATTTTGAATCTAATAATGATGTTCCACACACTGAAGGGGGGGTTCCCATTCTGGATTAGTCTGTGGTTCTTCCATATTTGACTCATAAGAATGTTATTGCTAAAGAAAATTTGGATAATAGTAATGTTTGTGCAGAACCAGAAATTTCACTTGAAGAGCCTATTCTTGAGCCTACTTTTCAAGATGAACAACCATCACAACCACTTCAGCAACATTTACGAGGATCTACACGTGCCCAAAAAGTTCCAAGAAAGTATGAAGATTTTGAAACAGGAATGTTTTCTAAAGGTGATTCAGGTAATGTTTCGCATGACTGTGAATTCAATCATTGTAAAATTAGCGAACCTAATTGTTCTGAAGAAGATGCTAACTGTGATGAATGGAAGGATGCAATGCAAAAGGAATATGATGCACTTATTAAGAATGGAACTTGGAGGTTATTCGATCCTCCTGCAGGTTTCAAACCCATTCGTTGCAAATGGGTGTATAAGATCAAATACAAATCAGATGGTTCGCTTGATAAATACAAGGCAAGACGTAGAAAAAGGCTACACTTAGAAGGAAGGTGTTGACTACACAAAGACAGTTTCTCCTACAGAAAAATGGGGCACAATTAGAACTTTGTTTTCTCTTGCAGCTCAGAATAGCTGGAAGATACACCATATGGGTGTTAAAACAACTTTTTTGAATGGCGATTTGAAGGAGGATGTTTATATGTTTCCGCTTGAAGGTTTTTCTATTAAAGGCAAAGAGAAAAAGGTATGCAAATTGGGTAAGGCTTTATATGGACTGAAACAAGCATCTTGTGCACGGTATGAAAAGTTAACTGCACACCTTCTCAAGTTGAATTATAAGTTATTTTATCTGTATGATGCAACTCTTTTTGTTAAGAAAATTGGAAAGTCAGTTGTATATTTGGTTGTGTATGTAGATGATTTGATGACCACAGAAAACAATGATGACTATATAACGTCTGTTAAAAGAGAATTATTGAGAGTTTTTGACATGACAGATTTGGGTTTATTACATTATTATTTATGGATTGAAGTTGATCAGAAACCCAAATATATTTTAATTTCTCAGAAAAAAGTATATTGGACAGCTATTGGACAGATTTGGGATGCAGGATTGTAATCTTGTCGCTACTCCTATGGATCATAATTTGAAGCTTACTTCCACTGAAGGAAGTATGTTTGAAGATCTAACAAAGTACAGAAAACTTGTTGGAAGTTTGAATTTTCTAACTACTACTTGACCTAACATAGCTTTTGTTGTAGGGATACTTTCCAAGGTCATGCATAAGCCATGTGAAGGTCATTGAAATGCAGCAAAGCGAGTGCTCAAGTATTTGAGAGGCACTCAAACATGTGGCATCAATTATTCCAAATTTGCAGATTTCCATGTCAATGGCTATTCAGATTCTGATTTTGATGGAGACAAGGAGAATGGAGTGTAAAAATTTCTGTTTTCCCACCCCGGTTTTCAGTTTCTCCTTATTTCTCCCATGTAGTTAAATGCTCATTCCCATAACCATACATTTAACAGACTGAAAAAAATAAATATTGTTGAAAACACAAATTCTGGAAATTTTTCAGAATGCTGGAAATTGCAGAATTAAAAATCAGCAATCAAAAAACAGCCATTAAAACACATTAAAACACTGATATTTTTGGTCAACTTGACCCTGGAAAAACCCCCTACAACTCTTGGGGGAAACCAGTTTGAGAGCTCTTCTTTATTTCTGAAAATTGTCTTTTTACAGTGAGAATTATTCAGCAAAAAATCAGCAAGCAAATTTACAACTTATCTCCTTTCCCGTGCCTCACAGCAATCTGGAAATTACAGCAAACAGGACAGCAATAAATGCTGTACGACCTCCGTTTTGTGTGCAGAAAAATCAGCAAACTGCTCCTCGATTTTTGTGCAAAAATCTGCCTTTCACTATGTGCTGAATCAGCTGTACAAATCTTCTCAACTGCTGCCTTGGATTGTGTGCCAAGCTGTTGTCTCCTTCTCCTCCCTGCTCAGAAATCTCTCTTGCTCTCTTGCTCTCCTTCTCCCAATCTGCTCATGAAAGAATGAATGACATTTTCCTCCTTTTCCTCCTTTAATATAACTCCAAGTGACTTTTGGGTGATCCAAGTGACTTTTGGGTGATCTCTAAATCCAATGGCTGAAATAGATTTAGATCAATGGTTGAGATTAAATGCTCATTTAAATCTCACTTTCAATTTTTTAATTCACCCCACTTTAATAAAGACCCACTTAGTCATTTATTTCCAAAGTCACTTTTCCTTTCTAATTTTTCATTTACTTTAAAATTAGACTTAGTAACTTTATCACTTAAAGTCGCTTTTAAATTAGATTTAACTTTATAAAATTATAAAGTCACTTTAGGAGAAAAATTAAATTCTTTTGGACACTTTTCCCTAGGCCAAAGATCAAAGCCTAAGGGAACCACATGTCCTCCGGTACCAAATTTCAACACTCCCTCTTACCGAGGAAGGTGTTCCTCACCACACCCATCTTGTCTCTGAAGTAGACATGCTTGCCCCGTGCTAAGGCTTTGGTAAGGATATCTGCAACCTGCTCATCAGTGGAAATATACTCAAGCTTCACAGCTCCCTTCTGAACATAGTCTCTGATGAAATGATATCTGATCCCGATATGCTTTGACCTGTCATGAAATACTGGATTCTCCGTGAGTTTAATGCAACTTTGATTATCACAGTAAATCACTGAAGGTCTCAACGGCTGACCAAATAAGCCAAACAACATCTTGCGAAGCCAGATGGCCTCACAACTAGCTAGACTGGCTGCCATATACTCTGCTTCCGTTGAACTCAGTGCTACTGACTGTTGCTTCCGGCTGAACCATGACACTACTGCTGAACCCAACCCAAAACAACACCCTGAAGTGCTCTTCCTATCAGAAGCACAACCTGCCCAATCAGAATCAGTGTATCCTGCCAATCTCACTCCATCTCCCTGCCTGTAGTCCAGACCATAATCCACTGTCCCCTGCAAGTACCGCAAAATGTGTTTTGCAGCCACCCAGTGAACCTTCCTAGGCTCACACATAAACTGACTCATCGTGTTTACTGCAAAACAGATATCTGGTCTAGTGTTGACCAAATACATTAAGGAACCAATCAGCTGCCTGTACAATGTGGGATCCACCAACTCGGAATCCGAAGCATGAAGCTTCTTCCAGTTGGTGATCATCGGTGTCGACATGGGTCTACAATCCTCCATGTGGAATCTGCTAAGGATGTCCACAATATACTTCCCCTGCCCTAGGAAGAAATGCCCCTCCTCCTGCCACACCTCCAAACCCAAAAAGTAATGCATCAAGCCGATGTCCTTCATCTGAAACTCCGCCTCAAGATCTCTCTTGCAGTGCTCTATGAGTCTCTTTGCACCTGTAATGATCAAGTCATCCACATACAGCACCAGAATGAGATGCTCCTCACCAATCACAATAAAGTAAAGGTTCAGATTTGCCTCACTCTTTGTGAAACCCATCCCCTGCAAGTATGCATCTATCCTGGAGTACCAAGCTCTGGGAGCTTGCTTCAGGCCATAAAGGGCCTTCTTCAATCTGCACACATGGGACTCCTTCCCATGCACCTCAAAGCCCTGTGGCTTCTCAATGTACACCTCCTCCTGTATGAATCCATTGAGAAATGCGGTCTTTACATCCATCTGGTGGATCTTCCAACCCATCTCTGCTGCTATCGATATAATGGAGCGGATCGAAGTATATCGAGCCACGGGATCGAAGGTCTCCCCATAATCAACTCCCTCTACCTGGGAGAACCCTCTAGCCACAAACCTCGCTTTGAATTTCTCAATGCTGCCATCTGCAGCATGCTTTACCTTGTAAAGCCATCTGGAAGTAACCACGGATTTGCCCTCAGGCCTCGGCACCACCTCCCAAACATCATTCTTCATGATAGAAGAATACTCCTCCTGCATGGCCTCTCTCCAAACCTGCTGGCTAGCTGCCTCCTCATGGCTAGAAGGCTCAGAGTCAAGGATGCTGGTAACCATCGCCATATAACTACAAAACCTCTCAGGTGGTCTACTCTCTCTGACCGGCCTCTTCGGCTCAGCAACAGATGTGGCATCTCTCAAGGTGTCCTGAAGCCACTTGGGCTTCCTCTTCCCTGAGCATGCTTCTCCCATAGGAGAATGAAACTCCTCCTCCTCATCACCATCAGTAGCCTGAACTCCTGACTGTCTGTCTGTTGTCCTCCTGCCTGCACCTGAACCTGTAGAAGCTGAGGTACCGTGTGAACTGTCCATCAGTGGACTCCCTAGTGAACTGCTCTGTGAACTACTCTGCATGCTGCCCGGAGCACCACCCCTCTGGCTCGGCGAGCCACTGCTCACTAATGGACTTGACATCCTCATGGATGTACCTCCGGATCCTCCTGATCCCTGCCCACTGGATCCATGTGACTGACTCAACTGCTGCTGAGGGTCTGGCTGATCCAGATACTCTAACTCCCGTGACCTCCTAAAGGCCCTGTCCTCCTCGAACTTCACATCCCGTCTGACAACAACTCTCCTCTGTGCAGGGATGTAAATCCGAAAGGCCTTTGAGGTCTCACTGTAGCCCACAAAGATACCCTTCTCTGCGGTGGGCTCTAGTTTGTTCCTCTTCTCCTTGGGTATATAGGAGTATGTAATGCATCCAAAGATATGAAGATGACCAAGATCAGGCTTCTTCCCAGAGAAAGCCTCCTCCGGAGTCATGTGCCCCAAGGCACGATGCAGACTCCTGTTCTGCAAGTAAACAGCTGTGTTGCAGGCTTCTGTCCACAAGAACAATGGCAACCCCTGATCATGTAACATGGCTTTGGCAGCCCCTATGATGGATCTGTTCTTCCTCTCTGCAACTCCATTCTACTGGGGGTTGTAAGGAACAGTGAAATCCCTCCTAATGCCTGCCTCCGCACAATAGTCAACAAACTCTCCAAGGGTGTACTCTCCTCCATTGTCCGACCTCAAGGACTTGATCTTTCGACCTGTTTGAGTCTCCACAAGAGCTCTGAACTCCTGAAACCACTTGAAGACCTCACTCTTGGTCTTCAAAAAATAAATCCAGGTCCTCCTGGAGTGATCATCAATGAATAACACATAGTACTCATATCCACTCAAGGAAACATGAGACATCCGACCGCTCACATCGGAATGAATCAAATCAAGTATCCCCGTCGCTCTGCTGTCACTGCTGGGAAAAGGGGATTTGGCAAACTTGCCCATCGCACAACCTCTGCAAGTATCAAAGTGATCAGTACTGAAATCTGGCACACCTGTAGTGATCTCCCGCAATGTCCTCAAGGCTCCATGATACATATGTCCCATCCTGCGGTGCCAAATCTCACACAGCTCAGAACTGCTAGCTCTGCTGTCGGTACTACTGCTCAATGCCAAAAGGGGTTGGAATGCAAACTTGTACACCTTTGCATGGCGTACACCTATCACTCTAGCTGAATCAGCTGGAGTGCCCCTGGGATACATCAACACCTGTCCTCCCCTGAACAGTACCTCATATCCTCTGTCCTCCAAAGCTGAGATGGATATGAGGTTCTTCCTCATCCCTGGCACATAAAGAACCTCTGACACCTTCAAGGGAGGTTTGGACTCCCTCTGAAATGTCACTGTCCCCACCCCGACTGCTCTAACAACTCTGTCATCACCGAGTACCACCTCAATATCAGTAACACTCTCTGAAAGCTCTGAGAAGTACTCACGGACTCCGGTCATGTGACGTGAAGCCCCATTGTCCACATACCAGATACCTGTAGATGCTCCGCTAATCGAGGGAAAAGCATGCTCCCTCTGAACCTGTGTAGCAGGTGATCCTGCACTAGAGGACTCACACGTAGTGAACGCAAACTCTCGGTCAAAACAACCAGCAAAGTCCTCAATCTCTGCTGAAGCTGCCACGTCCTGGTTCTTCCCCTTCTTCTTCTTCTTCTCCGGACACACAACTGCATAGTGTCCCATCTTTTGACAATTCCAACACTTCACCTTGGAATAGTCCTTCTGTGTGTTCCCCTGTTTACCTTTACCTTTGCCTTTTCCCCCACCACTGCTTGTGGAAGCCTGCTTCTTTCCTTTGCCTTTCTTGTCTCCTGCCACCAGTGCTACGTCCTCATCCTACTCAATTGGCTTGGCTGCCCCAAGCTGTCCTTTCCTGATCTCTGTCTGAATGCAATCATCCCAAAACCTCTCCCATGTGGGAAGGGTCTCACGTGCACAAACCCCATCAGCAAAGTTCAACCATGAATGGGGGAGGCCATTCACTGCAATACGCACCAACTCAGTGGATGGAATGGCCTCTCCAATCGCTGCCAACTCATCTCTCACATTGGTAATCTTTGTGAGATATCCAGCTGCACTATCATTCCCCATCTTAATGTTCTTCAGCTTCTTTTTCAGGACCATCTTCCGGTTCTCATTGGTACTCTGGTAGAGATTGGACAATGCTGTCCACATCTCATGGGCATTTCTCTTTCCTCTCACATGAGGAATGCAGTGGTCTTTGATTCCGTCTAGAATCAGCCTCTTACCCTTATTGTTCTTCTTTTTATACTCAACCAACTGAGTAACATCAGTGGGCACAACAACAGGGTTCTGTGCGGTATGCACCATGATATCCCAGACTTCTGCCTCCTCAAAGATACTCTGCATTCTCTCCTTCCAAATGCTGTAATTTATATGCCCATCCAGCCTATCCTCCACCCTCAATCCCAATGACATCCTGTTGTCCTAAAACTGAAAAATAGCACTGCTGTAGTAAAGATAAAACTGTTGTTTATGAAAAAATCAGCTTGCTGGAATTTTCTGAGTGAAAAATCAGCAACTGTAATTTTTCCTTTTGCTGTCCCAAACTGCCCTTCAGCACTCAAGCTCTGATACCATGTAAAAAATTTTGTTTTCCCACCCCGGTTTTTAGTTTCTCCTTATTTCTCCCATGTAGTTAAATGCCCATTCCCATAACCATACATTTAACAGACTGAAAAAAAAAAATATTGCTGAAAACACAAATTCTGGAAATTTTTCAGAATGCTGGAAATTGCAGAATTAAAAATCAGCAATCAAAAAATAGCCATTAAAACACTGATATTTTTGGTCAACTTGACCCTGGAAAAACCCCCTACAACTCTTGGGGAAAACCAGTTTGAGAGCTCTTCTTTATTTCTGAAAATTGCCTTTTTACAGTGAGAATTATTCAGCAAAAAATCAGCAAGCAAATTGACAACTTATCTCCTTTCCCGTGCCTCACAGCAATCTGGAAATTACAGCAAACAGGACAACAATAAATGTTGTACAGCCTCCGTTTTGTGTGCAGAAAAATCAGCAAACTGCTCCTCGATTTTTGTGCAGAAATCTGCCTTTCACTATGTGCTGAATCAGCTATACAAATCTGTTCAACTGTTGCCTTGGAATGTGTGCCAAGCTGCTGTCTCCTTCTCCTCCCTGCTCAGAAATCTCTCTTGCTCTCTTGCTCTCCTTCTCCCAATCTGCTCATGAAAGAATTAGTGACCTTTTCCTCCTTTTCCTCCTTTAATATAACTCCAAGTGACTTTTGGGTGATCTCTAAATCCAATGGCTGAAATAGATTTAGATCAATGGTTGAGATTAAATGCTCATTTAAATCTCACTTTCTATTTTTTAATTCACCCCACTTTAATAAAGACCCACTTAGTCATTTATTTCCAAAGTCACTTTTCCTTTCTAATTTTTCATTTACTTTAAAATTAGACTTAGTAACTTTATCACTTAAAGTCGTTTTTAAATTAGATTTAACTTTATAAAATTATAAAGTCACTTTAGGAGAAAAATTAAATTCTTTTGGACACTTTTCCCTAGGCCAAAGATCAAAGCCTAAGGGAACCACCTGTCCTCCGGTACCAAATTTCAACATGGAGTCTCTACTTCTGGTTATTTGATGAGTCTTGAATCAACAACCATCAGTTGGAGATCACGCAAGCAATATGTTCTTGCTGATTCTACCACTGAATTTGAATATGTTGCAGCATCTCAAGCTACAAAAGAAATCATTTGGCTTCACAAAATACTTGAATGCTTGCAGGAGAAAGAAAAGGCTTTAACTCCACTACTCGTCGACAACTCTTCAGCAATTCAGTTGGCCAAGAATCCCAAGTTTCATGATCGAAGCAAGCATATTAACACCAAATATCACTTGATTTGACATTATGTAGATGCCAAAGTTATTCATCTGACACATTGTCCTACTTTAGAATAGATCGCAGACATATTTAAAAAACCACTGGGACGTGAAAAGTTTGAAAAGTTCAAAATGTTACTCGGCATGTCAGATGTCCCTTCGGATTAAGGGGGAATGTTAACTAATCCTTCGGGATTGTTATTGTATAATATGTAATTAGTTTTACATTTTTTTTTACGGTTAATAAGTTACCAAGACACAATTGTCTCATACCTAGATTTTACATGTATAAATAAGTAATTTTATCATTAATATGTTGCTCTTTCATTGTGTTAATTCATTGTGGAGTCTATTTGGGCTTGTACAAAAAGGTGTAGATCTTTATACACTGAAGGTAAACTTATTTACAATTTTTTGTATCAAACCTAAATTATTTATTTTTCTTATATCCATGCAATACAAACAAAAAAGCATAAACTAATGACACTAAATATCTCTAAAAAGTCCACAAAAATAATCCAATTTACTCATTTAAATGGTTCCCCAACCATCCTTGAAAGCTTGCTTATTTTTTCAACTATGGAGATGATGACACTACCCAGAAAATTGGCCACTCACAGAAAACTTTAATCATAGAATTATTCCTACAATCCTTTTAAAGTAAATACTTTTGTTATTCCAAAGATAGAAATTGTGGAGTTAAATAAATAACCACTGAGAGGGATTGTAATTCTAGAGCTATCATGTAAGATTTATGTTTTTCTACATGTATCCTCTTCTTTTCAATGAACATTGCAGTAACCGTGCTTAGAACAAAAAGGAACATACCAATCCCAACCCTTTGGAGAACAGATGATCATTTCCTGTCATTTTTTTGGCTAAGGGTACAAGGCAACAATCATATATAATTACGAGAATAAGCCCACAAAGCCTTGAAAGAGCTACAAGAGAATATTGGTCCTGGAAATGTGAACTGACATTTCTATCCACGGAGCTACCTTACTTTATGAACAAATATATACTCTGTTTTAGTGCAACCATTTTAAAAATTAAGCAAGAGAATCAGATGGACACCATTCTTAATATAAGTGTTTATTCTACTTGAGTTATTGTGTAAACATTTTATGGATTTGAATTCATATTTCCATGTGTATTAGTATACCCTTCTTAGGAGTCTTGCACCATAGTTGTTGCTTTGTCCAAAATGTAGTGCATTGCCAACCAAAAGTAGATATCAAGATATAATTGTTAATTGTGTAAACACAAATGGGTTTGGGTTTGTAGTTATTTAAGATTGAGAATCTATTAATACTTATTTATCTTTGATATTTTTTGGAATAACAGTCTTAACCCATAAAATTATTTAAAAATATGGAACTTATTGAAAATTATTTGTGTGGGATAGCGTAGTTTGCCCTGATGTAATGGACTCCATATAGTGGTTCTTGTAAAGAAACTTCGTATTGGAAGGCATGTTGATGTTTCTTTATCTTGTAATGCAGGTTGATGTTTCTTTTTCTTCTAATACAGATTACAAAGCGATCAATCTAAGTGATGGGTTTGCCTACAAGAAGCTTGTGCTTGTAAAATGGTATCCCACCAAAAAAGACAATGGTGCCCACTGGCTATACCCACTGAAAAAGACAACGGTGGCTATACCCATGGCCATGATGAGAATCCCAACATATTATAGATTCACATTAATCAGGCAGATTCAGAGTTGAGAGATACACCACCAAAGTTAGAAAATCTAATCCCTGAAATAATAATTTATACAACATTGTAAATCATCATCATCAAGGAGATTACATAATGAGGAAAAATACATACAAGCTCATGTTTAGAAGAATGAGGAAAAATACACCCACAATTAATAAACAATCCTTACGAAAATATTGTATATTCAGTGGCCCTAAACAAAAGGAAACATATTGCAATTTCGACGGCCTTTATAGCTTCATTTTGTTACTTTGATCCCCTGCCAAATCAAACAATTTTCATAATTATGGATGGCTTCCTCTGGCTCTAGCGGAAACCTAGATGGATTCCTCTGCCTCTGGCAGAAATCGGGTGTGAGCTTGGGTATTTTGGTGTGCAAACTGGGCGAGCTATGGGGAATGGGGATGATTGGGAAGAAATACCACAGACACAACTTTCATAATTCAGAATAGTTTCCTCTGGCCCCGGAATAGCTTACTTTGGCTCTGACCGCAACTCTCTAAGAGCTGGGTATTTCTCACGAAATAGACGAGCTGTGGGGAATGGGGCAATTGGGGAGAAGGGAGAGCAGTGGAAGAACGAGATTATGGGGCAATTGGGGATAAGGGTGAGTTGTGGGAGGGAATTTTAAATTGAGTCTCAAGCCCCTACCGATACAAGTTTTCAAGAGTACAGTGTAGAGACAGGGTTTTGACTTGAGCATCACGTTTGTCTGTGTAAATAGTGAGTAACGGAGACGAAGGAGGGCCCCTCTATCCACGTCGAAAAGCCCAACGAATATGCAATCGAGTTAAGATCGGCGGAATTATTCAACTAAACTCTTTTCAGTAGTGTTGAGTTTCAATTAAAATATTCATACTAGTGCTTGAAATCATGACAATTATGGACGTTATCAAAGTGGGGATGACGTGTCTTAATTATTGTCCATAACTAAGTTTGAGATGAACACCAATACATGATAGACTTGCATTATTTTTAATATCAAACTTGGATATTCCAGAGCATGTATGGAAAATATATCGTCATGCCAATAATAATATTTTAGAATAATAAATTATTCAAGCGGGTGACAAGTGCCACTAGAAGCTACGGTGTTCCTGCTGAGAAGGGATGCCGAGAAGGGATGCCGGTAGTGGGGTCTAAAATTTAACGAAGGAGTTGTTTTTAGTGCAATTTTTTTGGAAGTTTTATCAGTAGGTTTTTTTAGTTTAATTTTTCTAAAATTTTGCGGGAATTTATTGAAATCACAAGTTTGATGGGTAACCCTGCACAATCGAAGTGTCCTAGGGGATTTTTAAGGTGTTGAATTCATATATAGAGTCAAAAAACCAGTTTAAATAACACAAATCAAGATTTCACCTCAAAATTTTCAGTTGCATTTCAACACTAGAAAGTTCAAAAACTCATACTAAAAACAACTCCATTAACGAACGTTGTCATGTTTTTGTTTTTTTATGATAAAGAAAAAGTATCAATACTCAACGTTTTTTAAATGAATAAAGTAATATGCAATTAACAATAGACTTTTCTCTAACCTAATCATGGGCTTACTACATGGGATACGTTTTTTTCAAGAATAAAGTAATATGCAATTAACAATAGACTTTTCTCTAACCTAATCATGGGCTTACTACATGGGATCTGAGTAGTTTCTATAAGTGAAGACCCTATCGGAATGATATCAAGGTTTAAAATATTACTATAATTTATTTATTTTTGTTTGGTTGAATTTAATTTCCACCCTGCTTAAACAATTAACTTGAGGGATCGTCTGAACTATTTAATATCAGAACCTCTAAGTTTAAGCTTGTGGGTTCCCATGAATGTTTTACATTAGTTTGCAGGTTGTGTGACTGTATAGTTTCTCCTTTGGTTAATCAATGGCAGAAGTATTATTTGGGATGACACAATTTTTGGAAAATTTTCTCCCTCTATTTTGACAAGTTTTAATAATTTAACTAGTCACCAAAAATATGAAGTCTAAGGTTAAATGTTGAATTTCTATTAATAGACTAGATCCATCTCAACTTCTGATTTACCAAGCCCCAAGAGGGATCAAACCTATCAAACCTCTCCGCACTTGGTAGATCCCAAATTAAGATGGATCTAAGCTAATATAATATATGTACTTGACATTGAAATAATTTATTTACAATTCATATTCTCTAATTTAACATGTTAAAACATGCCCCCTCATATATTTTTTTGTATGCATGCATTTAATTATAATATTTTATTGAGAGAATTACAAATATCCAACATACATTGAATTAGAAAGCAACTATTAATGGAATAAAATTTCTCTAGATCTTTCTTTCTTTGTTATTGATATTTTTACTATCGTGTATATCAACTGCATATTAGAAATACTACATTTTTCTCTATATATAGTACATATAAAATTATGTTATTTAGCATGGACAATGAAATATTTTATTATGGTTAATAGTATATATATATATATATATATATATATATATATATATATATATATATATATATATATATATATATATATATATATATATAGATATATATATATATATATTTGTTATTAATACAATTTTGTTTTCAATATCATATCATATGTGGGATTCAAAGAAAAGGGAAAATAGAGTTGCTATAACGGGTACTACAGACATTAGTGATATAGATTTGTTGATCCGGAGATCTGCGAGGGAAGAGACTTCAGGGGGCGATCCAGTTTCGATCTCTGCGATCGTAATGGCTCTCAGCCTTATCCGCGTCTGCCAAACCTCCGGTGACTCCATAAGCAAGAAGCCTGAATCCGCACGACTCGCATTGGTCATCTTCACGCCGCCGAAAGTAAGGGTTTCATGTTATTTGCTGTAGTCAGGGTTTATAAGAAGAATGGAGGTGTGAATCCGGCCGGATCTGTTACATTATGTTTTTCCTCTGGCAGCGAATACAGTTGATACACCCACGATTGAGCACTTGATTGTCTGCTCTGTGGCAGTAACTGCTTCTGAGATCACGCTTTGTGAGGGTGCTATATCGAGCAACAATGAAGCACTCAGGATGGAAAATCACCGACACCACCAAAGGTATGAAGAAATATTCTAGTTTATTACATATCAGAACTCCGATCTGTACTATTATGATGCAGATCTTGTTTTCCATCTTTTCGAACAACCGCCATTGAGCCTTGATTGGGCAGCATATCCATCGATCCGAGGCATTGTGCACAGATCGGGCTATTCGATCCAGACCTTCGAATTGTAGATCGACCCCTTTTCTGGTCAGATCTGGAAGCCCACTCACTGAATAAGTTGTTTCGAAGCGAGCAAAAGATGCAGAGCATAATCTCAGGGTTAGATCTGCCGAAATCAAGATCTGGAACACTAGTAAGAGCTCAAAGTTTCAAAGTATTTGTAAAAAACCCAGAAGGAAAATCGAAAATAATTTGGGTAAAAGAGACAGATTCTGTCGAGCAAATGCCGAAAATAATAATGCAACAGCTGGGATACCCCATCAGAACACAAAACCTGATACATGGGGGCAGAGTGCTACAAGACACAAAATACCTTTGGGAATACAAAATTGCACCTCTGTCAACAATCATCCTCAATCTGAGGATAAGAGGGGGTGCAACCGTCAATAACAGGAATCCTGACAGGGCTGAAGGAAGTGGTACTGGTTCAATAAGGAAAGAACCAGGCAGCATTTCCTTCAAAAGCGTCCTATAAGGGAAAAACACAGAAGGAGCAGCACCGAATCAAACAGGTATGGACGCCAGGCCATACATTGTGGAACAGCTGAATCACACTCCAGAATACAACATAGATACACCAGAAATAGATGAGCACTGCACTATATATGAAAGACAAGCAATAATATGTAGATTTAACTACTTTTGGCCCAAACCGGCTGATCTATTTCTTTGGATCTTCACGAACTGGACCACACAATGCGAAATACATCTCTGCTCCAAAGGTTTTTTCATAGTGAAATTTCTATCAGCAATAGATAGAGACATAGTATTACAGGATGGACCTTGGTTCTGGGGATCCACTGGACTCTTCATCACACCATGGTTCCCATATTTATATGCAAACACAATGGTAGTCTCTAAGATGCCAGTTTGGGTGCGGCTACACAATCTCCCAATACATCTCTGGAATCATCAAGTACTAGCTGGAATTGGAAATACTATTGGGCGCTACATTAAAATGGACACCCAGCGAGTGGAGGAAAGAATATATACTTTTGCACGAATATGTGTGGAAGTAGACCTCAGCAAAGGCCTGCCAGACCAAATTCAGCTGAAGCATAGACAGAGGAGCTGGACACAGGTTCTAGATTATGAAAATACTGCATTCAGATGCCGAATTTGCCGACAAACAGGACACCTACAAAGCACGTGTCCAACAGTCAAAAAAGACAATCGCAGAAAGAAGAAAATGGAAAAACAAGTAAAGGGATGGCAATTTCCTCCCCCTCCCCCTCCCCCTCATCAATGAGATGAACAAAGAACCAGAAGTAGAAGACTCAAATCCACAGGAACATATAGACACAGCACTGGCAAGGATATCAGATACTATGGTTATGGGCAGAAATAAACGTCAACACATATCAGACACATCAAACTCTGATAAAGACAATCCACAACCTGTGGCTGAAACAACATTAGTACTTATAACCCCAACAGAGTCACAGGGGGTTTGGAGAAAGGTTGAGAAGAAAAAAGGGCGAAAAGTCTGACTTTTCCCCACTTGTACATTAATATTTTTGCTTTACATGTTCATTTCTTGAAATCCATACGCCCTGCGTGGTGATGAAGGATCTATGCATCTTTTTTTAGCACCATTTTTGAAATCTGTTTACAGCATATGCTGAAAGGCATCTACAACATGTAATTTTTCAATCATAATGAAAGATTACAATTTTTCCAGTGGAAAAAAAATATCATATCATATGTAAATTGAACATATAATGAATTACACATAATGTAATATCAATAATACTATTCCTTGATATCTTCATATTAAATAGTGAAGAAATGACATTTCTTCCTGGTAGTAAAAAGTAAATAAATTATTTTTGCTCATCTCCATAATAAGTAGTGAAGAAATTACATTTCTTCCTCATAGTAAAAAGTAAATAAAAATTTTTAACTCATTTCATAATAAAATTGTTTTTTTTTTTTAAATATGCAAATCAAAATATTTTAATTATGGCTGAAATAAATTTATTTTTTTATTACTATTATTAATTTAATTATTATTTTACTATTTTTAAATGTAATGTTATTTGACAATATTTCTCCCTTACTTAATAGTAAAGAGCCTATGAGCGTAATGACTCAACAGAGTGGCATTGCTTATTGAAAATGTTGAAAAAAGGTCTCTTCACAAATGAGCAATTTGTCGTGCTCTCCAACGCTAGAAAAATGTCCAGCAAATGCTGAAAAAATGTTGTATATGCTTCTACTTCATCAAATATAGTATGTTTTACGTACTTCCCTTCACTAGTACAATTCTTAGTGACATTTACCGAACATTTGAAGCTCTCGAGCAAGAAGAGGATGTAAGTTCCCCAACACATCAAAGCACAGTGGGAATTAGTAAGTTCCACAACACATCAAAGCACAGTGGGAAAGAGTAAAATGTTACTTGAGAACAAACATCTGGTGTATCTTCATACTTTGGTGTTCCAGAAAATGGATCGCATACATGATGGATATTTTGGTTAAATATGTTTTCATTCACGTGCAAATGACAAAAGCAATTGAAGCTTCCAAGAGAGTGAAATGTTGTAAAATTCAATGCCCTTCCTCATATCAATAATCAAAGATTATAGATAATCAAGAGAGTGAAATGATGTACAATTCAATGTCCTTGCGACATTATGGATAATCAAGAGAGTGAAATGATGTACAATTCAATGTCCTTGCTCATATGAGATAAAAGATTATAGATAATCAAGAAAATGCACGGAGAGGTTTAAAACTTTTAGCTTTTTGGTTAATTCAAAAAGTTAGTTTAATTAGTTAATTGTTAATATTGTTGGACATTTAGCTAATGCCATATTAGACAAACGCTAATACCATGAGTAATTAAAATACAAATTATAACTCAAAGGGTTAGTTAAATTTCCAATTGCCAATATTGTTAATGTTATTTTCCAATTGTCAATATTTTCAATGTTATTGGACATTTGGTTAGTTCCACATGAAAATAACAAAGAATAATTTTGTGAAATCAGAAAGTAATTCTTTATTTTAGTTGACTAAGCTAAATTTAGGGTTATCATAAGAAGTACTTCTTTTCGAGCCTCTATAAGACTAGAATGTGGGTTTCTTGCAAATTAACACAAGGAAGAAATGAACTCAAAGTGTTGTCAAGAAAGGAAGAAATCTTTCAAATATATGCCTGAGTCATCTGCGATATAAAAGGCAAAACAAACATGCCTAAGAAACACATGATTAGCATACAAATAAGAATTTATCATACAAGGTTCTCAGAATGGTGTTCAATTGGTGCGAAGTGATCATTTATGTATGAATAGTGAAATAGATACCAAAAGCTAGCAAATGAAAATAACTCTGCACAGGAAATTTTAGTTCCAACCATAAGAACATAATGCAAAAGATACCATACAACTTACAAGCTAATTTCCATTTTTTCTACATACAAACTAGTGTGAAGTTCAAATACAAGTTCAAGTATATGTGTCTTTCTACATTAACATGGATCTATCTTAACCATTGATTTATTAAGGACAAAGAGGTCCAAAAAAATCCCAAACTTGTAAACTTTTATGAACTTAGTAGTTGGAGGTTATGATGGATATTTAGACACAAACAAAGACACTATGACCTCACCCTCCTCTAGAGTATCATGCTTCTCTTGGTGCAAGAACATTTTTTAAGTTAGATTAATGACTTGCTCACTTTCATTGTTACCGCTATTTATGACCATCTGCCATAACATGAAATGTAATTGCAGAAGGTTGTTGTATACGTTGTCAAGTGACTTACAAAATCAATACTTGACACCAATGCAAGAGGAGTATAGTTGCATCAAAAGAAATGGTGTTTGGTCTATTATTCAAAACATATTGCATAATTATATGTTGAAAAATAAGATGGGCAGTATACTATTTTGATTTTAGACGTAAAATTACTTCGTGAGGTAATTACCTAGTGAAAATATCAAAAAAACCAAAATGATGGATGCAAGAACAATAGTTACAACATTTCTACAAAATATTTACTTAAATCGTAATTTAATTACATAAATCAAACCATAGGAAAATGCAAATCCAGAAATATTTTGAAGCTGATAAATGAAAATCTATTTTGACGTTGAAAGTAAAAGAATATGACAATATTCTTAAGCCAAACGTAGAAACTTATTTTATAGTATTCAGGTCGATCTAGATTGCATGTTTGTTTCATATACCGTATCATGTATGTTTGATGCTTTCATGTCAAGCCTTTTTGTTGTTGTATTCAAAAGCAAATAAGCATTTTCATCATAAGGTCTTAATTGATCCTGCATTGCCTTCATAGAAAATGTCACATTATAAATCCTATCAATGGCCATTTAAGCATCCCCTACAATAGTTTTCTCCACCCTTTTCTCCAAAAGTAATATTACAGTTTCATTGTTGGTAATTAGCAAAGAAGAAAGTACTTCTGCAATAGAAACCTAATCATATGTCCTTTTAGCTTCTGAATAAACAATTAAGAAAAATTCATAAGTGGTAAACCCCTACTTTGACCCCTTTAAATTCATTAAAAATATAAATATATCTAATTTTTAAATAAACAAGAGCTTGCGACTCAAACTCTTCTCTAGGGCAATGAAAAATGTTAAAATTGTGCGAAGCTTTAACTCCTCTATAAGACCTAAAACACTCTCTCAAAAACCTCAGTCTCGTCTTAATGCCATGAAACTCCATTTAAAGAGTCATCTTTCACTAAACAACATACACTTTATTTTGTAAAGGAATTAAGTGAAACACAGAGCCTTTAGCAACAACTAAAGGGTGATTAGTGATGCAAAACTTACATGGCAGCTATGGTGAGAAGGATGACAGCCCAGAGTGGCCATACATATTGTTGATACCAATGAGGCTTGTATGTACCCTTCAACGTCTTCTTATTGTAGCAACAATATTTGATAGCCAAGAAAATTCCATAAACTAGACAAACAATGATCCATGCAGCTGTGATAGATTATTCATATACGCTAGTGAAAACAATTGACTTCAACCATACAAGAACTGTCATAAAAATATTATTTTTATATATCACACTAATTTAAGTGGATGCTTATATGCAATATACAAGTAAAAATTCAACTAGGGAAACTAAAAGCTCAAAGCAATGTATAGATGATAGTTATCCCCAATGATGCATGTTCTCGATGTTGCAACCACCTTTGTATTGTTTGAAATGTTTAAGAGGGTTAATTCTGCTTCTTGCAACCAAAAGCTTGTACGTTCCATTTTGGAATCCTTTCCCTAACTGATTGCTTTGATTTTACAACAAGTTTCTATCAATGAAATGGCCTGAAAATGAAAGAAAATGACCAAAATTTAATTGATAACCTTCGTTAAGATTTAAAGTAAAACATGAATTCGATTTAAGTGAAGCTATAGATGGAAATGCAAGAATTTCAAAGAATAATAGTAGTGTATCATGATAGGAAACTTAACCCACTGCAAGTGTTAAGGGTTGAATCCTATTTTTCTATGAAACAAATAATTCAATAATTAACTTTGTGAAACCAAACCAAAACCATTTATAATTCAATAGTTAACTTTGAGAAACCAAACCAAAACCTTTTATAGATTTAAGTCCTTCAATTATTTTTTTATTCCATGTTAAAAGACTACAGATGCCATTTTAATGTAATATTCGGGATGCATTGTCAATAATGTTAAAGAGCTTGATATTTTAGTATAAATACTTCAAGAAAATCTCCCTCAACAGTCACAAGGCATAGAGAGGCTTTCTTTGGCATTAAGTGCAGCAAGTTTGAAGTGTACTTTTCTCTTCAAATCTTCTGGGACTTGAACCCTACGAGAAAATTAGCATCATATCATGATAGGAAGCTCAACCCATTGCAATGGTTAGAGCACTACTCTGGTCTACTGTAAAACGAATTGTAAATGCTTCTTAAAAACCAAACCAAAACAATTTTTAGGGTTGTGACTGCTTTTGTAATATAGGAAATGGAAAAAATATTAAAAAAATTCTTTGGTCAATTCTGTTATGAAGAGATAACATAACCTATGTTACAGAACATTTTTTCACATCTTCCCAATAGGCCTAAAAATTAGATCAATCAACATCCATGAACACTTTGTCATAATCCCTTTGCAAATCCCTAAACATCATTTCTCCAAAAAATTTGAGTTTCTGGGTCTATCTACTAAAAAGACATATTTTTAGGCCCAACACACCCTGTGTTCTTGTTCACCAGCATTGGGTGCAAGTTTCATACCTAAGCATCAACGGTAACCAATGCATGTTGCTCCATTCTACTGGTGCGTTTATTCTAGAAATTCGAGAAAAAAAAATGAATCTTCTCCTCCTAGAAGCTTCTAAGGGGGTTTTAACCATTTACCATGGATAGAGATCTTGAATTCCTATATGATCCTACTCTGGTGATTTTATCTCTTATCCCTTGCACTTATCCTCCTTCATAAGTGGATCTCAAGCCTAGATTGGTAAATCCTAAACTACCATGTTTACCCTGTAAATTCACTGCCTCCCATAGAGTCTAGGCTGGCTTTTGGAGATTTCCAGTGCCCTCGTGTTGTTGCTTTGAGCCTAAAGAATCATCATTCATTTTCATTAGGGTTGAGTGTGAAGGTTTTCTTTGTGACAAGGAAGGACAAGTCAAGTGGGGAGACACACCTACAAAGTCATATTCTATATATGGTTGTAACTCTCTCCTTTATTTATTAATACAAAAGGCATCATTTTTCTTATACTTTATTTATGCTTATGCTTTTGTATTTCAATGCCATGTTGACTCATTGAATAGAGATATTGGACTATGTTATGTGGATATTGTAGTTCATTTGCTTGTTTTAGTCATTATTGTAGGTTCCATTTATAGCATGGGGAGCTATGATTGGAGATTACAAGCGAAGAGGAGAAAAGGACTTGCTACAAATTCCAGGTAGGTCCCTTTTCTGTATTCCAATCTCTCTAAGGAAAACATTGATTTTTTTTTCCTTTATTGTTCTAGATCAGACCACTAGATCTAGGGAATTCATTTTTGTCCATAGAAGTAAAAATTCCAAATAACAAATTGGCGACCATACTAGGAATGATATTTCCCTTAATGGCTTCCTTTGCCTTAACATTTTTTCACTTGTCGAAGCAACCTTAATCGACTTATTTAGACAGTGATTGGCCTTATGAAAACACTTTTTAAGTTTTATAGGGTTTCTTGTGTCTTGTTTTGACCAAAATAGCCCCAAGCATTCTCTATTATGAGACAGAGTGCCCCAACGCATCTATTTATTCTCTATACCTATGTTGCAGTGCAATGATTCCTGTTCTACACCTACGCTGATCATGTAGGATGCAAAAATTTGCACTACTTTTCCTTTCTCTTTGTTCTTCTTTGGTCCAACAAGTTTTCATTGAGTCTCTAAGTTTGTATTTGTTTCTGAAAAACCTTCATTATGATTGTTTTTTATTTTATTAACCTTTGATGATAATTTCTTTGGATTTTTCATTGTCCTTATCAATTAGGTCTTTTGTTAAAATTTTGTTTGATTGTTGATTGACTCGAAGAAATTTATATCACAAGCATATTCTATGTGATTTCTTTTATGAGTAATGTAGTTACATCTTAGTTTTCATTGCATTTGAAGATTAAGAGGAAAGAAAAGCACATTTTCATTATTTGCATCATATAGGATTTTTGAATTTAAATTGGAACATTTTCATTAAAATATCTACTTAGGAAGCTTTGTTTGTTGCATTTTGTGTGTTTCATTACCCTTTGTTTCTTCCCTCCCATAGGTAGATTTTCATTGAAAATGAAAGAGTTCTTATTATCATGTTAGATTGCATTGTAGGGAATTCAGGTGAACTCGTGGTGAGCCTTAAAACTGAAACATAATCAAAGATCAACTCTAAAATTTACTGAATCAATCTAAGGAGCAATTGTAACATTTAACGAAAAATATAGAGGTTTAGGCTAGAGTCGTGTTCCATCATCTTTAAACGTGGGAGTTGTCATTCTTTGTCTACGTTACATTCTGGGGGTAGTCAGTATTCCACATACGTAAGTATACCAGATCGTTCTCCACGTTAGGCGGTGAAATTTTCTTGATATTACATTACGTTACGTGGGGTCATCTCTAAGATTACATTTGCTTTGTGGGCCATGTTCAAGCGCTTTGTTTCGTTGAGCTTGGAGGATGACGCTAGCCTAGAGGGTTGTCTCAAGGGCTTCCTTAGGAAATATGAATTTGCATATATTTACTAGTATTTTAGCCATGGAAATTTTCCAAAAGTTGTGGCATCCCAAATGATACTTATGCCATTGGTTAACCAAAGGAGAAACTATAAAGTCGCACAACTTGCATGAAAATGTAAAACATTCATGTGAACCCACAAGCTTAAACTAAGAGTTTATGATATTAAATAGTTCAAACAATCCGTCAATTTAACTCTTTGAGCGGGGTGGAAATTAACTTCAACCAAACAAAAATAAATAAATTTTAGTAATATTTTAAACCCTAATATCATTCAGATAGGGTTATTCACTTATATAAACTACTCAGATCCCATGTAGTAGGCCCGTAATTAGGTTAGAGAAAAGTCTATTGTTAATTGAATATCACTTTATTCATAAAAAGGCATTGAACCAGTCATTGATACCCCTTCTCTACCACAAAAAAAACATGATTGCACTAGCTAGTTTTTAGACACACACTACCCACATCCCTTCTCAGCAAGGACATCACATCTGCCAATGGCACTTGTCACCTGCGTCAAGAATTTATTATTCCAAAATATAATTATTGGCATGATGATATATTTTCCATACATGCTCTGGAATATCCAAGTTTGATATTAAAAATAATGCAAGTCTCGTCATGTTTCTGGTGTTTATTTCAAACTTAGTTATGCACAATAATTAAGACATGTCATCTCCACTTTGATAATGTCCATAATTGTCATGATTTCAAGCACTAGTGTGAATATTTTAATTGAAACTCGTGTTGAGAAATGGCAACAAGAAATTCTAGTTTAATTTGTCCTTGAATTAAATTGTGAATTAAAATCGAATTATATTCTCATAGCAACTTGTAAATAGTTAATTAACTTTAATTGACTTAACTAGCCTAGGAATTTCGAGTTGGAAGTCTTTATGTAGTCATTTATGTGTGATCCCTAAATTTTAGGGTTCCAGGATGAGTTTATTTGAGTTGTAATTAGATAACTCAGTTTGACTGAGTTATAGACAATTAAACTAGTTCTAACTGTTGGAGGAACTAATAGAGGTCTAGTAGTGAGTTGGTGCACTAGTGCATCCTTAGTGCTACTCCAGCTACTGGAGATTCACTCAAGAGAAACTCATGCATGTCAGTTCAGAGAAATACCCATTTGATTCTAGAGTGCACTGACAGTGTACTATCAGTTGTATGATTTTCCAAGTTGTACAGATCATGCATGCAATCAGAGAAGGACCTAGTTTTGGATTGCACAGTTATGGAGGAAGGATTTCCCAATTAAATATGGGTTGATCCTCACAGGAATTGCACAAGGAAATAGGGGCTTGGCAGGCAGCAGAATTGGCTAAGTGTTGGCTAGAGAAGGCTTGTGAAGCAGAGAGTTGACTATACTTATGCAGGGATTGTTCTAGTGACAACAAGCATTGTATTTTCATCTTGAATTTTTGATTAATGCAATATAGATAGTCGGGGTTTTGAGAATTTGCTTTCCCCAAAGAAATATTGTGTTATATGTGATTGATATTCTTCCTCTTGCTGATTATTGTTTTCATCGATCATTATTGGTTTCCATTGTTGAAAGTAGAGTAGATTCTTGTCTTGTGTTTTAGAAAATTACATGAGTTGTTGAATCTACAGGAAAATCTACATGGTATTGGAGCTGAAGACAATATACTAGAGGATATTTCAAGTTTGGGGTTACAGGTGAAATTTGAATTTGCAATTCATACTTCAGGATTGGCAAATGGCTTTCTACGGTTTGAGACTCGAGTATGCCTTGGAAGGAAACTCGAATTACATAGCATGGAAGGACAGGATGGAAGCAGTGTTGGAGGAAAATGGCCTCAAGGAATTCATTGATCAAGGCATTCCTAAGCCACCAGCATTGGATGCTAATGATATGGCCGAATGGAAGAAGTGTGTGGCAAAGGCGAGGTAGATTATTCTTAAGGGAGTTCAACACCACATTGTCTCGAGTCTCCATGGGAAGGAAACTCCATACTCAATGTGCAAGACATTGACGGACCTGTTTCGTAATAGTAGTGACCATAGGAATTTGGCACTGAAGGACAAACTCAGAAATATCAAGATGGAGAAGGGCGAATCATTTCAGAAATACTTGACCAAGTTCACTCATAGTCGATATGAGCTTGGAAGTGTTGGGATTACCGTTGTCGAGGATGGTATGGTGTGCCTAGCTCTTTTAGGACTCCCCAAGAGTTGGCATAGTTATCATGACTTTTTCAATGAGAGGGAGAAGTTGCCAGATTGGGAACGATTGTGGTCGAATTTGATGTAGTAAGAGATTCAGAGAAGCATCAGAGACAGTTCCTCGTCAAAGGCTGATGATGAGGAAAATTGTTCCTTAGCGAGTAAGGAAAAGAAATGGAAGGGGAAGGAGTCCCATTCTAAATTGGATTCTTGTCATGGAGGCAAGAATAAATACATTTCAAAAGTCAAGTGCTTTCATTGTCACGAGCTAGGACATTTTGCTAAAAATTGTTCGCTCAAGAAGTCCAATAAGAAGTATTCGAGAGGAGCGAAAGGTGAGGCTCTTGCGTCTCAATTTGAATTGGACTTTACCCTCATTGCATGCATGGTGTCATCAACGATGGGTAGTGTATGGTACCTAGAAAGTGGATCTTCATTCCACGTGACTAGAAACAAGGAGCTCTTCACTGACCTGGAGGAGAAGGATCTCCATATGCATATCGAGATGGGTGACGGCGAGAGGTATAATGCTACTGGATTGGGTACGGTTACCTTTCAAAGGGAGTCAGGTGCTCCTCTCACCTTGAGAGATGTTATGTATGTTCTCGGGTTGAAGAAGAACTTGGTATCCATTGCCATGTTGGAGGATAGAGGCTATGATGTGATATTTAGTGAAGGAAAGGCATTCCTTCGTCACATAGCCATGGGACAAGTAAAGAGGATAGGGATTCGGGTGAAGAATCTCTACAAGTTGGAGGTAGAAGATTGTGTTTCCTTAAGCACAAGAGCAGAAAAGGTGTGGAGCCGAGACATCGGTGAGTTGTGGCATAGGAAGTTAGGTCACTTGCATCATGGGGCTTTGAAAATCATGTAACAGATTTCTACTAGTCTTCCCAAAGGTATGCTAGAGCATGTTGATACATGCAAGCTGTGTACTTTGGGAAAATACACCAAAGCTTCCTTTCACAACAAAGACAGTCGAGCACAAGTGATTCTAGAGAGAGCCCATTTAGATGTGTGTGGACCATTCTCGACAACATCCATGGCCAAACACAGGTATTATGTTATATTTTTTGACGATTTTTCTCGTAAATATTGGATCTTTTTCATGTAGAAGAAAGATCAAAATTTCGCAATTTTTTGTGAATTTAAAGCATTAGTCAAGAAAGAGTATGGAAATAAGGATAAATCTCTGAGGATTGATAACAGTGGTGAGTATGTCTCAAATGATCTTAAGAAATTTTCTGCAATATAAGGGATTAAATGAGAGTTGGCAACACCCCATAACCCATAGCAGAATGGGGTAGCCGAAAGGAAGAACAGAAACATTGTAGGGGCAGCATGGGTGATGTTGCATGATCAGGGCCTACCACTACACTTGTGGGCTGAGGCATGCAACACAGTTATTTATTTTCATAATAGAAGCCCGCATCGAATTCTTGGGATGAGTACACCAAAGGACGTGTTCTCAGGGAAGAGACTGGATGTTGGTCACTTCAGGATTTTTGGCTCATCGATATATTTGCATGTGACCAAAGATGCATGGAAGACTCTTGAGCCAATAGTAGGGTTGGGGATATTTGTGGGGTACACTGATACACCTCACAACTATGGGGTGTACTTGTCGACCAGCAGGATGATAGTGGTTCATAGGGATATCATATTCGATGAGGAGAAGGCCATGCGATGTTCACTTGAGAGGGAGCTTCAGATACGTGGTTGAGGAGCCTCATATTGATGTGGAGTAGCCACATGCAAAGGATCCAAGAGTGGAGACATCCACTTATGTAGTCTTCTAGAGATGGGAGAAATTGCACCAGAGAAGCTGACAGGTTATTGCAGGATGCAAGAGAGAATGTGGGAGCACCCACATCACAGCACAAGTAAAGGAGGCCACCTGAGAGGTAAACTACATATATCACTCTTATGAGTGTATGTGTTGAGACAGAGCCATCTTCCTTTGAGGAGGAAGTACAACAACCGGTTTAGGTTGATGTCATGGTGGAGGAGTATGACTCTAGAGTTCCTAACAGTGTTTGGGATGTAGCCCCAAGACCGGAAGACAAGTCAGTGGTGAGCTCCCAATGGCTTTACAATGTAAATAAAGTTGCAGATGGTAGTGTGGAGAAGCATAAAGTCAGGTTTTTGGTCTGTGGCTTTTCACAAGTAGAGGGGATTGACTATGATGAGACCTTTGCTCATGTTGCAAGGTACTCATCGATCAGATCCATTTTGGCAACTATCAGTGCAGATGGGTTGGAAGATACATCATATGGATGTAAAGACAACCTTCCTTAATGGCATGATTGAGGAAGAGGTGTACATAGATCAGCCTGAAGGTTTTGAGAGCTTTGACCGTGAGTCAAATGTGTGTCGACTCAAGAGAGATTTGTGTGGGTTGAAGCAAGCACCTTGTGCTTGGTACACCAGGATCAATAAATACTTCACTAGGTTGGGCTTCACCAAAAGTGAAATAGATGTGAACCTATACCACATTGTAGTGGAAGGTAAATTTTTTATCATTGTTTTATATGTCGACAATTTGATTCTGACAGGTGATGATAAGTTGATCAATTCTTGCAAGGAGGATCTTGCAAGAGAGTTTGAAATGAAGGACTTGGGGCTCGCGCATTATTTTCTGGGCATGGAAGTATGGTAGGGTGATGGGGAACTATTTGTGTCTCAGGGAAAGTATGCCAATGAGATACTCAGGAGGTTCCGCATGGACAGAAAAAACCAATGGAGACTCCTCTAGTAGGTAACTAGAGGAAGGAGTATGCTACTTTGGGTGAAGTAGTTGAAGCTACTATTTACAGGAAGCTTGTGGGTTCACCCATTTATTTTGTGTACACACAACCATACATGTTCTATGCAGTTAACCATATTATTAAAGCAATGGTTAGACCTACCAAGTTATATTGGAAGGTGGCCAAGCATGTGTTGAGATACCTCACAGGCACTACTCAGTATGGATAATGGTAAAGACGGATAGAGGAAGTGAAGCTTAAGGCTTCATCGATGCAGATGGGGCAAGGAGTCCATTTGAAAGGAATATCACATTAGGAGGGATCTTCAGTATTGGGTCAGTAGTTATTTCTTGGTATAGCAATAAATAGAGATCGGTTGCACTTAGTTCGGAAGAGGTAGAGTACATGGATGCTAGTCAAGCAGCATGTGAGGCCATCTGGATGAGGAAGATTCTGGTTGGTTTTTTTGGTCAGCAAATGGATCTAGCTATGATTTACTATGATAATTAGAGTTGTATCAAACTCTCTAAAAATCTATTTTTCCATGATCGGTCCAAGCATATTGATATCTAATATCATCATCTTCGAGATTGTGTATTGAGACAAATTATGTTGTTGGAGTACATTCCCACAGAGGAGCAAGATGCTGACATTTTGACAAAGGCATTTTCAAGATGTAAATCGGGGTAGCTGATAATCCATTTCTTGTTGAGAGCGAGTGTTGAGAAATGATAACAAGAAATTCAAATTTAATTTCTCCTTGAATTAAATTGTGAATTAAAATCGAATTATATTCTCATAAAAACTTGTAAATAGTTAATTAAGTTTAATTGACTTATTTAGCTTAGGAATTTCGAGTTGGAAGTCTTTATGTAGTCATGTATGTGTGATTCCTAAATTTTAGGGGTCCAGGATGAGTTTATTTGAGTTGTAATTAGATAACTTAGTTTGATTGGGTTATAGATAGTTAAACTAGTTCTAATTGTTGGAGGAACTAGTAGTGATTTGGTGCACTAGTGCAACCTTAGTGCTACTCCAGCTAACTGGAGATTCACTCAAGAGAAACTCATGCATGTTAGTTCAGAGAAAGACCCGGTTGAGTCTAGAGTGCAGGGACAGTGTACTATCAGTTGTATGATTTTCCGAGTTGTACAAATCATGCATGCAAACAAAGAAGGACCTAGTTTTGGATTGCATAGTTATGGAGGAAGGATTTACCATTTAAATATGGGTTGATCCTCGCAGGAATTGTGCAAGGAAATAGGGGCTTGGCAGGTAGTAGAATTGGCTAAGTGTTGGCTAGAGAAGGCTTGTGAAGCAAAGAGTTGATTATACTTGTGAATGGATTGTTCTAGTGAGAACAAGCATTGTATTTTCATCTTGGATTTCTGATTAATGCAATATATATAGTCGGTGTTTTAAGTAGTTTCTTTCCCCAAATAAATATTGTGTTATGTGCGATTGATATTCTTCCTCTTGTTGATTATTGTTTTAATCGATCATTATTGGTTTCCACTATTGAAAGTAGAGTAGATTCTTGTCTTGTGTTTTAGAAAATTACATGAGTTGTTGAATCTACAGGAAAATATACAACTCAACACTATTGAAAAGAGTTTAGTTGAATGATTCCTCACATTTCAAGTCAACAACGATGAATGTGTGAGACATAGACTTCCACTCCTCTCAAATCTATTATTCCCCATTCACTTCATTGATGGAATGAATTGGCACAATTCCATTACTCCCAATTCACTTTAGTGATGTACATAGAGGGTTCATTAGTGGAAGGAGATGAAATAGAGATATTTTAGATGGATATGTATCTTCAACCAGAGCACGAGACACATGAAATCGCTAGCTTTAAAGTAGTCTCTAAAACATTGTGCAAAAATGACGGGTGGTACATGGAGTTGTGGAGATTATTTTAGGTTATTTTATTAACAATCATGGCATCTCTAATAATCCTGGTGAGAATAGTAGCATTGATACTTGGGTTTGTTTTCTAACCAGGACCACTACCTTTCATCACATATTATAATGCAACGTCAAGTTATTAAACTCATTAACGTAACGTAATATCAAGCAAATATCTTGATTACATTATGTTATATTATATTTGTGTATCACAGAAGAACTCGCATAGTAATGGACTAGCTTGGAAGGTCGGAAATGGTAACAAAGCAAGGAGTAGACTTGATCCTTAGCCTAGAAGCAGCTAAAATCATATCTTGTCTCATCCTCTCATTGATACTCTTCATGACATGGGTCTCTCAAAATTCCCACACATAGGAAATCCTGCCAAAACCATTATTTGGAGACAAGGATGGATGATGGCTAATGATTTTGGTATAGAGGAAAACTTTCAAGAACCCTAGAATGACTATAAATGCTTTGAATATAGATTATATCAAACTCACTGATAGGGAAGGTGAACTTATATGAAGCTTTTCCCATTTTTTTGTTTATACTCCCAAGCTTGGCTACATATCTCTATTTTTAACTGAGCACCAAAAGAATTAATGTGGTGGTGGAAGAAGCTTTGGAAATATAAATTCCCATCCAAGGAAACTCTCTTGATGTGGTGCTTGATTGAGAAAAATATTCCAACCTGGGATGTGCTCCAACAAAGGTTTGTGATAGGGTCTGGATGGTTCCCTCTGTGCAAAAAAAGTGAGGAATTGATCACCCATGTATTCTTGGAATTCCCCTTCAACAAAGAGCCTAGGCTGCATGTCAAAAGGCAATGAGACATCTTGAATAGTGGGTTGGGATGGATATGGAAGACTCTTGGAGGAGGTGGCTCTAATGTCTCTCCTCTCGCCCATATACTCCCTCCCTTTTATTATTAATTGGGAGGTCATTAAACTAAGACATGACCCATGACAACTCAAACATGCTTGTTGGTATAAGTCTTAGCTAGGCTTACAACACCTAAGTTTCCTCTATGAAACTCAAATACATATTTTTCTAATGGCTTAGTGAATATATCATCCAATTGATCACTCGATTTACAAGGCTTCAAAAAAAATTATTCATTACTCACAAGTTCTCTAATAAAATGATATGTTGTATCAATATGCTTTCTCTTTTGATGAAGCACACTATGCTTGTATAGTGCAATGCTTGAGGCGTTGTCACAGTATCTTGTTGTTGATCCTTCTTGTTTAGTGAAGTCCATCTAAAACTCTTAGTAACCATATTTTTTGGCATGTTGTTGATGTTGCTGCTACATATTCTACTTTTGTTGATGAAAATTTCACAATAGGTTGCTTCTTGGATGACCATGATATCACACCTGAACCAAGATGAAACACATAAGCATAAGTGTTTTTCCTATCATCCGAACTTCATATAAAATCACTATTAGTATATCCAACCAAATCCTTCTTTTATGTAATTGTATAAAGTATATCACAATCGGTAGTTCCTATTATGTATCTTAGAATCCTTTTTCCATCTTTCCAATGTGAGTCTTTTGGAGACACAATAAATCTAGAAATAAAACCAACTCCTTACATAATATCTAGTCTTGTATCTGTGAGATACATAAGGCTGTCAACCAATCTTTTGAATAGTGTTGGATTGACATTTGATCCTTAATCATGCTTATTTAACTTTGTGCCTGTCACTACTGGTGTAGGAGCGGGTTTTTCAATTCTCCATCCTGAATATTTCTAGCAATTATTTAGCATATTTATTTCGACAAATAAAAATATCTTTCTCAGATTGCTCAACTTTTGTGCCAAGAAAATATTTCATAAGACCAAAATCTATCATTTCAAATTCTTCATTCACTATTGCTTTAAATTCATTTAACTCAAGATCACCAAAATAAATCATGTCATCCACATAAAAACAAACAATTAAAATTTGTCCATGCTCATTTGAGTTTATGCACAAGGTCGGTTCAATGTTGCTTCTGCAAAATCTATTCTTGATCATATAATTGTCAATTTTTCTATACCATGATCTAGGCACTTGTTTGAGTCTGTAGAGTGATTTCTTCAATCTGCAAACTTTGTCTTCATGACCTTCAACTTCATAACCTCAAGCTTGTTGCACATAGATTTCCTCTTCTTGCATTCCATTCAATAAATTTGATTTCACAACCATCTGATACACTTTCTACTTGCTCTCATTTGTTGTTTCTAAGATTGCTCTTATAGTATCCAATTTGGCTACCAGATAAAACATTTCTCCAAAGTTTATTCCAGGCTGTTGCAAGAACCCTTTTGCTACAACCCTTGCTTTAAATATGTTGATTTCTCCTTTTTCATTCAACTTTGTCTTGTACAACCATTTTACACAAATGAGATTTTTATCTTTTGGAAAAACACCCAAATCCCAAGTATCATTCTTCTCAATAGTTTCCATTTCTTCATCCATATATTGCACCCAATTTTTGTCTTTGATAGCTTCTTCAAACGATGAAGATTGAAATGACAACAATGCAAAATTTGAACTAACATCCAAATCATCATAAATATCGTGCAAACTTCTCATTTTTCTCTTACCATTGCTTGATTCATCACCTGATTGATAGCTAGGAGTATTTCAATCTATTGATCCACTTGAACATCCATGTTGTTCATAAAATATTTGAGTTATTGCTGGTGTGACTCCGTTTTGTGTCTTCTCTTGTGATTCTTGGTGCTATTTTTCTACTACATCCTCTTCTTCCATCAATCGTACTCTTACATCTACTATTTTGTCTATACTCCCATTCCAAGACTCTTTTTCTTTGAAAACAACATCTCTTTTGATTATAGTCTTCTTGGTGACAAGGTTATACAATTTATAAGGTTTTGATTGATCGTTATAACCAATAAATATGCATTTTTCACTTTTATCATCCAACTTGCCTCTTACCTCTTTAGGTACATATTCATATGCTACACATCCAAACACTCTAAGATGATATACATTGCATGACATACATAACCATGCTTCTTACGGGACTTTGTTCATCATGCTCATTGTAGGAGATCTGTTTACCACATAAACAGCACATGCAACTACTTCTACCCAATACTCATTAGACAATTTTTTTCCTTTCAACACGCTTCTTGCCATGTTCATAATGGTTATTTTCCTTCTTTCTATTACACCATTTTTTTGTGGTGTGTATCTGGTTCTAAACTAGATTCTAAGTCCATGTTGTTTGCAATAAGCATGGAATGAATTCAAATCATATTCTTCGCCACAATTTGATCTCAACACCTTGATCTAACATTCACTCTAGTTCTCTACTAGGGCTTTGAATTATTTGAACTTTGCAAAAGTTTCAGACTTTTGTTTCAGAAAATAAACCAACGTCCTTCTGCTGAAATCATTAGTAAAAGTGAGGAAGTAACAACTTTTACCAGCTGACTGTGTTTGCATAGGTCCACATAGGTCTATATGAACCATCTCTAGTAGTTCCTTTACACTTTATGCAACTCCTTTCGGAAAATTTCACGGTGTTTCTTTCCTAAGATACAACACTCGCAAGCAGTAGAAGGTTCTTTGATGAGAGGTAATCATCTAACCATCTAATTCTACTACAACAATATTAAGCCAGAGAAATTCTTGTGTTTAAACTAAAAGTGCCATAAGCAATAATCATTAGAACATGCAACCATAAAAGAACTGACCTGATCTCTATAATTCATCATCAAAGAAAATATTTTGTCCCTCGTCATCTACAACTTTGCTATCAGTTATTTTTTTAGGGCTTGTCATATATAACACAATCTTGTCCCTCAAAAATAACTTTGTATCCTTTTTCATTAATTGACCAATACATATTAGATTATATTTGAGACCAGGGACATAATACACCTCTAAGATTTCCTTCATCTCCCCCTGCTTGGTCAGAGTGTTGATCACTACTTTCCCATCTACATCCATAGTCTTGTCAGTGTTCAAATTTACCTATGTCTTCATTGATTGATCCAAATTTGTAACCAAATTCTTGTTGCCTTTAATTTGGTTACTGCAACCACTATTTAATAGCCAAACATTATAAGAAGGTTCATGCATGGTATGGAAAGCTAGGAACATCGTGTAACTATTTTTTGTAGTTACATAGCTCTATGCTTTCCTTGATCAGGTATCCTCTTCCTGCAATCATGGGCATAGTGACCAAATTTATTGCAGTAATAAAATCTTGCCTTTGATTAATCGACTCTTTGATTATTGTTGAATATTTTGTTATTGATTTCACTTTCTTATTCCTTCTCTTCTTTTTTATCTCTCTTACCACCATTTCATCTACATCGTCCTATACCTCTCGATCTAACTCTGCCTTGGCCTCTATGTCTTAAAATAGAAACCTGACTTTTAAAAGTGATTTATAAGGTGGAATCCTCATTTCTATCTATCGTCGCCTCATGGGATAGAAGTGATCCCATCAATTCATGAACTTTCAACGTTGTGAAATCCTTGGCTTCTTCAATAGATGCTACTATAGCATGAAACTTAGTAGACAAAGATATGAGGACCTTCTCAAGCATTGTTTGATATTTAATGTCATCACCATAAATATTTAACTGGTTTACGAGAATCAAGACCCGATTCTTGAATGAATCGATACCATATGTTTCCTTCATCTATAGACTTTCAAAATATCTCCTAGTATTCATCGACTTAACAACATTGAATTTGGATGTACCTTTATAGCTTGTCTCCAAAGTCTCCCACACTGTCTTTGTTGAAGACATGGTCATAATCTTTTGGAACACTGCTTGGTCCACTCCTTGTTGGATAAGCTGCAATGCTTGTGCATTCTTCTTTTTGTGTATCCTTAATTTCTCCCTCTCTGCATGTGTGAGGGCTCGTTATTCTTCTTCATTCTCAGGTTCTGGAAATATAACCTTGATGTACTCCCAAACATCATGATCCTTTAACGTTGTCTCCATCTTAATGGCCCACATATCATAGTTCTTCCCTGTAAATGGTGGAAACTTGATAAAGCCATCTTTAAAAAATCCTCTTCAAATAACAATAAAACTCTTTTTTAATGAAAACTTTTAAAAACCCTTTAAAAACTTTTAATAAATCTATTTTATAAAACTCTTTTAATAAAGACCTTTTATATAAGCAAAGCTTTAATAAAAAACTTTGTTTTTCTATATAATAAAAGGCCTTTTCAAAAACCTGCACTCACATACTTAATAAGAATTCAAACCAACAACGTGAATATGAAGAATAAGGTGCCTTATTGAATTTTTTAACATGCCATTGAACTTTTGGATAGCATACCTGCAATGTTCCCCAAAAATATATCAAGCCATAATTTTGAGCAAAACATCGTGTTTTTAAGTTTCAAACCTGCGATGACTCTGCAAAACAATTTTTTTTTAAAATCATCGGCCTTCTTGGACTCTCTTCCTGATAGCTTTGCAGGCTCTCCTCGGACCTTGTATTCTTTCCTCTGATACCAATTTGTTGGAAAGGGGGAGGAGGAAAGGAAAAATTTGGGTCACACAAAAAAGATACGAGTTGCGACTCTATTGATCACAAAAATTTGAGGATTACAATGAACCCATCATGGGGTATTTATCCTTTTTGAAATAGTGACTCACTCAAAAAAACTTCAACATGCAAACACACACTAAATTCGACTTTACCAAATATAAGGCTAAACTCGAACTAACTCACACTTGACTTAGTTAACTCACATTCTAAATTTAGACTACTCTGCATGTGGGAGTAATTAGTTATCTTTAACAATAGTGAAGGGAAATATGTAAAACAGAATACATTTGATCAAGCAAAAGCATATACATATTTTCAGGATTTGCAGGACAATTTTCTAACATTGAAAAGCCTGAAAAACTTCTCCTTTATGTAGGACACATTTTTCCAACATTTTCAATGAGCAATGTCACCCTGTGAAGCCATCTATTAATATAGATTGAACATTTTATCTCAATCTTGATAGTTTTGGAGACTTGTTTGATTGTTAAGGCCTATCAAAATGGAGGAAGGAAAAATTCTGAAGGTTGTGTCATCCCAAATGATACCTATTATGCCACTGGTTAACCAAAGAAGAAACGATATCGTCTCACAACCTGCATGCAAATGTAAAACATTCATGCAAACCCACAAGCTTAAACTAAGAGGTTATGATATTAAATGGTTCAGGCGATCCCCTCAAGTTAATTGTTTAAGAAAGGTGGAAATTTCGACCAAACAAAAATAAAAATAAATTGTAGTAATATTTTAAATCTTGATATCATTCAGATAGGTTCTTCACTTATAGAAACTACTCAGGTCCCATGTAGTAAGTGATGCAGGAGCATTCAGCTCAAAAGAATCATTGTATTTTAGTAGACATAGGGGGGTCTTGTGTTTTAAGGAAGTGGGTTTCCTAAGTGTTGAATTAATGTAATTATTAAGGTTTTGAGTGATTTTAATGAGAGAAGCTAGAATAGGGATTTAATTAAGTATTGTGAGGCATATTTGTAAATGTTCTCGAATGTTGGATAACATGAGAGATTTAGGATAGTTGAAATAATTGAGAATTAATTGTAAAACTTAGATTAGGAGTTAGTTCATGATTTTGTGGATTAGAGAGGATCCTTAGGGATAAAGATGAGATTTTAGGATTTTGTTGAGAAGGTTATGGATCTAAACCAGGAATTGGTTGTAGAATCCTTTTGTATAAATGTAAGCCAAAAAGACAGAGAAAGAGTTAGTCAAGTCAAGTTAGATAGTTAATCAAGTTAATGGTTAGAGGTGTGAGTTAGAGGTTTGACTGGAAGCCTATGGGAAGTAGGAAAATAGAGGCCACTGATTAGAATAGCAGGCCAGAGAGAGAGACTCTTATGTAAATATTGTTTATTAATACAAACAACTCGATTTTGAGTTCATGTGTGTGTATTGAGTAATTGAGATATAGATTGTGTATAATCTTGAGTTATTCTGAATAACATAGGTTGCAGGTGCAGAATCAGAGGCGAAATATAGAGAAGAGTAATAGACAGGTGTTACGGGCTTTACACACATCAAAAGTATAGGAGGAAGCCTTTAATGTTATAGTGAAGGTGAAGGAAACATAAAGGCACGAACGGAGTTAAGCTCAGGAGGAAGTTGTGTGGCAAAAGAACGAAAGACCAGAACCTTGAAGTAAACAGAAACCACAGAAGAACACTAAGAAATGACGTAAAAACGAAGTAAAGGTAAGAACGAAGAAGTGAGGTGTCGATGCATAGGAGCCGTTAGATCTATGAGATCAACGGACGAGATTGTTTGTGATAAGTAGCCAAGATTAAGTCGCGTAGAATGGAGTCAAGAAATGAACGACGGAGATTAACTTAAGTGTTAACATAAGAGGAATCTGGAGGAGCCATCGCAACTGTCGATGGTAGAAGATCTATGGTCATCGGCCATTAGTCAAAGAAGAAATGAAGTTTTATAAGCGAAAGCGGGTTATCGGGTGGAGAAAAAGTGGTAAGTGGTAATAAGAGGGAGTCACCCGATTCCATTAATCAATTGACATGTAGCACATCGGAGGAGAGAGGAAACTGCTTTATCGGACGGCTAATCCTCATGCAAGTAGCTCACCTGATATCGTTGTGGACTGTCAGATCAAATGGGTTTTGATCAACGGCGCAAGATCACCAAGCAGTTCTGTTGATTGGGGAAGACATCAACCATCGGATCGCAGGGTAAGATCTCCGACGGAGATTGAAACCAATAAGACTTGGGAAAGAGTGGACCCGAAAAGTTTATCAACGCGAGTTAAAGTTATTTGAGTTCCAGAGGATGAGTGGAGATCATGCAACAGCTGTTGATCTGATGGTGTCAAATCAACGGTGGAGAGTGAACCCGATAAAGGTATAACATCGATAAATGTGCAAAGTTCGTGGAAAAGGTGAAAAGGTAAGGTTTATGTGTGTTTATGTGTATTTCTATTATACAAAGGTTATAATAGAAATAAAGTGGATTAATGTATTTTGGGTTAAGTCGGGTTTAAACAAAGTCTAGCATGGTATGATTAAGACGAGCGGGTAATGAAAACAACCAGAGGGTTAAGTAACAAGGGTTAAGGATTAATCAAAATTTATGAGGGTGAATAAAGTTCCGCACAAAAGGATTAATTAAGGTTAAGACTATGGATAGTCAGTTAAAACATTTCCGCATGACATTTAATTAAGGGGCCTTAAACCTTTATTTAAGAAGGTTTTCACCATGGATCAGGTGATTAAGGATTGGGACCACTGACATGCAATTTTATTTGCATAATGTGGGTATTGTCGGCTTAGGATGGCATCATTTTGGTATCGGAGCAGAATTGTGGCTAAAACAATTGATATCAAAACAGAATAAGGAAATTATGTGTAAAAGGTCTTTGATAAATTTAGAACAGAGTTATGTTTTGAAGGTGTGTATGCAGGCAAGAGGAGATCAGATTCTAATCTGACAAACAATAGGCACACAGAGATAATGTGTATCAAAACTTGCAGATGCAAGGAAGCAGAGGATAATCCATTCAAAGTGCAGGTGAATGGTAGAACAAGATCATGCAGAGGTCTTGAAGGTGAGATGATATGTTTTGTCTTAATTTGATTTGAATATTGGAGAGTTTGTTGTTTTTATATTGTTGCACAGGTAGCATCATAAGAAGGTGATAAGGTTCCACCAATCTAGAGCAAGGAGTGCTCAATTGGTTCCAGAGGAAAGAACTAGAAAGATGTCAAAAGACTGAGCTCAGAGGAGAGAAGCTTAGTGAGGCATATGTAGCAAGAAGGAGACTTGTTACTGCAGAGGTATTTTTGCAGCTCACAAAGGCAGTTCCACAGAGGATGTGGGTAGAATTGCTAAGGAATGAAGGAAGATGGTAAGAGTTTCTAAGAGAAAGAAGAAGTGGTCAGAACCAAGTATTTCATTGTGATTGAAATACAAGAGGACAGTTGTGTTCTTAGAAGATGCATATGAGTAGCCTAGAAGGAGCAAAGAGAAGTGCTCAAAAGAGGTTCTATAGATAGAGAACCAAGCACTTGCCAAAAGACCAAGTACAGAGGAAAGCTTGGTGAGGTAAGAGGCAGCAGGGAGGACTTGTTGTTGCAGAGGCTTTAGTGCAGCTCATAGTAAGTGAGTAAGGAGCTCATGAAGATAGAGAAGGAGAAGATGACTACTGATAGTCATAGTAGAGGTTCTGAGGAAAACCACAGTAGAAGGACAGTGAAGAAGGAGGATGCCAAGGCAAATGGCAAGAGAATGAGTCAAGAGGAGCTTGACAAGGAAATTGTAGAGATAAAAGAACAACTCAATGCATTAAGGAGGATAATGGAGGAAATCCAGAGACAAGGTTGGGTCTTGAGGAAAAAGGCAGTAAAGTGGCATAAGTTATAGAGGAGGCTACAGTAGAAAAAAGTCAAGTGGCTGATGGGAAAACTGAGAGAAGTTGAGTTGGAAATGGAAGTTTCTATTTGTGAACCAGAGCAGGGTGAAGTTCTGGGTGAAGAAGAAGGAATTATTGATGATTTTCTGAACTGTTGGACAAATGCAAACCAGCAAGAGAATGTAAAACATTATATTGTTGAATATAATAATTTAGATGTGATTACAGGTTTTGCAGAGGATGAGCAATATTTTGAAGCTATCAAAAGTATGGAAGAGTATCTTTCAGAAGATAAAAACTCTAAAGTAAATAATGATGGAGAATGTCTCTTGAATGAGAAAAGCAGTGAATTATTGCAGTAGAAAGAATTTAGTAATACATTGATGTTTGAAGCTGTGACAGCAAAGGAAAAATTTCTTGTGAAAGGAGATGAAATTCAGTCTAAAGAACTGATATGTGAAACATTATTTGAGACTGTTGAACCTTGTAATTTTCAAACGGAAAATTTGTGTATAAATGCAAGAGTCATAAGTAATGATGAAGTACTTATGAAATGTCACAGAGAACTTGAGTTTCTGGAGTATTTGCTGGGAAATTCAAAGTATGACAGTGTGATTGCAGAGGAAGGAGTTCACTACAGTGGACAAGAGCAGAAAGACATCATTAGAGCAGATGATGTGGAGAGACTAACTGATAGTCTTGAGAATAAAAGAGAATTCTTTAAAGAGGGTGAATCAGCATACTAATGTGCTGATAGAAGAGGAGAAATCATAGCAGCATACTGAAGTGTTGCAAAAGGAAGAAGAAGCACTGAGGCCTTATGTTTTTTATTTTAATAATTGTTTTGTGAGTGCAGGTTTAGTTGCAGATGCTAGAGGAAATTTGGCACAAATTAACAGTCAAGTAAAGATAGTAGAAGAGGATTTTGTGGAAGAATTTAATCCATGGAACTGAGATGTTCAATTGCTGGAGAGAATGTTGGAAAGTCAGGATTCAATGCAAAAAGAGATAGTCATGAAAGAGGATAAGGATGAAAGGGAGATAGTAAGAATAAGCGAAGAAAAAGTAAGAGTAAGGGTAAGAATTCAACAACTTCAAAGAGAAGAACAGCAGTTTGAAGAGTTAGTGAACAGCAGCAACAACCTGAAACAAAGAGAAAGAGGTAGAAGTAGGTGGTAGAGTATGTAACAGTCTAAGGATGTACTGGAAATCGAGATTGAATAATTATGGCAGTTGATGATGAAACAGTCCAGGATGAGGAAAATGACAGCAGGAAGGATGATCAATCAGAACTTGAACCTGATTGACAAGGAGAGGAAGATGAAACAGAAGACAGCAGACATACAGCAGCAGCAAAGGTGTAGAGCATTCAGACAACTACAAACTAAAGTTTGGGACCCTAGAGGTTTTCTATCAACTTATGAAGACACATGATCAGGAGATCATGAATGATTTCTACTTTGGGAGTCTGATGCAAGAGCATTCAACTCAGAAGAATCATTGTATTTTAGTAGACATAGGAGGGTCTTGTGTTTTAAGGAAGTTGGTTTCCTAAGTGTTGAATTAATGTAATTATTAAGGTTTTGAGTGATTTTAATGAGAGAAGTTAGGATAGGGATTTAATTAAGTATTGTGAGGCATATTTGAAAATGTTCTCGAATGTTGGAGAACATGAGAGATTTAGGTAGTTGAAAGAATTGAGAATTAATTGTAAAACTTAGATTAGGAGTTGTTCATGATTTTATGGATTAGAGAGGATCCTTAGGGATAAAGATGAGATTTTAGGATTTTGTTGAGAAGGTTATGGATCTAAACCAAGAATTGGTTATAGAATCCTTTTTTATAAATGTAAGCCAAAAAGGCAGAGAAAGAGTTAGTCAAGTCAAGTTAGATATTTAATCAAGTTAGTGGTTAGAGGTGTGAGTTAGAGGTTTGATTGTAAGCCTATGGGCAGTAGGAAAGCAGAGGCCACTGATTAGAATATTAGGCCAAAGAGAGAGAGACTCTTATGTAAATATTTTTTATTAATACAAACAACTCAATTTTGAGTTCATGTGTGTGTATTGAGTAATTGAGATATAGATTGTGTATAATCTTTAGTTATTCTGCATAACATAGGTTGAAGGTGTAGAATCAGAGGCGAAATATAGAGAAGAGTAACAAAGAGGTGTTAAGGGATTTACACACATCGACAGTACAGGAGGAAGCCTTTAATGTTATAGTGAAGGTGAAGGAAACATAAAGGCATGAGTGGAGTTAAGCTCAGGAAGAAGTTGTGTGGCAGAACAATGAAAGACCAGAACCCTGAAGTAAACCAAAACCACAGAAGAACACTGAGAAATGAAGTAAAAACAAAGTAAAGGTAAGAATGAAGAAGTGAGGTGTCGATGCATAGGAGCCATTGGATCTATGGGACCAATGAACGAGATTGTTTGTGATAAGCGGCCAGGATTAAGTCGCGTAGAATGGAGTCAAGAAATGAATGGCGGAGATTAACTTAAGTGTTAGTAGAAGAGGAATCCGGAGGAGCTGTCGCAGCCGTCGATGGTAGAAGATCTACGGTCATCGGGCATTAGTCAAAGAAGAAAGGTGGGTTTATAAGCGAAAGCGGGTTATCGGGTGGAGAAAAAGTGGTAGGTGGTAATAGGAGGGAGTCACCCAATTCCATTAATCAATTGACACATAGCACGTCGGAGGAGAGATGAAACCACTTTATCGGGTGGGTAATCCTCGTGCAAGTATCTCACCCGATATTGTTGTGGACCGTCGGATCAAATGGGTTTTGATCTACGGCGCTGGATCACCGAGCAGTTCTGTTGATTGGGAAGACATCAACCGTCGGATCACAAGGTAAGATCTACAGCAGAGGTTGAAGCTTATAAGACTTGGGAAAGAGCGGACCCAAAAAATTTATCAACGCGAGTTAAAGTTATTTGAGTTCTAGAGGATAAGTGGAGATCATGCGACAACCGTTGATCTGATGGCGTGAAATCAATGGTGAAGAGTGAACCCGATAAAGGTAGAACATTGATAAATGTGCAAAGGCCGTGGAAAAGGTGAAAAGGTAAGGTTTACGTGTGTTTATGTGTATTTCTATTATACGAAGGTTATAATAGAAATAAAGCAGATTAATGTATTTTGGGTTAAGTCGGGTTTAAACAAATTCTAGCATGCTATGATTAAGACGAGGGGGTAATGAAAACAACCAGAGGGTTAAGTAACAAGGATTAAGGATTAATCAAAATTTATGAGGGTGAATAAAGTTCTACACAAAAGGATTAATTAAGGTTAAGACTATGGACAGTCAATTAAAACATTTCCGCATGAGAATTAATTAAGGGGCCTTAAACCTTTATTTAATAAGGTTTTCCCCATGGATCAGGTGATTAAGGATTGGGACCAATGACATGCAATTTTATTTGCATAATGTGGGTATTGTCGGCTTACGCTGGCATCAGTAAGCCTGTGATTAGCTTAGAGAAAAATATCTTGTTAATTTAATATCACGTTATTCATCAAAAGCGTTGAACTAATCATTGACACCCCTTCTCTTAAAAAAAAGCACATGACTGCACTTGTTAATTTATAGACGCCCACTGCCCACACCCCTTCTCAGCAGGGACATCACAACTGTCAGTGGACTTGTTAACTCTGATTAACTCTTATTCACCTGCGACAAAAAATTATTATTCCAAAATATAATTATTGGTATGACACTTTTTCTTTCCCGGTTTAGGATATATTTTCCATACAAGCTTTGGAATATCCAAGTTTTATATTAAAAATAATGCAATTATTGTCATGTATCTGGTGTTTATCTCAAACTTAGTTATGCATAATGTTTAAGACATGTCATCTCCACTTTGATAACATCCATAATTGTCATGTTTTCAAGCACTAGGATGAATATTTTAATTGAAACTCAACACTACTAAAAATAGTTTAGTTGAATAACATTTCAATTCAGTAACGACAAACGTGCGAGACATAGACTTCTAATCTTGTCAATTCTATTACTCCCCATTCACTTCATTAGTGGAATGAACTTGCACAATTCCATTACTCCCAATTCACTTTATACATCAAATCTTTTGAACAATATTGCAATGATGTATATAGAGGGTTCATTAGTGGTACGAAACGAAATTGAGATCTTTTACATGGATATGGATCTTCAATTAGAGGACCAGACACAGGAAATCACTATATTTGGAGTAGTCTCTAAAAATTTGTGCAGAAACGACAGGCGGTGCATGGAGTCGTAGGGATTCTTTTGGGTTATTCCCTTAACAATCATGGAATCTCTAATAATCCTAGTGGGAATGGAAATGTGGATACTTGGGTTTGTTTGCTAACCAAGACCACTATCTGTCATCACATAATATAACGTAACGTCAGGTTATCTAATTATGTAACGCTTTTTCTATAATATTCAAGTTTGTGTTTTAAGTTTGTATCTTTAATTTTTATTTTAAGTGTAGGGATTGGATTGTTAGTCTCTACCTTCAATATTGTTTTCTGCCCATTGAACTATATATATATATACAATTGGGTTTAATTTAAGTATTTGGAAGTAACAATGGAGATTCTCTCTATCCAGATTTTGAATTTCAAGATATGATTAGCTTTGATAGAATGGCTTTTAGAGTTTAACATGCATAAACACCACTAAATTTATTTTTTACCTGTTTTGACTTATCAACACCTTGCTAATTACTAAGCATCATATGTTATTTCTCTTCAGCATTATGATAATCTATGTATAAGGATTTTTAGTTAGCATAATCAAAAACTTGTTTGATAATCCTTTGCAAGGTTTAAGGCACATTCGAATAAGTTTAATATTTGACAACATGATAATGTTGGGGTATAACTTCACCCACTCCTATAGTTTAATTGGTTCACAAATGTTTCATTAAACAACCTTACCGATGCTTCTTGAATCACCCCATTAATGGCATACTTGGTTCTTGTGACACATGGGTCCATCTAGGTTGTAAACCGCCTAATCCGATAATGTAGATTGTTTGGGAGTATTTAGAGTAACTACTCCTACCCTAGTCTCGGCGTTTATTCGGTCATTCTATCATCTCTGCGTCGGAGATCTCATCTGCAATCTACCCATGAACTAGGGTTTTACTACAACCAGGTATCGATATTTTCTTTTCCTTCGCCAATATTTTTTATTGTTGTTATTTTGGGAGTATTTTCTTAATCCATGCTTATGTGTCTGTAGATTTCCATCCCTTTGAGGGTTTTTCTATGGCGAAGGGTAGTGTTACGAACCTATACCTCTACGAACAATGGTGAATCTACCTTCAGTATTCAATCATTATACCAGCTCTTTAATGCTTAGTACACCTTATTAATTTTCAATGCTAACACCCAAGGTTATTACATTTGCATAAATATTATGTTCGGCAACAGGGTTCGACCCAAAATAAGGCAACCCAAAATGCCTTATTTATTTTATGGTTTGCTACTTCTGAAGATTAATTAGACTATTTTAATCATTTCATATTTTCTCTTACGCAAGTAAGACTTGAAGTTGTTCTTAAAGTTGCTACTTTGTTTTCGAAACCCTCAGCCCAGATGCGGAAAAATAACCTCGCGTTCTTGCTCTGCCTATTCTAGGTTCTCTCAATTTCTGTCATTACAAGGAGGGTTTCCTCTATTTCTTTTCTTTTTCCAAGATAATGTGTAGGTTGGCTCCTATATTACCGGTAGAGGAATATCTCTCCATCAAGCGGATTTTTGTGAAATTACTTTGATTCTCCTATAATACCCTGCATGCCCTAAAAACTTCTTGCCTCTTTTTTTTACATTGGGACTGGGATTTGTAAGATTGCCTCGATTTTTTCAAGGTCAACCTTCATCCCTGTTTTTGAAACATGATGACCAAGGAAAATTCCCTCAATTTCAATCATTTTACATTTTTCATTGTTTAGGGCTAGATGAGTTTCCTAACAATGAATCAAAACCTTTTCCAAAATTTCCAAAGCCTCCTGAAAATCATTTCCATACACTATGAATTCATCCATATATACTTCCACAAAATCATGTATAAGGTCAACAAAAATGGCTAAAACGACCTTTTGAAAGGTGGTTGGATCATTACACAAGCCAAATGGGAGAACTCTATAAGCATAAGTACCCTAAGGTCAGGTAAAAGTAGTTTTCTTTTGGTCTTCTAGGGCTATTTGGATCTGGCTGTAACCACTATACCCATCTAATGAAGAGAAATGTTTTTTCCTTGATAAGGCATTGAGTACATGTTCAATGAAAGGCAGAGGAAAATAATCTCTCAAAGTGGCCTTGTAGATCCCTATAGTCAATACAGATTCTCCATTTCCCATTTTTCTTGGGAACAAACACTGAAGGATATATCCATTTGCTGTCAGAAATGGGATATATAAAACTTGCACTCAAAAATTTTTGGAGTTCATCCTTGACGATTTCTTTAAGGGTTGGGTTCATTCATCTTTGTGGCTATCTTATAGGTCTGATTCATTCATTGGTGTAAATATGATGTATGCAGGTATTGGGGTCAATCCCTTTCATATCTAGGTAGTCTCAAGAAAATGCCCTAGACTGTTTTTGGATCATTTCAACTACTTGTTGTTTATGTTTTTTACTTAAGTATGTACCTATATACAACATTTTTCCAGGGTTGATTTCAATAGGTTGTACACCTACTTATTTTTTCTCTCCTATAGTTGTGACAGTGAATGATGCAAAAACGATGGGATAGAAAGTTTCCAAAAACTCGCAACTGAAAACATGATTATAACCACTAAAGGAAACAGGGTATTCAATACATCTTATATCAAATAAAAATTGTTGCAATACATGTTCTTCTAATTTCTCTTGAAATCCCCTTGATTGTTCTGAGGTTAGCAGAGGAAGCATACATTCTTCCTCTCCATAAGGAATTTCTAACCAAAGAGGGACTTCACCTACTAGTTGAGCAGATGGAAATATTATCAATATTTGGATTTGAGATCCATTAGAGATGGTCATTTCTCTAGTCTTGCAACCAATAATAGCATCAACAATAGCTAGCCAAGGTTGGCCTAAGACTATTGGTTTCCCTGGTTTAGTATTTTTCGAAGAGATTACTATGAAATTAATCAGGTACTCCCAAGAGGCTACTGTTACCACCACATCTTCTAGGAATCCAATGGGCTTAACAATAGACTTGTATGCTAATTCCAACACAATAGATGTAGGTCTTACCTCATTTAGTTGTGGTAATGTCATGGTATCAACAATCATTGCATTAATGGATGCTCAAAGATTACTAAGGTGTTAGGCAGAAAAGTGCCATTGATTCATATAGTTACACTGGGTTCCCTGGATCATCATATTTTGGTGGCAATCCAGATATCATTTCCGACATTTGGCTAGTTACTTTAATAGTCTAGTTATTGTTTTTCTTCCTTTCTCATTGCTTGATACAAACATCCCTGATGATTTTAGTGTAAATAAATTTCTCTTTGATGGCTTGTAATAAAGGGATAGTTATACAAACATTTCTTAATCCGAACTCCAAATCATATTTCACAAGTGACTCGGTCTTCTTTATAAGAAATCTTTCAAGAAAAGGAGGCTCCTTAGGTTCCAAGGGCTCTTGTGATTCTCTTACTACATCACTCTTTTCAGTTTCCATTTGTTCATTAGGTCTGTTTTAAGACTCTATGTGGGAATCCTCCTCTTGTATAACCACTACATATTTATTCTTATTAATCATTTTCCTACACCTTAGTTGAATTTCATTGATAGGGAAATAAGTGATAACATAAGTGGTAAAAGGCTGCAGTTCTATGTTTTGCACGGGCTGAGGAGGTATGTTATTAGGATTAGATGTGGGTTGTGCAGGAAGACTTAAGTTAAATGATTGTTTCATCTACTGTGAAGATGGATTAGCATTTTGAGGTAATGGTAGTGGTTGCTTTAATGGGGGTGGTAATGGTAATGTAGATTCTTGTTGTGCAGGATAGGGTGGGATATACCCTTGTTGGTACTGAGGCACATTAAGTGTATATAGTGCATAAGGTGGACATTGTGGTTGGTAATGGGGATATGAGGGTATTGGAATTTGGGACTGAAATACATTCCCATAAGGGTTTCCTTTCCATCCTTGATTCCATGGTGGATTCTGGAGTGGTTGAGCTAAACATGGAGAATAAGGTGTCTGAGGATTCCATGGTTGATATGGGGAAAGACTGCATATTAGGGTCTTCATAAGAATTATTGTTTGGCATCCTTCATGATGGTCTTCTAGAGGTTTTAGGTTGCTCACTCATTTCATACCCTCCTTTATAAATAGCTTTTTGTTCTTGTAAAGAAGGGCATTGTTCAGTGGGGTGATCATGAGTGAAAATTCCACAGACTTCTATTACATTCATAGGACATTTTCTCTCACCATGTTTCCTTCTAAATTTAGGACAGAAAACGGGTAAAGTAACCCTCTCCTCTTCTTATTTCCTCTTAGTTTTAAGATTATCCAACTGATCACTAATAGTGTTCAGGATGTCTATCTTAAACATTTCCAAAATATTTCCTAGTTTAGTTCGAGTAACACTACCCTGTACATTTTCACGATTTCTAGATACATAGTCTCTTGGACTATCACAAATTATTTTTCCTACCTTATCTTGGCTTCTAGAATAAGTTCTACACAGCTCGATTATTTCAGCAAAAGGTTTCTTATAGATATCTCCAAAGCTTAAGAGAATTAAGGTTTCAATGCAATCATCCCTTAGCCCCTTTAAAAAAATAGTCCTAAAAGTTCTTTCATCCAAATTACCTATTCAGGATTTATGGTAATTATAAAGGAATCTTTCAAGATATTCCTCCAGACTCTCATCTTCCATTTGTTGCATCCTAAAAATGTCATTAATATCTTTGCTTTTGCAATAATCTTGTTATTTCTTAAGAAAGACAAATTTCATGTCATCCCATGAATATATGGTGTGTTCTCCCAGGCTCAAAAACCACCTAAGGGTTGAATATTTCAAGGTATCAGGAAATAGTTTGATCTTGTGTGCATCATCACGATAATTATTACTTCTACAAAGAATATAAAACTCATGTAGAAAAGAGTCAGGATCTTTAGAAAACATACCATGGAAAAGTGGAAGAGATGCCAAAGGCATATTTTTCATAATGATATTTTTGGTAATGTCCAAATGTAGCCTTTGTTTCTTCCTTGTTTTCCTCAGGTCCTCCCCTCGGGCCATCTCTTCTATCACCATTACCATTAAGTAGGCTATATTCTATCATTGTTTCCACTATTGTTTTGGTTGTTGTTTTCATTATTATTTCTGTTATCCTCACCTCCTCCTCTGTCATCCATTCTTCCAAGAGGTCCAAAAGTAGTAGGCTCTGGTGTAGTACGCCAACTGGAAGAAGGTTTGAATGAGCTAGGTTTTATATGCCCATGCCCTAAGTCTCTCTAAGGTTCTCCCACTGCAAATTCTACTTGTGATACTGTCATTGATTATGTTTCTACAACAACTCCTAATATGGGTTGTTCTGTAATGTGCCTTCAAGATGTATTGTCCCTTCTGTGTGGGGTATTTCCTTTTCTGAGACCACTATTGCAGCAAAGCTTTCTCCTTTCTCCTCCTTGCCTGCATAATGATTAGCAGGGTTAATTGCAGGGGTCTTTGTAGGACAAATAATTCTGAAAGCAAATTCTCACTCTAAATAAATCTTGCCTTACTATCTCTAGGTATACCTCTACTTCTACGCATAATAAAAAGAACTACAGAAATTGATTAGGGACAATCAGACATTGGATAAATCCCACCATAGTGGATGTGTGGCTCTTCACTCACGTCTTATCGTACTTTCTCCTCCCTCTAATTTCCCTACAAAAGCATTGTCACACACGTAAATCTACCAAATGAAAGTATTACCTGTACCATTTGCAAATCCCCACTCCCCATTAACGACACCAAAAATGTTAGGGGTTTTACATGTTCATTTAATTGCCTATACTTTAAAAAATGTCAATCCGGAATTCATTATTTTAGAGTTGAATATCACGGTTCAGATCCAAGTTCATTGTCCTAAACTCATCCTAGTACTGAATTAAGTACCGAATGTTCACTCCAATCTATGTTTTTACTCCTGATTCAAAATTATTCCATTACTTTACTAAAGTATATTGAAGTAAAGAATCCTATTATATATTTATTAGTAACACAATTTTAAAACCAAATTATCTTAGGACAACAACACAAACCAAATTATGTTTAAACATTAGGATAATTTTGAGGTCTAAAATGGGCCTCCTGAGGAAATTATAAAATAATATTGGAAATAATAAAATAAGATTAAATTACATCATCAAATTTTAGAGGAAAAAAAAGAAAAAACTACTTTTTCAACTCGTATTTTCAACTTATCTCCCTATGGGTTTACTCAAATTTCGAGTGGTATCACTCATCAGATCCAAATTTGTATTTCTCATCCAAGGAATACCCATATTACGTAATTTCGATGGACCATGCTACACAAAAAATGAGAAATACATAAAAAAAAAAAAAAAAAAAAAAAAAAAAAAAGTGATTGCAATCACGTTTTTTCATGTATTTTCCATTTTTCGTGTAGCAGGGTCCATTGAAAGTATGCAACATGGGTATTCCTTGGATGGGGAATTAAATTTTGCATCCAACAAGTACTCCTCAAAATTTGAGTAAAACCTTAGGGAGATAATTTGAAAATACAAGTTGAAAAGGTAGTTTTATTATTTTTAATATTTTTACTTTGTTACCTCAAAAATGGTGAATCATCCCCCATGGTTGACATCCATCATCTTGAATCCTATTGGTTCTTATAAATTTTATTTTGGTTATACATTTTTCTTAGGAGGCCCATTTTAGACCTCAAAAGTTCTCTAATGTGCCATGTTGGGAAACAAATATAGTAATATCATAACCCAACTTCAAATTTGATCTCAATTAGTTTATTCTACTCAATATCTTCACACAAAAGAAACTAACCCCGGGGTCAAGAAAAATCCGTATGTATCTTGTAACTAAAAAATAAATACTAATTCTAGCAGTGCTAAAAGAAAACACTATGGATTCAAGCTCAGAAAGTTTATTCACATAATTCTATGATCTCGTAAATCAATTAGAAACTAGTCTGAAAAATACAATTGATTTACAGTCCAAAAAATATCCTACAAAGGCTTCCAAGTATCAAGCTTTGGCTACAAAGATCCCTGTTAGAAGTATTTGATTCTTAGGTAGTAGAGTATTTCGCTTCAAATCAAAGGCTTCATTCAATCTCAAGGGTTGTTTTAAAAGTTCAATCTTCAAAAATATTCTTCAGACTAAAACATATCTATTTTAACTCAAATGACGTTTGATAAAAGGTAATCTTGCAAACTCAAGGAATATTCCATGAGAAACAATTTCTTAAACTCAAGCAGTCTCATATAAAAGCATATCCTTTAAACAATTAATCATTAACCAGAATTTTAAGAGACGAAACATGTAGATCTATAAGAGATTTGAATTCTATGTAATCACACTTCCAAATACAAAATACTTGTTTAAAAACAAAAAAGAAATGAATATTCAAGGTCCAGATACTTTATTCTAATCTATACACATAGCTTTCTATCCTAACTAAAATCAACTACTGAACTTGGCTGAGGTCGATGGTGAACCCTTGCCATGACCTTAGACAAGTTAAATTACTACATTAAACTTATAGATTAAAAACACATAAATTTATGAGAATAGAAGCCGATATTGCTATATTAATGGTCTTCAATAATGCATAAGTACAATAGTTCCAACCGAATTAAAAACAAAGTTATACAATGTCCACAGTCACGGTTCTTCCTTGCTTCTGCTCCCTAACTTTCTAACACTATTGGTTTATCTTCTTAAAGGGATCACAACCTAAATATATATTTAACTAAATAACAAGAAAGATAATACAAGTATGATCTGAGCTTAATTAAGGCAAGTCAGATCCTCAAAGATCAACACACAGTCTATCATATCTATAGGAATCTGATCATGGTACTATCTTTAGGCGGGAGGTGTTATCACTGTTGTCAAGGAACATGAGAAGTTGCCTTGGAATTATCATAAATTTGATTGATACCAAATTTTGGAACATGTTACTAAATCAAGTACAGAACTAGGTACCGAATAGCTACCTAGTGCATCACGAACTAGATGTTCAACCATCAGTGACCTGTCAATGTCATCAAGTCTCCATCCTCATATTTAAAAATCCTCGCAATATTTCAGTCAAAATTAGTCAAAAGAATATGAATTCTATTAGCGTATCTGAACTAACCAAAAACATATGAAAACAAGCCTAATTGTCACTCTTGCCTCCATTCATGAACTAGAACAGTTTGATAAGGATAAAATGGCTTTTGAGGTGCCAAAAAGGGTAAAAAAAGTAGGGCCTAACAGGGATTTCAAAAATGTAGAGGTGAATTTGACATCTATATCAGAAATCACTACATTCGGCATACCATGTAACCGAAAGATCTCTTTCATAAATATATCTGCAATTTCCACAGTTTTGTACGTGGATTTAATGAGAATGAAATGGGTTGTTTTGCTTAACTTGTGCACCATTACCATTATGGAATCATTTTGTTTTCTGGATTTAGGTAAACTTGTAATAAAATTGGTTGTAATCATCTCCCATTTCCACTTAGGAATAGGGAGCAGATGGAGTAGACTAGCAAGCTGTTGGTGCTCAGCAATGTCCTTCCTCATACCTAACTAGAAATAGTCTTTCTTAATTGCAGAAAATTGTTTTTGATATCCAAGATGGCCAGTGTAAGAATTTTGGTGAAACTTATCCAACAAGAATTTTTTAATTTCTAAGTAATAAGGGACAGGGTCACTCACTCATTCCGATGGGTGAGGGCTTTTTAGTTACTTATTTGAGAGGGGCCACCCAATAAGTAAAATGAAACTTGAGTTGGGTATTCTTCCTCTAAAAGTCAACAAATTATTATGTTTTATGTTGTACTTTGAGGTTTTCCTATAATCTTGTGCTTGTATAGCTTGCTGCCACATGAATTCATACTCTGGATCCATGAGAGAAGTTTCTTTAATCTGGTTAGAAAGATCAATTTGTGACTTGACTAAAGGAAATTTCATATATATGATGCAATTTCCTTATTAATGCATCAGCCACAAAATTTTGTTTTCCATTTAAGTGTCTAATTTCAAAGTCAAATTCACTTCGGAATGCGGTCCACCTAGCTTGGGGGGCATTCAAATTAGGTTGTTTAAATAAAATGGTTAAACTATTGTGATTTGTCAACAAGAGGAATCTTTTCCCCGACAGATAACGTCGCCACACTTTTAATGCATGAACAACTGTTATTAGTTCCAAATCGTAAGAATAATATTTCTTCTCATGTTCCTTTAGTTTACGAGATTCGTAAGCTATCACTTTATCTTCCTGCGTTAAAACTCCCCAAGTATCCTCCTTACAGGCATTTGTGTAAACAATGAATTCTTTTTCTGGTTTTGTTATTTTCAGCACATGGGTTGTTTTTAGTAGATATTTTAGTCATTCAAAATTGTGTTGACACTATGTTTTCCACTTAAATGCTCTTCCTTTTTTTGTAATGAAGTCATAAGGTAAGCAATTCTTGAAAAACCCTCTCTAAAATGATGATAATACCCAACCAACCCATTAAAGGATCAAATGTCTGCCACATTTTTGGGGATAGGCCATTCCATGGTGGTTTTAATTTTCTCTAGGTCCATCGTTATACCTTCAGATGAGATTACACGTCCCAAATATTGAACTTTATCCTTATAAAAATCACATTTGTTTAATTTAGCATAAATTTGATTTTATCTTGAAGTTTGTAACACTATCTGAAGATGTTCCTTATGTTCTTCCAGACTATTTGAATATATGAGAAAATCATCAATAAAAATCAAAACAATTTTTTCCAAATAAGGATGGAAAGTACCATTCATTAGACTCATAAACTTTGTTGGGGCATTAGTGAGCCCGAATGGAAACACAACAAATTCATAATGACCGTAATGAGTCTTGACTGTTTTCTTACAGATGTCTTGCTCCTTTAGTCTGATTTGGTGATAACCTGACTATAGGTCAATTTTAAATAATATCGTAGCACCCTTAACCTAATCAAATAAATCATCAATTCTTGGAAATGGGTACTTATTTTTTATAGTTAGTTTATTCATTTTCCTATCATCGATGCGCAACCGTAGGGTGTCATCCTTCTTCCTCGTGAACAGCATTGGGGCTTCCCAATGTGACACACTTGGGTGAATGTACCCCTTATCAAGCAGCTCTTGCATCTGGATCTTAAGCTCGGTTAATTCCAGTACAGTCATCTGGTAAGGGGCTTTGGATACTAGGGTTTCTCCTGGAATTAACTCTATGGTAAAGTCAATTTCTCTTTTTGGAGGTAGCCCCGGAATATCTTCTGGGAAAACATCCACAAAGTCTTGAATAATTAGTATCTTCTCCAAGGTGGCTATCGTATCCTTACAATTGGTGTAGCCTACCTGCACAACATATATTTGGCATACCTTTTGGATGCATTTACTTAGTTTATTAGTTGTGATAGTTCGTAACTTAATGGCCCTCTTAATACCTTGGATCTCTTATCTAAAACCTTCATTGGTGAGGAAACAAATGGTCATGTCCTTACAATTCACTAAGGACCAATGTCCTTCTAACCAATCCATATCTATGAGCACATTATAGGATCCTAAAGGCAATATATTTAAGTTTACTTTAATCTATTTCCCTCCTATCTCAATAGGACACCCTTCCACCTTGGTGATAACCTTCCTTTTTGCACCAGTGGCTAGGTTCACTAGCCACAAATTCTTAAACTTAACACTTTGTAAATGACACAATTCAACTATATTTGGACTGACATAACTTAAACTTGCACTTGAATCTATCAAAATAGAGACAAAATGGTTAACCAAAAAACCTTCGAATTCTACCTTTGCAGGTTGATATTCAGCTTAATGATCTTCTAGAGGAACATTAATCCTTGGCATACTCCTCGCTACCTCTTCTACTGTAGATGCTTCTTGAACATTGCCAGCTAGCTCTGTTCTAATACGATGAGGACAACTTTTATAGTAGTGGGGCTCCTCACAACCCCAACATTGCAAGGGTAGTTTTTGAGACTGACCAATTTCTGGTTTACTTTATGCTTCAGCTTGTCGAGTCTCATTTTGTACTATGGGATTTGATTGATTTTTCCTTCTAGGTCCATTTGATTGTTTCATATGTGTAGTATTGACCCTTGTAGGTTTAACACTCCTATTATTTTGGAAGTTCTTCTTCCCTTTTTTACTTGGCCATTCTTTGCCACCTTCTCCTTTCTGCTTCATCTGTTGGAAGTAGATTCGGGCCTTTTGAATAACTTCATCCCTCATTTTTGGATTTGATCAAATTCTAACCTCTCCTTCATGAAGGATGGTAAGCTACTACTAAATCTTTATACCTTAGTTTTTTCCTCCCCAATATAGGGTACATATCTTAGCACAAAGGTAAATTTGGTTACGAACTCATCCATAGACTATTGTCCCAATCTTAAATCATGGAATTCTTTTGCCTTCTCATCATAATAATGTTATGTTAAATATTTATCTTTGAGGTGCTCCTGAAAACTATCCCAAGTCACCACATGTTCATCAATGCCTCATATTGTTTTAATTTCTTCCCAGCATAAAGTGGCTTTACCTTGTAGTTAATAGATCGCTAATCTGGCCTTCAAGTTATCATCATATTCGTAGATCTGAAAATATTTGTTCATATTGATTAATCAAGCCTCGGTAGCCTCCTCCATTTCCCCATCAAACGTTGGAGGTTTAATTTTGATGAATTCTCCTTGCTATTAAATTTTTTTCCTCTTAGTTCCTCTACGCCCTGAGGCATTTTCAGATTCCTCCTCGTTGTTGATTCTACCTCCCTCAACCTCTAGGTTGTTCTCTCTGAGCTGATGCATCTCAGCATTATTTCCATATTCTATATTGTGGTTTGGGCTTCTTTGATTTTGTCTATCAGAAGAATCTTCATGATTCTCTCTTGTTCAAATATTAGTCTTTCATTATCAGCCCGTAAGTTTTTCATCTCTACTCATAGGTGTTGCACAATTTCTAATAATAACACATTTGTGTCGTGAGTTTTGCCTCCCAACTGGGCCCACATCTCTAGATTAGTCTTTGTGTGAGGTACAATGCCAGTTCCTATGGATGGCCTCCCAAGTGAAGTGATTCCAGACTCTCTCCTCATATTGCTTCTATTGTGCAACATTAATACTTTTTTGTTATTACACGGTTTCCAAAACAGGGCACGGTGTTGCAACTATGGCTCTGATACCACTTGTAACATGCATAAACACCACTAAAAAAATTACTTGTTTTGACTTATCTACACCTCGCTAATTACTAAGCATCACATATGATTTCTTTTCCGCATTATGATAATCTATGTATAAGGTCTTTAATCAAAAACTTGTTTGATAATCCTTTACAAGGTTTAAGGCACATTCAAATAAGTTTAATCTTTGACAACATGATAATGTTGGGGTATAACTTCACCCACTCCTATAGTTTAATTGTTTCGTAAATGTTTCATTAAACAACCTTACTATTGCTTCTCAAATCACCCCATTAATGGCATACTTGGCTCTTGTGACACATGGGTCCATCTCGGTTGTCGATTTCACACTGTCTGATCCGATGGTGTATACTATTTGGGAGTAGTTTGGGCAACTACTCCTACCTGAGTCTCATCGTTTAGTCAGTCATTTTGTCATCTCTCCACTGGAGACCTCATCTGCAATATACCCATGAACGAGGGTTTTAATACAGCCAAGGAACTATATTTTCTTTTCCTTTGCCATAATTTGTTCTTGTTGTTATTGTGGGAGTACTTTTTTAAGCAGTTGTCCTTAGTGCGACCTTTTGGAAGCTTTTACGGTGGGTTTTTCCAGTCTAATTTCTCTAAAATCTGGTATGAATTTATTGAAATCACAAGCTTGATGGGTAATCATGTGCAATCGAAGTGCTCTAGGGGTTTTCCAGGGTGTTGAATCCATATATACATTCAAAAAACTAGTTTAAATAACACAAATCAAGATTTCACCTCAAATTTTTCCACCGGATTCCGACACTGGAAAGTCCAAAAAGTCACACTAAAGAAAACTCCTTTTTTTAATCCATGCTTCTGTGTTTGTAGATTTCCATCCCTTCAAGGTTTTTCTATGGTGAAGGGTATTCCTATGGACTCTACCTCTGCAAACAGTGGTGACTCTACCATGGGTATTCAATCACTATACCAGCTCTTTAACGCTTATTATGCCTTATTAATTCTTGGTGCTAACACCCAAGGTTATTACATTTGCAGAAATATTTTGCTCGACTACTTTCCCAGGTGAGGAAACCCAGAACGCCTTACTTATTATACAGTTTGCTACTTATGAAAATTAATTAGACTCTTTTTAATCATTTCATCTTTGCTCATACGCATGTAAGATTTGACATTGTTCTTAAATACGTTGCTTCATTTTCGAAACTCTTGGCCCAACTGTGGAAAAATAAGCTCACATTCTTGCTCTTCATTTTCCAAGTTCTCTCAATTTTTGTCGTTATAAAGAGGGTTTCCTCCTGTTATTTTCTCTTTCCAATATGATGTGTAGTTTGGTTCCTAAATTCCTACTAGAGGATTCTCTCGCCACTGCACAGAGTTTTGAAAGATTAATTTCAAGTTTATGGTTAGTAGGGTTTGATATGCCCTGTATGTTTGTAGATGGATATTTGCATTTATTGTAAATTTTCTTCTTAGTTATTCGGTCTATGGCGACCATACCATGACCCTAAGGACTCTGTATTTATATTTTAATGAACTAGTGAATATAACATGGCTTCTTTGCTCTGGAGAATTGGCCTTTAGTTAATTCTTGCTCGGTTATTGTTTTGAAGTTTCAAGCATATGAGAAATTCAATTATGTATGTGTTCTATGGTTAATTTATAATGGTAGATCTCGCACTTGATGACATAATGTCTTTCATTCCTTGCTATAATGATACACTAACATTCTTTAGCATGCAATTTAAATATTTGGTGTATATTTACTTGTTTTAGTTTGCAATTGGTTTAATTAGCTACCTCAATATATATATTGGTTTCACTGCTAATATTTCCAGTATATATCAATATTATTTCTTTCATTCTTATTATTTTTTTTGTTTTTATGGTGCCCGATAGAGAATAGGACCCTCGGTTCTAGGGGACCTTTCCTTCTCTTCCCATGGGGCTACCTTACCAAAACAAACTCTGTACAGAGCCCTAGATTTTTCCAAGCTAAAAACACCCACGTCTGTCGGTTATAACTTAACCATAAGACTCTTATCAGTTCATTTAAATTTGTTTATAAAACTCATAACATAGACTCAAAGATTTTTCTTTTTTAGTTGTTTAATCTATTCGGACTACACTCCCTAAATAACTCACATTGCATGTCACTTTCTTTTTTTTAACAAATTGACTGTACTATGAGCAGTCCGACTGTAGCTCCACTTGACCAAATGGTGAAGACCTTAATGTGAGGAACGTGTGACCGAAAGTTAGTTACATTTTCTTTTAAACAGGACAGATTTTTCTAGTAGATGTTGTATGAAATAAAATTGTACACAGTATCCTACAACAGAAAATAGTTCACAACATTACTCTTTTTCTTTTCACATTCAATGTTTCTTATTATAGTTACATTGATACTTTACAACAACTATAGTAAAAAGAATAGTTACCATATTTCCCAACATACATATCATTCTGAAGGAATTAAAGAAATATTTATCTGTATCCAGCTTGACTTGTCGAGAAACTCAGTCAGGAAAAGACCAATCCCCCCTACCAACGAGAACGGAAACACATCTAGTTCTCACCCGAAGCTCTTAACTTTCAAGAAAAGTTAATTCAGCAGAGACCCCTTTCTAGGTCAATCTACAAGAATCAAGGTTTAACCCAGCCTAAGAGTCACAGATCTTCGTATGTATCAGAGTTTTCCATTGGCCCCAGTCCAGCTCAAGAAATACTCCTCAGGCAGCGTCCTACCATACCTTCACAGTGTTGTGCTCAGGTGATTTTTCTCTCCAAGTGTTTTTCTCTTTTTGTTTGATAGCCAAAAATAAAAGAACCCCTTGTCCTTTCCACTGAGATCTTTTACCTATAAGGAAGAAAGAGAGAGTTAACTACCATAACTCTTTCGGTAGAAATCGCATAAGAGAAATTTGTTGTCGACGCGTTTATACCTTTTAAAAAATATTAATATTAATATTTTTTAATAAATTAATAAACTAATATCATTATTTAAATATTATTTTTCAAAAACTAGCCGTTTAATATAACCGTTACTTAACAATATTTTTTTAATATATTAATAAATTGATATCATAATTTAAATATTATTGTTCAAATATAGACATTACTTGAAATCATGTTTCTACATTTCTCTCTATTTAAGCCTTTGCCATGGTGTGCCTCTTCATCTAGTCCTGATGATGAACCATACTTGTTAGTTCGAAACAGATCAGCCAAAAGTTTCTCTTATGTGATTTCTACCGAAAGACTTTGCTTAATTCATTATGGATCACAGAAGCCTAAATACAAAAATTACCATAACTCTTTAGAATTCGTTTAGGGTCTCCTTAGTGAGAGAGTCAACTACCATAACTCTTTTAGAATTCGTTTAGGGTCGTTTTCGAGGGGTTTCAAGACTTGTCACAATTTCTCATTAATCAAAATAATAAAACAAACTTTATCATTTGGAGTTTACTTGAATTGCCTCCAAGTCTTAATTACCAAAGTCTCATTCAGGAAAACAAGTAACAACGTCTCATTCAGGAAAACAAGTAACAACAATATTTACAACACTGGGGATGTTACAGAGAGTCTAGTCTAATTGTTGAGAATGAATAGAATAGTTCTTAAATACCTAGTCTGTAGAATGTGGTCTAATAGTTAAGTAGAGATTGTCACAAAGCTTATTAAAGCTCTTATTTACAAAGCTTCAATAGGTGTCAATTGAATGTAGCCCAGGGGTTGGGAGGGTTTCTAATGATAACCTCCCCATTCAAGTTCAAGTCTCATGTCATGATATTTCCTTTGTCATGTCATGGTGCTAGATTTATACTACTCCATCGAGAGTTTCTTTGTAATGATTTATCGACTTTGTGCCTCTTCCTTAATTCTTGGGAATAGCAGGAAGAGGGAAACTTTTTTGTTTATAAAACAGCTTCGAAGGCTCCCAGAGATGCCCTGCCTCTGATCACAATGGGCTCCCCAAGGATTTTTCGTTTTATTCTCATTACGCGTTGTAAGGTAATCAAATCGAACATATGATATATACAAATTGTTTCATTTCAAGTGTTTTTCTTCTGCTTATTACTTTTTTGGCTTCCGTTTATTCACTTTTTAGTAACAGTATCGTGTACAAGAATTCATGTACCAGAACTTTCGGAAATTATAATGAAGAATTACAGAGGTTAATGTTGGGTTCTTTCTCACATACGCCATCGATTGAAAAGCTAGTAGACAAATACAAAGGAAAATTTACAGCAAAGGTATGTTCTTGGAGGACATGAAGCACAGATAAATACAAACGAAAAATTACAGCAAAGATTATGTTATTGGAGCACGAATTTTCTTAATTAATTTATCAAAATAAAAAAATTGTGATTGGATAACTCTGTAGGTTTACACGAATAAGATAAATCAAAAGCCTGTGATTGTCACAACCCAATATATATGAAAAAAATTGCTTTTACTTTTAATTAAATACCTTAGGTAAGTATAGACTTACCATGCAACAAGACTATATGGAAAGAACTAACTTTACCATACAAATATTTGTATTACATTTACTAAATTTAATCATATACGAAATCATAGTTCTGAATATCATTAATCAATTTTTCGAGTATCATTTGAAGTACAAAGGTATGACTATACTATCACTTCATTAATACAATTCTCATAGTAATGGTAGTCTTGCATTAAAGATTCTATTAAAACCTCAAAATAAACCTTAAGGGATCTGCGTAGGAGGGTTTTAATTTCTCTGATATGTAATAACTCTCCACACGTCGGCCAGTACAGCTGTTAACTCTTTATTTTATTTCAGGCGGCTGACCGCCCTAGGTTCTCGGTTCCTTATTTTGAGTCTTCTCCATGGCTTCCAGCTGGCTTTGCTTGGAATGGATACTCATGCACTATCGTCGGTTTTCTCTTCTCTCCCAAATGAACGATGGATGCAGCCTCTTGCGGAACTAAGCTCTGGTGGAGTGGAGAAACTCGACCCTTGTTGCATTTGCCTAGTTCTGGCTCATCCTCTGCTATTCGGTATATTTTTCCTCTGTTAGGTGAATCTGTTGTTAACTTCCATCATTTGGTAGTGTGTTAAACCTACCTTACAGACCTACCATGGTAACCGAGGGTTTCATTCTATTTCTCAGCTCTACGGTTATGGCTTCTCTTGCTTCTAGTTGCTGTTCGGAGGGGTTTATTGTCGAATCGGGTAAGCATTTCCCGTTTGTTTGACTTTTGTAGTTGATAGCTATTTTTCTTACTCCAGTATTTATTTCTGATGGGTTTTCTAGTGCCTTACAGGTTCTACAAGCTCGAATGATGAAGGGTTTTGCGACACAGTTTCCCTTGCCAGAAGTTCAAACCCTTACGCCCTTGCTTACCAGGTATGCACAAAAGATTTAAGCTAATCCGAAGGGTTTTAAGTTTCTTTGAGAAGCACTTTGGACTCTGGGATTTTATTAATCTTGTATTATTCCTTAATATGTATTTAACTGAGGTTTTTCTAGCTACGAGCCGTGGTTCTATTTTTTTTCTTGAACTGGCTCGAATGTACATTCTGGACTTGTATTTTGTTTGGATAGAGACTAATGGATGTTGAGTCTATTTTGTCGCTCAAGGGAACTTTAAACCCTTATGAAATTTAGTCGTTTTTTCCTGAAAAAAGATAGTGTGTTTCTGGGGTTTTGTTGTTACTCTCTTAGACATGGTAATAAAGATATTAAATTACTTCAATCATTTTTGGTTGGCAAATACGAACTCTATAAATGGGAATTCCTACAATTTGTTAGATGGTTCATTCACTGTATATTCACTTTCAAATGGCTAGCATATTTGTTTTTGATTAATTGTATTAAACAGTTCATTGTTGTATAGGGTTTTATAATCCTGGTCGTATAAAAACGTTAGGAACATTCACTTATTTAGAAGTTTACTTTCCTTTTAATATGGCATTCCATTCTTGCTTGCTTTCTGATGAATTTTCGATTTCTCAAGGTTGTCTCGGCCTGGTTCCTTAACCAGTAATGCCGGAATGGTTCAACCCCTCTCTTATTAATTTAGGGCTTTTCTTGTTTTCCGCAAGCTATCACAAAATTTACATTTTCATACCTATTTCTTCATAATTTAACTACATGGTTTATTTAGCTACATCTCATTAGTGAGATTACCACTGTAATTATTTCTTACAGATTCCTGTGTCTATTTACACACTTTCTTCGAGGTTTTTAGTAATAAACTCTTACAGCTATTCCGTTCCTTTGTTTCCAAGATTAACTTATTAACAGCTAAAGTTCTTACCTATCATAGCTACACACATTATATACATATATATACTGATATATGTACTTAATACTAATAAGTTATAAAAACAAAACATATATTCATACCATTCATCAATAGATAACTTTGATGACTAATATTCAAGGTTCCAGACTATACTCATCTAGCTTGCTGAACCGAAATAATCCTTGATTCTATCTTGCCTCCCAACCGTGAGACTAGCGCATCTTCGCTCTTTGTCTCCCCCGAGCCACCCTTCATAGGGTTTCTCTTCAAGAACTCTTGTCTTGAATAGTAATGACTATCTGGTCTTCACCAGACTTAGCTATTAAATGTTGTCTATCCTTCTAGCACAACAATATTCTTTCTTTTAGAATCTCTCCCTCTATTCCTCCCTGATCTCAGATGCCCCCCCATCCTCTTGATCTTGGAATAAATTTCTCATGGAAGTAGTTAGATTTGGGTAACTGCCCAGACTAACTACTTTTTGAGAATAAAACTGTCACACTTCAAACAATTCATTTTCGTTTAAATTAAACAATTACTGCCTTTATTCTAGCATTCCACCTTTCAGGCATTTAAATCAAAATTAACTAATTATATATAAACTTAATTAGTTTTCCAATTTGTAAAAATATGCAGTAAATAAATATTTACACATATGAGTGACATCACATCTCCCCCCCTTATGATTGAACATCATCCTAATGTTCTTCTATTGAAAATAACTTCAGAAAAATTTCCCTCATGGTCTGTTCATCTTCCCAGGTAGCCTCTTCAGGCCCGAAGTGCTGCCACTGTACTTTAACTTAGGTAATAACTCGTCTCTCCAACATTACTTCTCTCCGATCGAGTATACCCATTGGTTCGACCAGGGACTCGCCTTCCGATTCGACCTGTATATCTTGCTAATTTATTATATGTTTGGAGTCATATATATATTTCTTTAATACAGAAACGTGAAAAACATTGTGCACACGAATATGACTAGGTAAGAAAAGTTGATAGGGCACTGGTCCAATTCGTGCTAAAATTTGAAAGGGGTCGCAAAATCGAGGTGCCGATTTGGTGCATCCATTCCATTACATCGTACTTTTCTTAGCCTGAACACGAACATAGACATGATCCTCCGCCTAGAATTCCTGAAAACTTCTTTTTCGGTCATCGAAATTCTTTTGTCGGTCTTGGACAACTTTTAAATTAGTCCGTACTTCTTTAACCATTTCTTCCATTTATGCCAGCATATCAAGCCCTAGCATTAACTTATCTTTTGGGCCACCCGAATTTGAGGGAGTCCTACATTTATGCCCATACAGCACCTCAAAAGGACACATTTGTGTAAAAGTGTGATAACTATTGTTATAAGTGAATTCTACCAAATGTAGGTACTCTTCCCACTTAGATGGTTATTGCATTACATAAGCTCAAAGCATATCCTCCACTACTTGGTTTACTCACTCAGTCTGCCCATCCATTTGAGGGTGGTAGGCGGTACTAAAATGTAGCTGAGTGCCCAATCCTCCAAACAAGGCTTTCCAGAAAGTTGATGTAAACTTTACATCATGGTCCGAAATATAACTTTTGGATGTCGTGCAGCTTAAAAATAGTTTGCATAAATATATTAGCAATTTGTACTGCTTTATAAGTAGATTGTACAGGTATAAAGTGAGCAGATTTTCTCAGCTTATCAACTACCACCATTATTGAATCGTTCTGCTTCTTTGACTTGGGCAGCCATGTTATGAAATCAATGGAAATAACCTCCCATTTCCATTCCAGAATAGGAAATGGGTGAAGTAAACCAGTTGGGTAACAGTTTTCTATTTTGACTTGCTGGCATTCCAAACAGCAGGCCAAATATTCAGCTACCTACTTCTTCATGTCAGGCCATAAATATTCCTTCGTAAGAGTTGTTATCAATTTCTGATAACCCGAATGGTTGGCATATGGAACCTTATGATATTCGTCTAAAATTACTTATTTAACATTCTTTATGTTAGGTATGTACATTCTTGCTCTATAGATTAGCATACATTCTTGATTTACCTCATATCCAAAATGTTGTTCTTTGTTGTTCAAAATCTTAGTTTTCTTCCACAGAAATTGATACTTTGGATCTTGCATTGTTGCCTCCTTGATTTGTTCTTTAAAGGTGTTTTATGCTTCACTGAAGGATACCTCGTATAAGCAATTAAAATTCCTACTTAGTGCATCCGCGACACGGTTTTCTTTTCCTTTTAAATTTTTAATTTCAAAATTGAATCGCTTAGAAAATCCACCCAATGAGCTTATCTAACATTCAAAGTGGGTTGTTTAAAACAGTTAGTCAAACTATGATGATCAGTCATTAGCAGAAATTTCTTACCCATCAGGTAATGTCGCCACATTTTTAAAGCATGGATGACTATTGTCAGTTCCAAATCATAGGCTGAGTACCTTTTCTCATGCTCCTTAAGCTTTCTGGACTCGTAAGCAACAACCTTGCCTTCTTGCATTAGTACGTCGTCTACACCTTCTTTGCTAGCATTTGTACAAATGACATAATCTTTATTTGGATCAACAATGCTTAACATAGATGCAGTAGTGAGTAAATGTTTAAGTCGATCGAAGATTTTTTGGCATTCTATACTCCACTTAAAAACTTTTCCTTTCTTTTGCAGCGGAGTAATAGGATAGGTTACCCTAGAAAATCATTTTGTGAATTGCCTATAGTACCCATCTAGACCCATAAATGATCTTATATTAGCCACATCTTTTGGCACTGGCCATTCCATTATGGTCTTTATTTTCTCTGGGTCTATGGCTATTCCATATTTAGTAATGACATGCCCAAGGTATTGGATTTGTTCTTTAAAGAAATCATATTTTTTGTACTTGGCATATAGTTGGTGTTCCCTCGAAACTTGCAGAACAATACGGAGGTGCTCCTTGTATTCCTCTATCGTTCAAGAGTAAATTAATATATCATCGATAAAAATTAGCACAAATTTATCCAAGTATTTATGGAATATATTGTTCACAAGGCACATGAAGGTTGCAGGTGCATTTTTTAATCCAAAAGGAAACACAACGAACTCGTAATGCCCATATCGAGTTCTGAAGGTTGTTTTTTCTATGTCCTCCTCTTTGATTCTAATTTGATGATACGCTGAGCGAAGGTCGATTTTTGAAAATACAGTTGCTCCTTTCACTTGTTCAAACAACTCATCTATACGAGGAAGAGGGTACTTGTTTTTTATGGTTAGCTTATTTAGTTGACGGTAATTCATACGCATACACATGGTGACATCCTTCTTTTTAACAAAAAGTACCAGGGCTCCCCAAGGTGATACACTCGGTCTGATATATTTTTTGTCAAGCAATTCTTGTAACTGTATTTTTAATTTTGTTAACTCTGATATACTCATGCAATAAGGGGCGCGAGATACCAGAGCAACCCCTAGTACTAGTTAAATAGTGAAATCTATATCCCTTTTTGGCAGAAGTCCTAGAATTTCTTTAGGAAACACATCCGAAAAATTTCTACACAATGGGTATATCTTCTAAGGAGACATATTTTTCTTTTGAATTGGAGTACCCTACTTGTATTGCATAAATTTGGCATCCTTTCCGGATACACTTGGCCAATTGGGAAGCTGTCACCAGCCTCAGCTTTAAGGGTCTTATTATTCCCTAAATTTCTTGTCTCTTTTCTTCCTCATCCATATAATTAATAGTTTTAATTTTACAGTTAATGAGAGATCAATGTTTTTCCAACCAGTCCATGCCAATTAAAATATCATATGATCCTAAGGGCAACGCATTTAGGTCTGCCATAATAGATTGTCATATTATCTGTAGGGGACAATTGTTGACCTTGGCCAGCACTCTCTTTTTGGCTCTCGTTGCTAATTGCACTAACCATGAATATTAAACTTAACATCTTGCAAACAACATTGTTCTACTATTTTGGGACTAATATAACTCAACGTAGCTCTGGGATCAATTACAATGGACACAGTTTGGCTGAAGATGTTACCTTCAAACTCTATCATGGTTGGTTGGTACTCCGCCTAATGGTCCTCAAGAGCAGCATTGATCTTAGGCATGATTCTGGCCACTTCCCCCATTGTTGATGCTTCCTAAATATGTTTTATATGATCGGTTCCTTTGCGGTGTGGGAAATTTTTAACATAATGGGGTCCTCCGCATCCCCAGCACTGTACCGGGGGTCTAGCTGCCATCTCTACTTCAGTCCTTACAGACTTCTCGTTAGTCTTGGTTTCGCTGGGAAATTTGAACTTGGTTTGATTTGTGTTCATGCTTCTATTCATCTGCCCTCTATGGGGTCTATTAAACATAAAATTGTTTACTTTATTATTAGAGGAAAATTTACTCCCCTTTTTGTCATTCCATTTCTTACCTCCTTCCCCTTTTTGCTTATTTTGCTGGTAACATACTCGAGCCTTCTATTATACTCCTATATCAATAGGTGTCATATTTCATGATTGACTTGATGAGCTTTGTAATATGTTCATCCCTTTCTTTGTTGCAAAGGGTTTCCATATTATCAAAAATAAAAAAATGTAAAAAATGTAAAGAGGGTATGCCCTAAAAGAAAAATCAAAGGGTAAAAAGAATAAAATGGTCAAAAAAGTGAAAGAAATGAACCCCAAATAAAGAAAGACCAGGAAAATGTGCAAGTCCAAAATGCCACTACTTTTTCATTTTCTGCAATAAGCATTGTGTGCAACTTGTTAATTTATGCCACAATTGATGAATGGCCAAACAGCTTAATCTTGGCTAGTTCATATTTGAATTTCCTGTTTTAGAGATAGAGAATAAAAATCTGACCAAACTGTTTAATCTTGGCAGATAAGTAGATAGGTAGAGTAAATAAAAAGGAGTTCAACAGTTAAATTTGAGCCCTTAGACGTAATAAGTGCAAACTTAGGTAGGCTTTCCATGCAAAGAAAAGAAAAGTTGATGAGGGTTTGCTAGTCCAAGTGTACCCAAGTAATGAAAGAAAAAATACTAGGCTAAAGTAGGCAGGGTAGGTAGATTGGGGTTGCAGAATGATACTTGTGATGGATTATGTTTCCAAAATGTGTTAACTTTCACTTCTATCACAAGTGCAAGGCAGACATTATACTTGATGCAGCTCAGGCGAGGCAAGGTTGAATAACTAACTCCCCTTCATACTTTTCCCTAATCATTTACTAATTTCCCCCCTAAAATATTAAGAAATATGTTCTTAATATCACTCATTAAACCACTTATTCCATTTCATAAACATTGTCTAAGTAAAACCCTATTTTACTTAGGAAAATGGCCATATTTCTCATCTAAACCCCTTTTTTTCCCTTTAGCCTAAGTTTTAATGTGAAATTCCAAAACATTTTAACTTAGCGTTGGTTCATTACATTTTTTCATAGTAACGTTTAACATATAATATATAACTCCCACCCTAAATACCCTTCCCCGTATTATGTAAATATAATAAAAAACCCCAATATAATATATATCCCGCCCCCAGTTAATTATAACCATAGCACCATTTTAAACCAAGGATTGATGAATTTGTTTGAAATTCATTAAAAACACTTCCCCGTAGGCCATAAGGGATTAATTAACCTCTGGTTGATTAATAACCAAACTACCCCGACAAATAAAAACAGTGGTGATACAATTAAAAACACAGTTTATTATAAACCGGGCCCACTGCTTAACTCCCCGCCAAATCACCTGCCTGTCCGCCGTTCTATCAGACCGTTCACATCCAACGATCGGAAATCAATATCGCGACCACCTTTTGACCACGCGATAACTCGCGGGGGCCTAGTGGTTTTGCCCCCGTACTCCCGCCACGTGTCGCCCATCCAACGTGCTCGCTCGCCTCCGGCCCAATACCACTCAGCCCCTAAAACGGTGCGGGCAAAACCGCTTACCACCCGCTGACATCATATGTCCTTCGTTGACGTCACCTGCCACGTCATCTGCCTCGTACTTTCGCCACGTCATCTGCCCCTGTACTCCTGCTGACGTCATCCGTACTGCTCACGTCATCCACCCAATCAAATCAAAAATTCCAGCCAAAACTTCATTTTATCAAATAAAAAGGATAAAATATCATTTTTGTTATATTTCGTTGCAAACGGCGCTCCGGGCATAAAATCGACTGAGTTCACAGATCAGTCTCGACCGGCCCCCGACCAAAAAAACTACAAGTATGAGCTCTGCGGCCTTCCATTCTACCTGCTTTTGTACCGTTTTTTCCTTTTACGCAGGTATTTATCCAGTTTACCATGAAACCCTGCAATTTTCGGTTCTCGGCTAAAAATTTCTACCAGAGGAGGCCAAGTTCAGTTTTCTGGTCCAGTTTGCATTGTTATATAAAGCTCCCAGCCTGCTATTTGGTCCATTTTTCACAGAAAAACCCCTGTAACCCTGAAGGTTGCACCCCTCAACGTTCCTCATGGAAGATGTGTTGGAAATATTGTTAAATTCACCCCGGATAAAAGGTAAATACAGAGCTATTTACCAGACAGAGCAATTAACCACAGTAAGGTAAATAAAGGTGAACAGGGTTCAAAACAAGTCAAAGTGTATCAGATCAGCATTAAAGAGTATCAGATCAGCATTAAAGAGTGGCAGATCAGAATTAAAGAGTATCAGTTAAGACAGGCAGCTAGCACAGAGTTACTAAAGAAGACTAGTTGTTTCTATTTTACTTGTAAACTATTATTACTCATCCTAGATATTATCTCACAGCTGTTATGAGATATTTGTTTTACAATTTTGAGCATAAATACCCCCTCCATTGGAGTATTGAGGGTGGATTCCTAGACTCTGTTGTAATATTGAACTTTTGGAATAAAGCGCTATTGGAATCAAACTGTTGCATGGCTTACTGGATGAAGAATTGAAGCAGAGGACTTGTCATAGAGTTCTTGAATCAACCACTGGATCAATAAGTCCTCTCTATCTTGTGTTTTAAAGTTTTCTTGTTTATTATATCACCTGTGTTTCATAATCTGAATGATAAAGAAAAGATTAATTTCAGAATATGCTTGATTACACTCTGTTTTCAGTCTTTATTGTTCTCTGTGTTTTCTTCAGAATTAGGGTAAGCAGTAAAATCTTAATTGCTCCTATTTCCTCATTCTTTCAGGTTGATTATTTGTTAAAGAATACTTAACTGCTTCTTATCAGTAATCATCCATTTTCCCTCTTTAAATAGGTTGAAGGATTCTTAACTGCCCTTCACCCCATTTGAACCCATTCCATCTGTTTCAAGCCTTTATTTGTTCCCTGTTTGACTACCTTGTTCTGTAAAGCCATCCTCTGTTAAGAAACCAAATCCAGAAAGCGATCTTCTTTGACTCCTTTAGCCCAATGGATTGAACTACTTGGTTTTACCTCTCTGCCCTATTGAATCTCACCACCCAAATTCAAACAAAACCCTTGAACTTCATAATTAGCATAAAACCTTTAAAAACAAAGCAAAATCATAAAGAGAGAGCCCTCTCTGGATACAGATTGGCTAGATTCTATATCTAAAAGATTGGTCTGTGGTTACCTCGGCATCCTTCCCTTTCTTACAACTTTTGGGAAAACCTGAGTGATAACATCATTGGTGACTCCACTGGGGACCTGAATAATTGTTTGTTACTATTGTTTATTTCATAAGCTACAGACAGAGCCTGAAGTTAGCCAGGTAGCCTTTGAAATGCTTTTTCTTTGCAATTGCAGAAGTAAATGAATGCTACTTCAGTCTATCTCCAGTCTAGCTTATAGATTGGACAGTTGGTTTCAAATACTTGATCAGTTCCTCTTTTCAAAAAAGTCTTTAGGAAAGTTCAAAACTCCCACATCTAAAACCTCCTAGAAGAGACTATTAAAGTTGTATTGTCAAATCTATTTCAAGAAAAAACCAAAAACACACCTAGAAAACTGGCCTCAGAAAAGATTCATTACACCAGATCAAATCTTGATCCTAATCCCCCACCTGTGTTTGAAAATCCTAATCTGATTCCTAGGATTCTTAGAAGACAAGATAGCCAAGAAAATTCTGCTAGTTCTCGGCCTCTATACAGATCAAGATCCTGTCCTGTGAGGTGGATCTACCCTGAGGACGAACCTTTTGATAAGTATTTTGAAAACTCTTTATTTGACACATTTTCAGAATCTGGGTTAACCCCCACAGTTCAAAATCTAATATTCATTGAAAATTTGTAGATTGAAGTTGTTACTTCACTCCTTGACAGACATTTGTACGACTCCATTCAATCTGAGCTTACCTCTGAAATAACACCAAACCTTTCTGTGATTACTACAGCTTCTCCAAGTTTTCCATCAGCACCTCAAACTACCCTTTCCACTCCATCTACAACACATATTCCCATTGTTATCCCTACTCCTCCAGTTATCACATCTATTTCGGCAACCATGGCAAACCGATATTCTCATGTGCACTTACCTGCCAATCCAGGGGCTATGCCCCAAGACTATCAAAGTAAAATCCCTTCCTTTGAAGGTACTGGCACTTACATCGCTCAACAACATACCAATAAAATGACCGACTATTTTGAAATATATGAGGTTGATGATGATGATGTTAAAATGAAAGTATTTGTTCAAAGTTTAACTGGAGATGTTAGAACCTGGTTTAGAGCCCTCCCTGCAAATAGTATCAATGACCCACAAGCTCTTTATCAGACCTTCTTGAACAGATGGGAAAAGAAGAAAGATCATCTCCACATTTTATCATAGTATGAAAACCGAAGAAGAGGCACACAAGAAACTGTCCAAGATTACTGTACCAGATTCAATAATGTCTACAACGCTATTCCTCAAAATCTCAGACCTCCTCCAGATTTGGCCTTGATCAAATTCCCTAATGCATTTGATTCTGACATGGCATACCAACTTGGGGAAAGAGCTCCTCGAAACTTAGAAGAGATGCAGAATATAGCTGTCAGTGTTGAGGCCAACCTGATATCTAAACAATCTAGAGCCAGAGCTGAAAGGAGGACACCTTTCAAAGAAGAACCTTCTGCCTTTGAACAGAAATTAGATGCTATTATTAAAAGAATGGATAGACTTGGAGATAGAGTAGAAACAATCGAGAGAAAATCTCCTTGGGATGGCCAACCAAGCAATACTGGGAGAAATCCAAATTTCAGGAAGAACCAAAATCCTAACACTGGAAAGACAAGGCCTGACCAAAATATTAAGCCCCCATTTCAAGAGAATTATGCTGAAGCCTCAACTTCTAATGAACCAACATAAGACACTCAAATTAATTTGATGGGACTCAACAATGAACAACAAATTTTCTTGACCCAAGAGGATCAAGAAGCTCACATCCTTAAACAATTCCAAACTCAGTCAGGTGAATCATTTGACTTTAGGGAGGGATATGATACAGCCATTTATGAAGTCCACAAACAATACAATCTGAGGAGCAGAAGAATAGATGTCCCTGAAACCAATAAACAGAAAGGTACCAAGCAGCCTAACAAAGGTAAGATCAATACCCCCTGTACATATTCTTTCTAAAACAGATCCTAACCCTAATAACCCAATTGTTGAAGATGTATCAGATAATCAACCACCTAACAGACAACCTTCCACTTCTATTCCTTCTAAAGGAAAAGTAGGAGAGCCTCTAAAACTTGATTTGGAAGCAATTTCAGCCCATAATCCCACTCCTGAAGAGGAGAAAAACGCAGAAAATCCAACTGTCCAAAATACAAGAACTCAGACCGAAAAACCTTTTAATCTTGAGACAGAAGTAGGCAAACTAAAGATAGTTGTTCCATTATCAAAATTAGCTAAACATGATGTCTACAGAAGTCAAATCAGCAAATCACTCAAAATTTCTATGAACGAAGATTCAGTGAATGTTTTTTATGACCAGCCTGAATTGATATTTGGCCTTGGAGTAAATGGAAAAACAATAGAGGGAGAAGTTCCTCCTTTCTATGTAGGTTTAAACATACATGATAAAATACTTCATAATGCCATGTTTGATTCTGGTGCTTCCCATAACTTAATGCCTAAATCTGTAATGGAGAGGTTAGACCTTGACATCACCAGGCCATATAAATACCTTTTCTCTTTTGATTCAAGTCAGGTCAAATGTTTGGGTTTAATCAAAGACTTATGTGTGTCACTAGTCCAATATCCTACCAAAACCATCTTAATGGACATAGTAGTAGCTGATATTCCACCAAAGTATGGCATGTTATTATCTAGATCTTGGGGTGCAAAGCTTCAAGGATCTCTACAGTTAGACATGTTTTATGCTACTATTTCAGTGTTTGGTCAACCCAAGAGACTATACAGAGAAACCTTAATGAAGTATGTAGTAAGTAGTCAAGAGAAACCTCAAAATTTCCCTATCTACTCAGTACATTCAGATATGGATTCTTTTATCCTTTACAATGCTGAAATTGATCCCCCACATGCAATAAAAGTTCTAGCAGATGAAATAGAAAAAATTGCAAATGAAAGGTCTAGTGTCTGAATCCAAGAAATTTCTGAAAATCATGAAACATCAGATAAACCAGAAAAAACTGAAAAACCAGATCTCCCTATTGAACAGATCCTTGAAACTCCAGATACTAATTGTGAACATGAAATCCTTTGGTACTTAGAATTTGATGGTTCTGTGAACAAATTAGGAGCAGGAGCAGAAGTCTGGGTGCACAATCATGAAAACAATCATGCTGAAGGTCATCCCTACAGGTTAAATTTTAGGTGCACTAATAATATGGCTGAATATGAAGCTCTATTGCTAGGTCTTAAACTGGTCAAGAAATTGGGAGCAACTAGAGTGTCAGTCCTAGGAGATTCTGATTTAATCATTCAACAGATAAAAGGGAAGTTCTTAACAAATGATCCCAGATTAAGAGAGTACATAGGAACAACTATAGAGATCCTCAATACATTTCTAGAAACTCAGCTTGCCAAAATCCCGAGAAAACATAACTTGCAAGCTCATAGCCTGGCAATGTTTGCCAGCACCTGTAAATTACCATTTGAACCAAATCATCAATTCACAGCTGAAATTAGACACAGGCCAGCCATACCTGATAATGTAAAGAACTGGCAAGTGTTTGACAGTGATAATTAGATCAACAATTTTTTAACCCTAGAAGAAGAATTTTCTAGCACTAACATAGATGGAGATACAGTTAGTGAGTTTGATCCAACAAATCAGATAGAAACAGACATTTCAACAGAAAATGCAACTCAAATGCTTCATCCAACGAAATTTACCAAAAAGGAAATACAAGATCTTAAAGAAATAGATGTTGATGAGATTATTGAAGGAGAATCTGAAGTTATCAATTTGAAAGACAATCATTTTCCCAAAGGATTAACTCCTTTGGAAGATCTCTTTAATTTCAACGATATTCCAAAGAAACCCCAGATGGAACCTCTAAAAGAAAACATTGAAGACTACAACATAGGAACTGAAGAGAATCCAAAAATGGTAAAATTATCCAAATCTTTGCCCCCTGATCAAAAACTTAAGTATGTTGAACTGATCAAAGAATTCCAGGATGTTTTTGCCTGGAGCTATGAAGACCTGAAATCTTATGACACCTCTATAATTCAACATACAATACCCCTCAAGGAAAATCAAAAACCATTCAAACAAAAGCTCAGAAGAATCAACCCTGTACTGCTTCCTTTAATTGAAAAAGAAATCAAACGAATGCATGATGCAAGGATAATTGCTCCAATCAGATTTTCAGAGTGGGTGTCTAATTTAGTGCCTACCAGGAAGAAAACAGGAGAAATCAGATTATGTGTTGACTTAAGGAATGTAAACAAGGTTTCTTTGAAAGACAATTACCCTTTACCTAAGATGGATCATATTTTACAAAGAGTAGTAGGTGCTTCTAGGATTTCACTTTTGGATGGGTTTTCAGGTTATAATCAGATTCTGGTTCATCCTGATGACCAAGAAAAGACTGCATTTACAACACCATGGGGTATATTCAAATATGTTAAAATGCCATTCGGACTTAAGAATGCAGGGGCAACCTTTCAACGAGAAATGGACATAGCTTTTGCAAAAGAAATTCACGATTTTCTGGTTATATATCTAGATGACCTCATTGTGTTTTCTAGATCAGATCAGCAACATTTAAATCATTTGAGACAAGTGTTTTTAAAATGTAGAAAGTATGGTATTACATTAAATCCTAAAAAGCCTTTGTTTGGTCTAGAAGAAGGCAAATTGTTAGGCCATATCATCTCCAAAGATGGCATCATAATTGATCCTGCTAGAATAGAAGCTATTCTGTAAATACCCCACCCCAGAAATGTCAAAGAACTTCAAGCTTTCCTAGGAAAGATTAACTTTTTAAGAAGATTCATATCTAATTTGGCTGAATTAATTAGATTGTTGAAAAAAATGTTAAAAAAGGATTCAAAGGTTAAATGGACAGTAGAAGCCAAACAAGCATTTGAAGACATTAAAATGGCTTTGACCAGAACACCAGTTCTTACAAGTCCAAAGTTCGATAGAGACTTCATAATCTTTTCATTTGCATCAGAACACACTATAGCAGCTGTTTTACTGCAAAAATATGATCAAGGATGTGAAAAACCCATAGCCTTTTTCAGTAAAGCACTTAGAGATGCACCTCTAAATTACAAAATCATGGAAAAATAGGCTTTTGCACTTGTGAAAGCTATTAAAGACTTCAGAGTCTATATATTGTACTCCCATGTAGTAGCTTATGTACCAAATGCTGTTGTCAAAGACATCCTGACTCAGGATGGAATTGAAGGCAAACGAGGTAAATGGATAGCTAATATATTGGAGTATGATATTGAAATAAAACCTACAAAGCTTATAAAAGGACATGGATTGGCTAAACTCATGACTAAAACAAACTTTCAAGCCCTGGATATTAATGAATTGGATAATGAGCAGGAGATGGCGATTCCACAAATCAGTCAGGCCTTCTTAGAATCACCTTGGTATGCTGATATAACTCATGTATTATTAAACTTGCAGGCTCCTCCAGGGTTATCCAGAACAAAGAAAAGGTTTTTAAAGATGAAAGCTTCAAAATTTTGTATTTTAGATAATGCTCTTTTTTGGAAAAATCATGAAGGTATTCTATTGAATTGTTTAATAAAAGAAGAAGCTAACAAGGTTCTCAAAGAATTTCATGCAGGGGACTGCGGTGGACACCTTTACTGGAAATCAACTGCAGACAAAATCCTAAGGGCTGGATTTTACTGGCCAACCTTGTTCGCTGATGTAAAGAAGTTTGTCACTGCTTGCCACAAATGCCAAATTTTTGAAGGCAAAAGGAAACTGTTACCCTTACCCTTGAGACCAATTGCCACCGAAAAGCCCTTTCAACAATGGGGTTTGGACTACATTGGAGAAATACACCCTCCCTCTTCTGGCCAACATAAATGGATTCTTACTGCCACATACTATTTCACCAAATGGATAGAAGCCATTCCTTCTAGACAAGCCAATGATACAGTGATTATAGGATTTTTAGAAACCAACATATTGTCTAGATTTGGCTGTCCTGAAAAGATCATAACCGATGATGCTGCTGCCATCAAGTCCAAGAAAATGATAAATTTCTGTAACAAATACCATATCACTTTAGGCCATTCCACAGCCTATTACCCTCAAGGTAATGGTCTGGCTGAATCTTCCAATAAAAGCCTAATTAATATTATTAAGAAATTGGTGGAAGAGAACAAGAAAAACTGGCACAAGAAACTTACAAATGCACTATGGGCAGACAGACTTACTACAAAGAGATCTATTGGAACTAGCCCTTATGAGTTAGTTTATGTCATGGAGGTTGTGTTTCCTTCATCTTTAGGAGTTCCTGTAATAAAATTACTACAAGAAGCTCAGGTGGAACCCAATGACATTCAAAAGAGAATAAATTAGACCATCCATTTGCAACAGACCAAAGAAGAAGTGCACCAAAGATCCCAAGTGTTACAAGAAAAACACAAGAAAATATTTGATAAAAGGACCAAAGCAGAAGACTTCTACCTTGGAGACAAAGTTCTAAGGTGGGATTCCAAGAGAGAAGACAAAGGAAAACATGGGAAGTTTGACTTCCTGTGGAAAGGGCCATTTATCATCCAGGCATTGCAAGGGAACAATACTTACTTTCTGAAGAGCCTGGATGGCACAAAAACAAAAGAAGGACCAGTGAATGGTCGAATGTTGAAACATTACTTTGATCCAGTTTTTTAATATATTCTGACTCTAACATGTACATACTATATCCTTAATAATGTCATAGTTTGGATTGGATAGTAACTTGCTGCAGTTGAAGCCCAAAGAGAAGGCCCTAAGCTTCACAAAATGTGTTGTCATATATACAATAAAGCAACTAGCTGAAGGAGATTTCAGAACACAGTAAAAATTACTCATAAGGCTCTCTGACCTGTTGTTCTTGACTTTCCACCAGGGAAAGCCATCCCCAAGTGGAGCCACTATTATACTCCTATACCAATAAGTGTCATATTTCATGATTGACTTGATGAGCTCTGTAATATGTTCATCCCTTTCCTTGTTGCAAAGGGTTTCCATATTATCAAAAATCAAAAAATGTAAAAAATGTAAAGAGGGTATGCCCTAAAAGAAAAATCAAAGGGTAAAAAGAATAAAATGGTCAAAAAAGTGAAAGAAATGAACCTCAAATAAAGAAAGACCAGGAAAGTGTGCAAGTCCAAAATGCCACTACTTTTTCATTTTTTGCAATAAGCATTGTGTACAACTTGTTAATTTATGCCACAATTGATGAATGGCCAAACAGCTTAATCTTGGCTAGTTCATATTTGAATTTCCTGTTTTAGAGATAGAGAATAAAAATCTTACCAGACTGTTTAATCTTGGCAGATAAGTAGATAGGTAGAGTAAATAAAAAGGAGCTCAACAGTTAAATATGAGCCCTTGGACGTAATAAGTGCAGACTTAGGTAGGCTTTCCATGCAAAGAAAAGAAAAGTTGATGAGGGTTTGCTAGTCCAAGTGCACCCAAGTAAAGAAAGAAAAAATGATAGGCTAAAGTAGGTAGGGTAGGTAGATTGGGGTTGCATAATGATACTTGTGATGGATTATGTTTCCAAAATGTGTTAACTTTCACTTCTATCACAAGTGCAAGGCAGACATTATACTTGATGCTGTTCAGGCGAGGGAAGGTTGAATAACTAACTCCCCTTCATACTTTTCCCTAATCATTTACTAATTTCCCCCTTAAAATATTAAGAAATATGTTCTTAATATCACTCATTAAACCACGTATTCCATTTCATAAACATTGCCCAAGTAAAACCCTATTTTACTTACGAAAATGGCCATATTTCTCATCTAAACCCATTTTTTTCCCTTTAGCCTAAGTTTTAATGTGAAATTCCAAAACATTTTAATTTAGCACTAGTTCATTACATTTTTTTATATTAACGTTTAACATATAATATATAACTCCCACCCTAAATACCCTTCCCCATATTATGTAAATATAATAAAAAACCCCGATATAATATATATCCCGCCCCTAGTTAATTATAACCATAGCACTGTTTTAAACCAAGGATTGATGAATTTGTTTGAAATTCATTAAAAACCCTTCCCCGCACGCCATAAGGGATTAATTAACATCCGGTTGATTAATAACCAAATTACCCCAACCAATAAAAACAGTCGTGATACAATTAAAAACACAGCTTATTATAAATCAGGCCCGCTGCTTAACTCCCCGCCAAATCACCTGCCTGTCCGCCGTTCGATCAGACCATTCACATCCAACGGTTGGCAATCAATATCACGACCACCTTTTGACCACGCGATAACTCGCGGGGGCCCGGCGATTTTGTCCCCGTACTCCCGCCACGTGTCGCCCATCCAACGTGCTCGCTCGCCTCTGGCCAATACCACTCAGCCCCTAAAGCGGTGCGGGAAAAACCGCTTACCACCAGCTAACGTCATCTGTCCTTCGCTGATGTCACCCGCCACGTCATCTGCCCCATACTTCCGCCACATCATCTGCCCCCGTACTCCCGCTGACGTCATCCCTACTGCTCACATCATCTGCCCAATCAAATAATAATTCCCGCCAAAACTTCATTTTGTCAAATAAAAAGGATAAAATATCATTTTTGCTATATTTCGCTGCAAACGGCGCTCCAGGGATAAAATTGACCGAGTTCATAGATCAGTCTCGACCGGCCCCCAACTAGAAAAACTATAAGTATGAGCTCTGCGGCCTTCCATTCTACCTGCTTTTGTACCATTTTTTCCTTTTACGCAAGTATTTATCCAGTTTACCATGAAACCCTACAATTTTCATTTCTCGGCTAAAAATTCTACCGGAGGAGGCCAAGTTCAGTTTTTTGGTCCAGTTTGTGTTGCTATATAAAGCTCCCAGCCTGCTATTTGGTCCATTTTTCACAGAAAATCCCCTGTAACCCTGAAGGTTGCACCCCTCAACGTTCCTCACGAAAGATGTGTTGGAAATATTGTTAAATTCACCCCAGATAAATGGTAAATACAGAGCTATTTACCAGACAGGGAAATTAACCACAGTAAGGTAAATAAAGGTGAACAGGGTTCAAAACAAGTCAAAGTGTATCAAATCAACATTAAAGAGTAGCATATCAACATTAAAGAGTGGCAAATCAGAATTAAAGAGTATCAGTTAAGACAGGCAACCAGCACAGAGTTACTGAAGAAGACTAGTTGTTTCTATTTTACTTGTAAACTATTATTACTCATCCTAGATATTATCTCACAGCTGTTATGAGATATTTGTTTTACAATTTTGAGCATAAATACCCCCTCCATTGGAGTATTGAGGGTGGATTCCTAGACTTTGCTGTAATATTGAACTTTTGGAATAAAGAGTTGTTGGAATCAAACTGTTGCATGGCTTACTGGATGAAGAATTGAAGCAGAGGACTTGTCACAGACTTCTTGAATCAACCACTGGATCAATAAGTCCTCTCTATCTTGTGTTTTAAAGTTTTCTTGTTTATTATATCACCTGTGTTTCATAATCTGAATGATAAAGAAAAGATTAATTTCAGAATTTGCTTGATTGCACTATGTTTTCAGTATTTATTGTTCTCTGTGTTTTCTTCAAAATTAGGGTAAGCAGTGAAATCTTAATTGCTCATGTTTCCTCATTCTTTCATGTTGATTATTTGTTAAAGAATACTTAACTGCTCATTTTCAGTAATCATCCATTTTCCCTCTTTAAATAGGGTGAAGGATTCTTAACTGCCCTTCACCCCATTTGAACCCATTCCATCTGTTTCAAGCCTTTATTTGTTCCCTGTTTGATTACCTTGTTCTGTGAAGCCATCCTCTCTTAAGAAACCAAATCCAGAAAGCCATATTCTTTGACTCCATTAGCCCAATGGACTGAACTGCTCGGTTTTACCTCTCTGCCCTATTGAATCTCACCACCCAAATTCAAACAAAACCCTTAAACTTCATAACTAGCCTAATACCTTTAAAAACAAAGCTAAATCATAAAGAGAGAGCCCTCTCTGGATACAGATTGGCTAGATTCTGTATCTAAAAGATTGGTTTGTGGTTACATTGGCATCCTTCCCTTTCTTACAACTTTTGGGAAAACCTAAGTGATAACACCTTCCATATGACCTCGTCCATAGTTTTCGGTTTATCGAACTCAAGGCGTTCTTTCATGAACAAGGGCAAGTTGTTGACAAACCGCTGCACCTTAGCCTTTTATTCTCGTATGTATGGGACATATCACTATAAGGAGGTGAACTTGGTTATGAACTCATCCATAGATAGTTGTCCCAAACGAAGGTCATGAAACTCCTTGGGCTTCTCATCATAAAATCTTTCAATTAGATATTTTTCCTTAAAATAATTTTGGAATTTATTCCAGGTTATGCTATTTTCGTTTACACCACGAACTGTCTTTACTTCCTCCCACCACAAGGTGGCTTTTCCCTGCAACTGGAAGATTTCCAACCGAGCCTTTAAATTATGGTCATATTCATACAGCTGGAAATACTTGTTCATGTTAATGAGCCAAGCTTATGTTGCTTCCTCCAGTTCACCATCAAAGAGTGGAGGCTTTATCTTCCAGAATTCTCCCTAAAGTTCTACTTTTTTTCTCTTGTGCTTGTTGTGTTCTGATACATTACCAGATTCTTCTTCCTAGTTCTCTTCACCGCCTTCAGTTTATGCCAGCTCAATATGAAATTCTTGTTCTCCAGTCATATTTCTCTGCTCAGGACTGGGGATTTTTTGTCTCTAATTTTGTCTATCTGATAGACTTTTCATGATCTTTTCTTGTTCCTGCATCAACTGTTCATTGTCTTCTCGCAGTCGAGCCATTTTTGCTTCTAACTCTTGCACAGTTTCCAAGATTGCAGTAGTAGTGTTTTGCGACTCTTCTCCCAGATGCACCCATACTTCAGGATTTGTCTCCTGGAAAGTTGTTGCTCTTATTCCTATCACCGTCCAGTGTGGTATGGTTCCCATTCTTCTCATACTAGCTATTTTTGTCCCTGTCTATGCACATTACACAAATACTATTAATCCTTATTTTCCAGAGGCCTCAGCTTTATAACCTTAGTGCTCTGATACCACACGTCACAACCCCATATATATGAAAAAAAATTGCTTTTACTTTCAATAAATACCTTAGGTAATTACAGACTTACCACGCAATAAGACTATATAGAAAGAATTACTTTTACCATACAAATATCTGTATTACATTTACCGAATTTAATCATATACGGAATCATAGTTCTGAATATCATTAATCAATTTTTCGAGTTTTATTTGAAGTACAAAGGTATGACTATAATATCACTTCATTAATACAATTCTCATAGTACTGGTAGTCTTGTATTAAATATTCTATTAAACCCTTGAAATAAACCTTAAGGGATCTGCGTAGGAGGGTTTTAATTTCTCTGCTATGTAATAACTCTCGACCCGTCGGCCGGTACAGTTGTTAACTCTTTGTTTTATTTCTGATGGCTAGCTGCCCTAGGTTCTCGATCCCTTATCTAGATTCTTCTCCATGCCTTCCATCTGGCTTTGCTTGGCATGGATACTCTGCGTTATCAACAGTGCTGCTCTTCTCTCCCAAACGAACGTTGGATGCGGCCTCTTGCGGAACTAAGCTCTAGGGTGGAGAAACTCGACCCTTGTTTCATTTTCCTACTACTAGCTCATCCTCTGCTATTTGGTATATTTTTCCTCTGTTAAGCGAATCTGTTGTTAAATTTCATCGTTCGACAATGTGTTAAACCTACCTTACAGTCCTGCCATGGTAATCGAGGGTTTCATTTAGTTTCTCAACTCTACAATTATGGCTTCTCTTGCTTCTGGTTGCTATTCGGAGGGGTTTATTGTCGAATCAGGTAACCATTTCCCTTTTGTTTGACTTCTATAATTGATAGCCATTTTTCTTGCTCCAGTATTTATGTCTTATGGGTTTGTTGGTGCCTTACAGGTTCTACAAGCTCGAATGCTAGAGGGTTTTGCGACATAGTTTCTCTTGCCAGAAGTTCAAACCCTTACGCCCTTTCTTACAAGGTATGCACAGAAGATTTAAGCTAATCCGAAGGGTTTTAAGTTTCTTTGAGAAGCACTTTGGACTCTAGGATTGTATTAATCTTGTATTATTCCTTAATATGTATTTAACTGAGGTTTTTATGGCTACGAGTCGTGGTTCTATTTTTTTTCTTGAACAAGCTCGACTGTACATTCTGGACTTGTATTTTGTTTGGATAGAGACTACTGGATGCTAAGTCTATTTTGTCGCTCAAGGGAACTTCAAACCCTAATGAAATTTAGTCGTTTTTGCCCAAAAAAAGATAGTGTGTTTCTAGGGTTTTGTTGTTACCCTCTTAGAGATGGTAATAAAGATATTAAATTACTGCGATCGCTTTTGGTTGGCAAATACGAACTCTGTAAATGGGAATTCCTGCAATTTGTTGGATGGTTCATTCGTTGTATATTCACTTTTAAATGGCTAGTGTATTTGTTTTTTATTAATTATATTAAACAAATCATTGTTGTATAGGGTTTTATAACCCTGGTTGTATTGAAACGACTGGAACATTTGCTTATTTAGAAGTTTACTTTCTTTTTAATATGGAATTTCATTCTTGCCTACTTTCTGATGAATTTTTGGTTTATCGGGGTTGTCTCAGCCTAGTTCCTTAACCAGTAATGCCAGAATGGTTCAACCCCTCTCTTATTAATTTAGGGCTTTTCCTGCTTTCCGAAACCTATCGCAAAAATTTACATTTTCATACATATTTCTTCATAATTTAACTACATGGTTTATTTAGCTGCATCTCATTAGTGAGACTACCACTGTAATTATTTCTTACAGATTCCTGTGTTTGTTTACACACTTCCTTTAAGGTTTTTAGGAATAAATTCTTACAGCTATTATGCTCCTCACAAAATAACAAGGGAGGGTTATGGTTCTTCTTCTAATCTCTAAGGTTGAGTAGGTGCCCCCCAATTTCTAAGACATGCTTGTACTTTGTTAAGTGGGTTTCTAATTTTTTTAGGTTTTTATTCTTTTTCCATTTTTTCCCTTTCATAGTTGTACATGTAGTCATTCCAATACAACCATAATTTTGACCTTGTTTTCAACCTAATATAGTAAAAAGGGTGTTATTTTTATCCCTGAAATATAGGTCAAAATTAATTATGAAAAAATATCAACATATATATTTAATCAGCGATGAAAACTTTATCTAACCCATGTTTTTAATATAGGTCCAAAACTAAATCAAAATTGATAATGTAATATAATTTAAATGTAATGTTGACCATGGATATTCTATTGAACAATTGATCACAATAAATATTACATTTCTTTGTAAATTGTTTGTTATGTAATGTTTTACTTAAGACTGCAAATTATTTGTTATGTAATGTTTTACTTAATATTGTAAATTATTTGTTATGCAATGTTTTACTTAAGATTAAAAGTTCAATATTACTAGCTTAGTGCCAACTCTAATAAAATAAGTTGAGAATGGAATAAAATAAGCTAAAACAGATATCTTACCAAGGTGAAGTTTCTATACAGTTTTCATTCATTGTAGTCAGCAAGGTTATTGCAAGGACTTCTACTTCCATTATTTGCTCAATTATCCCACTCCCTCTCTCTACTCTCAATAATGGAATAGTAATCAATACAATAAGAATAGACCCCTTCCTATACCCCCTTTCCTAGTGGCCTAATATTTAACTTAACCTTTTGTTTTAAGTGGAGAAAAGGCTTTCTTTTATAACAAAAAAGAGAGTTCATATTGCATGAGGTGGCTCAATATTTAACTTAACTTAATAAACCACCTAGGGTTGGTTAAATTTTTTGCATTCCTCAACTCATAATTAAGGTAATGATTTTGAACCTTCTATAATGCTAGTAAATTTCCATATGTGACAAGCTCTACATGTGTTTGTAAGTAAAGTTGAGGTGAAATCCACTTAACACCATGGTAGTCAATCACATAAGTGAACTAGTGAGAAGCATAACTTCAACATACAAATTTTGAATAAAATAGTATTTACATTATTAAAATCAATAACATTAAAAAACTAAAAAACACGGCAATAAACTTCCAACCATAAAATCATTCATTTACCTAATAGACTTCTAATTTTTCACCATCCAAACTCTCCTAGATCAAATCTACATCTTAAATGAGCCCTAATATTCGATAGTCGTAATTTTTTCACTCAAAAAATACAAAACTAGATGACATAAATTATATAGTGATCCACATCCTCTCAAACCTATATTTGGAGATACTTAACCAGGATACTCTGGTTAAGTTCTTCGTAAGGGTCAGATTAATTCATTTTAGAAGGATAGGTTAATTGCTTCATGTCTGGTTCTGATTCGGGCCCTGAAATCTAGAACAAGAGCAATCTCTGAGGATTTACTCAATACAGATATATACATCCATGGTCTGCAAATCATGCATGATGTTGTTTATGCCACTTCTACCATCCAATTACGTAAGATGAAGTCATCAACTTAATCTAATCGGTATACAAATCTACATTTTAAATGATAATTTATAATAAAATTTGTATGGCCAAATTTTTTAATGTGTAGTTTACTATGTTAATCTAATATTAGTTATGTTTACAAATAACATCTACCTGTTATTTTTAAGAATCAAAGTAGATAATATAGTTCATAGGCAAACATATCACCTGATAGAAAAGACAACCAAAAGCCACATCTATTTCTAGAAATAAACCATAATGAAATGAAAACAACAAGAAAGCTAAAAAAACTAACATAAGTTTAAGTTTAGAATAGTATAATAATTGCAAAACTAAAATCAAATCCATAAACACGATGCAACATGATTGCATCATGACAACAATGTTAGCAAGATTGGCAAGTGGAGTAACAACATGGCAAATAATGCCCAAAAATATGACAAACTATAGGTTAGGTATCAAATAGTGGATTTGCATCATAATAGCAACGCTAGCACTAAAATTTAATGTAGGCTAGGTATCGAATAATGGAGGCAAAGGCAAGTGTTTGATGCCAATGTAGGCTAGTATCGAATAATGGAGGCAAAGGAAAAGGTTCGATGCTCAGGTTAGAATTGTATTTACAAAACCATCAAAGAAATATCATTAAAAAAATAATAATGTTGGTAATAGGTGCATGTGGCCGAACGATAGGTAATAGCATGGGCAACAATGGAGGTGGAAAAACAATAGGTAATAGCATGGGAAACAATGGAGGTTGCAACAATACTTGGGACAAAAGAATAGCTCCAACAAATTTATATATTGCTAACATAAAATCCCAAGTTGTGTATAGAGTCAGACATGTTGTTAATTTTATTTTGAAAAAAACACGCACACACACACAAAATGCATAATTTCCACATGCACCAGGGATATTCATACCTTTATTTTATCTCAAAGGAAATAAGGCAAAATATTCATTTACACTATAAACTATCTAGATTTTATTATTCATCACAAATATTAACTATTATGCATTAAACCAATGATTAACTCAGTGTCTTTTCTCTTGTCTATTAAATATCATTTTATTTTCACTTAATAAACCAGATGAAGGACAAGAAGGGCCAGAAGAAAAATGGCAACCGTGAGCATTAGGGTTTCTCTGTGGGGAGGTGCAAGTCTGGGACAACAAACCAGTTTCATCTCCTCGGTGGTCATGAATGATAAACAAGGGTTACAGGCATCAAGCCTCTGATGGATGCAAAAAACTTCAGTATCTCCAAAGAACTGTGGTATATCTGGATGTGGGTGCGCAAGAGACTCTCAAAAGGTTTCCTACACGGTCTCTCTCTACCCTAAGACCCTCGCTCCTCCACTTTGTTTCGTTGATGTTGCTTTCCTCCTCCTTGAGGGGTTGCTTTCGTTTCCCCGTTCTCTCTACTAGCGGCTGGGTCGGGCGTCACTGTGGGCGGCTAAGGTGTGGCTAGGACGAGCGTTGTTGTAGGCAGCGGAGGCCAATTCCCTTAAGCGAGTTTAGGTCGATGGGATTCATCAGCCCAGCTCTATGGGCATCTTCTGTGAAAGCTGCCCCTATCCATCTACGGTCTCGTCTGTCCTCTGGTCTCTATGCCCTGCACTACTGAACATCTTGTTTATTGCTTTTGTCTAGACAAAGGGGCTTCCAAAACCCACACAGTTGCCTATTGACGTTGTGCCGAAGGGAAAACCAATACAAAGGGGCACCCAGTTCTCTAAGAAAACAAAGGGGAAATGGTTGCGGAGTAGGGATTGTCGCACTATCCCACGCCCTATCAAGTCTAGACCGGAAAATTCCCAGCGAACTGGCTCCACAGGGTCGCACTCTATCTCATCATGCTACTGCATCTGGAACAAACAGAGCACAGGGAAGCAAGGAACATCCAAAGTAGTACAGCCCCGTGGAAATAAGGAAGATATCGATTCGAAGTAACTCGTAAGTATCCCCTGCATTCAAATTTTCCTAAAGACCCCTGTCGGGAGTTCGTTATTAATTTGGGTGAATACAACAGACATTGTGATGCTCCTGAAGCAATACATCACGCAAAAAATTAGATACCTGTGCATATGAAAAAAAATTATACGGGGGCAGAATATTGTAGGATAACCAGTTCCTACTGGAATATCACATCCTACTAGTTTCCACCATAATCCTCAACCTAAGACTCACAGGAGGAGCTGTGGCACCCAGTAAAACCAAAAATGCAGATGGGGGTTTAGGGTGCAGCACAGCAAAAGGCATTGGAACAAAACAAAGGCACGCAAATGGGGGACTATCCTTCAAGAACATATTTCAAAGGAAAAAGACAACCACAAAACCAACCAAACAGGTAGGAAACACTCCAAGCCCATACATAGTGGAGAAAATGAACTACAGCCCAGAACTAAACATAAACATGCCAAAAACAGACGAGCATTGCACCTCTTTCGAATCCCAAGCCATAATATGTCGTTTCCACTGCTTCTGGCCAAAACCAGTAGAACTTTTCCACTGGATTTTAACTAACTAGTCATTAGATTGTGAAATACATCTCTGCTCAAAAGGTTTCTTTATTGTAAAGTTCCCAACACCTAAGGCGAGAGACACAATCCTTCAGGAAGGACCATGGTTCTGGGGTTCGACTAGCCTCTTCTCTACTCCCTTGTTTCCTGATTTTGATGCAAATACCATGATCATATCCAGAATGTCGGTTTGGGTTCGGATGCACAATCTTCCCCTACATTTCTGGGACGACATGGACCTAGAAAGCATAGGTAACAACATTAGGCAGTTCATCAAGACTGATACCCAACGAGTGGAGGAAAGGGTCTACACTTTTGCATGTATATGTGTAGAAGTAGACCTCAGCAAAGGCTTACCAGGCAGCATTCACCTTAATCCACAACAAGCAGATTTGGACATAGATTTTAGATTATGAGAACACAGTTTCAGGTGTAGGAATTGTAGGCAAATAGGGCATCTACACAATTCGTGTCCAGAAGCTAAAAAAGACACTCGAAGAAAGAAGAGTCTTGGGAAACAACCCAAAGGTTGGCAATATCCCCCACTGGAACCTAAAGAGGAGGGAAAAGCTGAGGATGAACCCTCACCAGAGGGGAATAACCAGTCATCAATGGAACCTGAATCACAGGGGGGAACCCCACAAGACCCAACCAAAACTCGGAATCAACCAGTGCAATCAAACAGGATACCAGAAGAAGGGGATATCAGTGGGAACAAGTGTATTCACTCATCCGATAATTTAGACTCAGACAAGGACAATGCCAAAATGGATGCAGGGAATCAGCTTGCACTTATCTCTTCAATGTCGTCCCAAGGGGAATGGTGAAGGGTCGAGAAAAAGAAGGGGATAAAAGCTTAGATTTTCCCCATCATATACATTATCTTATTTTTTCTGTATGTTTTTTATTATCATCGATCATTGACTAAATGATGCTATGTTTCTTAGCCAATGCAACATGTAATTTTGTTTTCATTAATAAAATTGCGTCTTTTTCCAAGAAAAAAAAACCAAATGAAAAACCACAAAAAACCACTAAGGAAATTTTTAATGTTTTAAGCAAAACCTTTAGACAGAGACATGGCAAATGTCATTGACACTTTTAATCACCCACTACCCACACCCTTTATCACCAAGTACATCACCCCACTGGTGGCACTTGTTAACTTTTAGTCACCTCCGTCAAAATTTAATATTCCCAAATATAATTATTGGTGTGATGATTTGTCTTTCCCATTTTAGGATATATCCAAGTTTGGTAGGGTCGTTGTTCACTAAAAATGTAATGCAAGTCTCGTCATGTATCTCGGGCTTATCTCAAACTTAGTTATGCACACACAACTTCTCCACTTTGATAACGTCCATAATTGTCATGATTTCAAGCACTATTATGAATTTTTTAATTGGAAACTACTGAAAAGATTTTAGTTGAATATTTCCTCACATTTCAAGCCAGTAACGATGAACGTGCAAGCCGTAGGCTTCCACTCCTCTCAATTCTATTAATCTCCAATCACTTTCACTTTAATTGTCATGATTTCAAGCACTATTATGAATTTTTTAATTGAAAATCAGCACTACTGAAAATATTTTAGTTGAATATTTCCTCACATTTCAAGCCAGTAACGATGAACGTGCAAGCCGTAGACTTCCACTCCTCTCAATTCTATTAATCTCCAATCACTTTCACTTTATTAGTGGAATGTACTGGCACTATGTGGAGACATCAAATCCTGTGAGTAATACTGCAGTGATATATAGAGAGGATTCGTTAGTAGCAGTAGACGAACTCGAGAGCTTTTACATGGATCTTCAACCGGAGGACCGGACAGAGGAAATCGCTAGTTTTGGAGTAGTCTCTAAAAAATTGTGCAGAAACGATGGACAGTGCATGGAGCCTTGGGGATTCTTTTGGGTTATTCCGCTAACAATCATGGCATCTCTGATAAGCCTGGTGGGAATGGCAGCGTGGATTCTTGGGTTTGTTTGCTAATCAGGATTGCTACCTCCCATCACATAGTATAACGTCAAGTTCTCTAGTTGTACAATCTTTGAAGCTTTAATTTTTTCACTTTTGTATCAGTTGCTTACCTATTGCAGCGGTTTTTTTCTTCAATTTTGTTTTTTTAAGTGTAGGATTGGTTGGTTAGTGTGTTTCTTTAATTTTGTTGGTTAAGTTGTTTGTGGTTTTTAAAGATGACTATCAGTTTATTAAGCCGTCAAAATCATTAAGGGCGACACCATAATATTATTGGATTTTTCTTATAGAATTTAAAATCAGCAATCTTCATATCAAGAAGTGATTTAACAATGCATCTTCTCATTTTCTATTTTAAACCCATAGGCATAATATATATATTCAATTGGATTTATTTTAAGTGATTTAAAGTAACAATAAATTCTCTCTATCCAAATTAAATTTGAGAATATGATAAACTTGGATAGAATGATTTTTATCCTAACCTAATTGTTGAGAAGAATAAATATAATAGTTATAAAATATTATGATGAAATTTGATAAAATGGCTTTAAACCTAGCCTAATTGTTGAGAATGAATAGAATCGTAAAGACATGTATATTTAGCAAAATATATATGTAATTTTCAATTTTGTTTTTTGCTAGTAAAATTGATGTATATATATATGTGGGCTGTTTTGTGTTGTGACAGTGTTGTGCTGATGTTGATTTGCCCGTGCTTTATGCGTGGCACTATTTTGGTAGAGGTTGCCACGGAACTCATCAAAGCTCCTCTTTACACAGTAAGGAGCTTCGACGGCTCTGAGAGATGCCCCGCCTCTTGTCACAATGGGCTCTCTGAGAATTTGTCGTTTTATTCTTATTACGCTTTGTAAGGTAGTCAGACTGAACATATTGTTTATATAAATTGTTTAGTTCGAATGTTCTGCTCCTGTTTGTTAAAGTTATTGATTTTTTAATAACAGTGTCTTTCTCATTCAAGCTTCATGTACCGGAACTTTCAGAGACTATCATTTTATTGTGTTATTTCTCACGTAAGCCATTGATTGAAAAGAAAGAAAATAAATACAAAAAAATTACAGCAAAGATTATGTTATCGGAGGACATGAAGCACTAATATTGTTAACTAATTTCTTGAAATAAACAATCTATGATTGAATAGCATTGTACATATTCACGAATCAGATAAATCAATATTCTGTTGAGTAACGTTGTGTTATTCGTCTTGTAAAATGGAAAAAGAAAACCTAAAACCAAAATTGAAGTAAAAATAAATAAAATATTTTCAAAAATAGGAGTAAATAATATAAATGCTATATATAAAAATTATATTATAATAATTACTTTAATGTTAAATTAGGTTATGCAAGTATTATTGGTTTTTTTATTTTGATAAAAAAAGATGTGTAATTATGTTAATAAGTGTGTTTATTTTGGGACTAAATTGATAAATTAGAGATTAGAGGTTCTCCCGACGATAGTAGAAAACATGCAGAGCTAGGGTTTGCAGTAGAAGTTCAGTGTTGGGCACCATGGAGAGGCGAGAGGGGGGGAGTTCCACTCCCTCCTACAGTCAGGCAGTCTCTAATTGATTCAAGAAACCATTGGGGGCTGAAACTGAGGTTTTAAGAGGAGGGAAACAGGAAAACAGAAACTCACAGAGGCAGGAAGATATGCAGGAAGAAGTCAGACGAGAAAAGCGAATAGAAGAAGAAAATCAGAATGCTAACACCAGAAATCGGACTGGACCATGTAAGCCTAAGGCAACCATCACACCCCGAGTGGTGTTAAGTGATCCAGCGCTACAGGCGCATAGGGAACACATGGCGACTTATGTAGTCATTTGTAAATTCATGGGGTTATGGCCAACGGAGAAGGCTTTACATGCATCGATAAAGAATCATTGAAAACCTAAGGGGGGTATAGATCTGCACCTTGGATCCAAGGGTTTCTTCATTGTAGTTTTTACAAACATAGAGGATAAAGAAAGGGTGTTTTAAGGAGGGTCGTACTTCTATGCTGTTGTTGGCCTCTATATGCGGCCTTGGGTGATGAATTTTGTCCCGGAGCGTGAGACATTCGCTTCGGTCCCAGTTTGGGTAAGACTCTATTCCCTACCTCTGGATTATTGGCAGCCAGAATCATTAAAAGCAATAGGAAATAAACTAGGGCATTTTGTTAAAATATCATAGGCCACAATGCGAGGAAAGTATACCTACTTTGCCTGTATATGCGTAGAGATGGACCTCTCTAGAGCTCTATCGGATGAAATAATTCTAGAATTTTTTTATGAATAATGGGTGCAAGCGGTGGACTATGAGCATGTTCCTTTCAAATGCTGCAAATGCCATGAACACAGGCATCTATTCAGAGACTACCCCTTAAACAAAATGGAAAGCAGAACTAAAACAACCTCAGGGAAAGAAACTGAAAGCTTTAACAAAGTGGGGAGCAGAGGTAAAGGAGGGAGAAAGTACCAAAAGAAAATCAACGAGGAAAAGCAGTTTAGTCAGAATAGGTTCAAGGTATTAGAAGAAGAAGAGGAGCACGATAAAGCGAACCAGACACTAGAGGACAGCCCTGTAGAGAAGGAAAAGGAAGAGAGCATGGAGGATATACCTGAAAACAACCAACAAAAGGAGGATCTGTCGAACACTATGGAACTTGATAGGGACCAAGAGATGACTCCGAGAGAGGTGGGAACAAAGGATCATGAACTGCAGGATATGCTTGATAGCGAGCATCTAGATCTGGAAAAGTTTCTGGAGTAGGGAACTACCAAAGGAATGGATTCTCTACCTCAAGAGGAGTTTAATAGAGTGCAACAGCTATTCCTATGGAGAACTTAGGAAAAAGGTTCGGGAGTCAAAAGAAACCATGATAGTCAGGACAACGAAGGGGTGAAAACAATGAAGGCAACATCGGGACTAGCTCCTAGGAACCCAGGCAGGAAAAGAGGTAGGAAAAAACAGAATGAGCTGCTGATAGAGTGTGGAAAACTCATGATCGATTCAGGTAAGATGAAAGACCTAACTAGTTACTCATTTACAAATCTTTCTTAATGAAGCTCACAACATGGAATATTAGGGGTCTAGGAAGTAAAAGGAAACAAAGAAATCTTAGCAATAGAATGAAAGAAGAAAAACCAGATATGATTTTCATCCAGGAAACAAAATGTTCAGTAGAAAAAATAAGAGAGATACATAGCAAATGGCTTATTAAATATAAATATCTAGAAGTTAAAGCAAACAAAGCAGCAGGAGGGATTCTCACACTCTGGAACCCTCAGAAACTTGGTATCCTAGATGTTGAAGCATCCAGGAACTATTTATCAGTGGTCATCCAACCTTTGGGGGACAAGGAAGTTTATTTGCTCACAAATGTTTATGGTCCACAAAAGCCGGAAGATAAACTCAGACTTCTAACCTCATTGGAGGAGTTAAGAGGAAGACATTCGGGTATCCCCTGGATTCTGGGAGGGGACTTCAATATGATCAGGTCTCTATCGGAAAAAAGGGGGAACCAGATCACTAGGCAGAGATTCTATAAAATTTCAGAATTTCATAAACAATATGAAGCTTGTAGATACAGAGACAAGTAATGGCATCTTTACCTAGAATAATAAGAGGGGAGGAGCGTCTCAAGTGGCCTCTAAACTTGATAGATTCATTATCTCAGAGGACCTCATCCTCACAAGCCATAACTTGGTAGCAATGATACTTCCTTTTGGAGGCTCGGACCACTGGCCTATTCAACTTGAAGCGTCCTTTATAGGAACTCCAAGAAACAGACCTTTCAGGTTTGAAAACATTTGGCTTAGCCATCCTGACTTCATCAGCAATATTGAAAGATGGTGGACAAAAGATACGCAAGTTCAGGGTACTAAAATGTTCCTTATGCATCAGAGATTGAAACAAGTCAAACAAAGGCTTAAAGATTGGAATAAGAATGAATTTGGCAATATATTCGAAGACAAAAAAGCAGCAGAACGAAAACTACAGGAAATTAACCAAACCCTCATTACATAGGGCTTCACCAAGGAGAGAAAGGGACAAGTTGATTATGTTCAACAAGAATGGGAAGGCTTATGCAAGCAAGAGGAGATTTTCTGGAAACAGAAATCGAGGGTACAATGGTTAAAAGAAGGAGAAAAAAATACAAGGTTTTTTCATAAATCTACCATGGATCATAGGTCGCAAAACAGGATTTCAAAAATCAAAGATACTCACGGAAATCAGCTCACTACACACCAAGAAATAGAAATTGTTCTGGTTCAGCATTTCCAAGGCATAGCCGAGGAGCCTCTCATAGACAGATCTCAATTTATCAAGGACTTCACAAAGCACATTCCTAAGCTAGTGACAAGAGAAGACAATTATAATCTTAACAGGCCAGTGAATGAAGAGGAAATCAGCGAAGTCATCAAAGAAATGCAAAATGGGAAAGCTCCAGGTCCAAATGGTTTCAACGTTGACTTCTTCAAAGCATGCTGGGAAATAGTCAAGCAAGATATCCTCGATGTGGTGGAGGACTCAAGGAAAAACAAAATTGTTCTGAAGGCACTCAACACCTCTTTCATAGCCTTGATTCCAAAGCAAGAGAATGCTATCACACCAGACAAATTTAGACCCATAGCATTATGCAATGTGGTGTATAAAATTATTTCAAAAGTAATTGTGAACAGACTTAAGCCCCTGCTCCCAACTCTCGTGTCTGAGGAGCAAACTAGATATGTGGAAGGCAGGCAAATTCTTAATAACATCATTCAAGCTCACGAGGTGGTTCACTCACTTAAGAGTAATAAGAAGGTAGGTATGATCATTCAGCTTGACCTAGAAAAGGCTTATGATAAGCTGAGCTGGGCTTACATCAAAAAAATATTGATAGCCGATGGCTTTGACCATAACTGGATAAGATGGGTAATGGCCCTTGTAACCACCCCAAGTTTTTCAATCCTGCTAAATGGCTCACCATCAAAGACCTTTAAGCCCTCGAGAGGACTCAAACAAGGAGATCCGCTCTCACCCTTCCTCTTTATTCTCATGATGGAAGGGCTAGGCAATGCAATTAAATATGCCAAAGGAGAGGGCAAAATCCAGGGTCTCAAACTCACTTTAAATGGGGATGCCTTGACCCATCAACAATTTGTGGACGACACCATGCTGCAGGGTATACCCACGGTCAAGGAAGCTCAAGCCTTCAAACAAATCCTGAATGACTTTTCTATGGCTGCGGGGACAGAGGTAAGCCTAAGCAAATCAAAGATTTTCTTTTTTAATACTGATATTGCTATTCAGAGAAACCTCACCAGAATTCTAGGCTTCCAAAGAGATATGCTACCCTCCAGATATTTGGGAGTACCTCTAACAGACAAACCTCTAAGCAAGGTAGTTTGGGAGCCGGTTACTAATAAACTTCAGGACAAAATCAAGAAATGGACTATCAGGTCTTTGAATATAGCAGGATGGCTAGTGCTTACAAAAGCTATCCTACAAACTGTCCCCATCTTCATGCTCTCAGTCCTTCCAACTCCTAAAGGAGTAATGCAACACATCAGAAATATCCAAAGGGATTTTCTTTGGGGCAAAGGGGAAGAGAAAAAGAAATGGGCTTTGGTAGCCTGGGATAAAATATGTAAGCCAAAGATACATGGAGGTTTGGGACTTGATGACCCTGAAACCCTAAACAAAGTCTTGGGGGAAAAACTATGGTGGAGATGGCTAAAAGAATCGGTTTCCCCTTGGGCCAAAGTATGGAAACAAAAATATGCAAGCAATTGGCAAGAAAGGGATTACATTAGGATGACGGGACTCATCAAAGGCTCCCACATTTGGAACAAAGCTTGGGAAAATAGAGCCATAGTTCAGAAACACAGTTTCTGGGAGATTAGAGATGGAAACCTCGCTTGGTTTTGGGAGGATAATTGGCAACAAGAACCTAGACTGTTAAAAGAAGAATTTTTCAATCTCAAGAATGAAACTGATGATAAAGGGTTACTCAAAGTAAATGACTTTTGGGATCAGGAAAGAAGTGATGGAAAATGGAGAAAATGGAAGAACCTAGTTTACAGTGATGACTCCCCATTGAAAGCCCAGGCAGAAGCTCTTACAGTCATCTTGGAACAGAGAAAGATTCTAATATCAACATCTTCAAATCAACTAAGATGGGGTAAAAACAATGAAGGCAAATTTAACCTCAAAGAGGCCAAGCGAATAGCCCTGGGGCTAGACTTCCCAAACCCTGATAAGGTATGGAAGGACCTATGGCAGAACCAAAACTAGATGAAAATTAAACTATTCATGTGGTTAGTGCAGCATAAAAAAATTCTGACTTGGGAAAATCTCAGGAAAAGAGGGGTAGCTGGACCATCCAGATGCCAGCTATGTGAACTACAGGAAGAAACTATGGAACACCTTCTCAACCTATGCCCATTCACTTCCACCTTATGGAATTGGGTGGCTTCAATCTTTAGACAAACAGACAGGGACATTGGTAGCATTACCAATACTTTGAAGAATTGGAGGAAAAATTTCTCAACAAATGAAATAATCAACAAAGCGTGGGCTTTGGTTCTAGGCTTTATAATCTGGGATGTCTGGAAAGAACGCAACAATAGAATCTTCAAGAACAAGATTGGGTCACCACAGAGCATCATGACTCAGATCATAAGACAGCTCAAAGAGACTATAGGAACCCTTTTAAAAAATCTCCCTGATAACCAACCTCAAGATCAGGATGAGCAGATACTTCTAAATTTGGAACTGCAGGGGCTTTCCCCCAAGGGCACAAACAAGACAGTAAGTCATATAACAGCTGATAAGGAATTCTGGCAACCTCCACCTCAGGGTTTTATGAAATGCAATATAGATGGAGCCTCAAAAGGAAACCCTGGTATCGCTGGGTATGGAGGAGTTATAAGAGATGAAAGAGGTTTCATAAAAACCATCTTTTACTGTCATTTGGGGAAGGCCACCAATAATATGGCAGAGCTCATGGCCATGGAACATTGCCTAGAAATCCTGAGGGACTCAAATCTACACAACATCATAATTGAAGCTGATTCCGAATTGATAATTAATTCGGTCAAGAAAATTGGTAATGGATCAGCACCAGACAAAGTGTCGAGACATTGGAGGTTACTGCAAGTTTATCAATGCATTCAATCCCACCTGCAAAACATGAGAACCCTTAGTTTTATCCATGTGCGCAGAACAGCCAACAGATTAATGTATATTTTGGCAAACGAAGGCGTGCTCTGTACAAAAACCAATATAAGATATGACTGGATAGGGACTCCCCAAGGACATTTGAGGGAAAAATGTTCTAGACAGGCGACCTTAGACAAAGAGCTCTATCAGAGCAAGGAGAATAAGTAGGATGAAGACTGTGGGAGACAAAGAAATTTTGGTACACAGGGGAAAGCAGTATATGGCAAAGTGCGAGCAGGAGGTTAGGTATCCCTCTAAAGTCTGCATTTGGCCTTCAGGCGGGAAATTGCTCCTGGAACTTTATATATTAATGGTGCTCAGACTGAAGAATACAAATAGGATTAGGTGGGCCAAAGATACACTTATGGACCCTAATTACATCAAGATTAGAACATGGACCCTGAATCATTGGGACACGGATGCAGATAAAAGGGAAGCAGGTCAGTGAAATCGTAGCAATCCCATGCATTTCGCGTGGAGAACAGCAAGAAAGATAATGAGGAAACCGGACTCGAATTTATTTAGGTTGGATATTAATCTAGCTTCGAGTTTGAATCAAAGGTTAAGTTCCGTGCTAGTCGCACAGTCTCATCGGGATCACGAGCAAATGGTGGATTTCAGGCAGGTAAAGTGCTCGAAGGTTAGAGCCCCGGACGGACCCGAAATGCTTATTAAATACAGTTCATTGGGCTCATCGGGTCCGAATTGAAGGATAAAGGGTGTGCTTGTTAGCCACCCGAAATGATTCTCGACCGCTAGATCTGTGGAGGAGGATCGCACAGTCTTAGGAGGACTGTTTGTAATGTTTGGTGGGCCCTCAGCCCGTTGTTTGAGATGATGTCTCGGATACAAAGGCTTTGGTTGGCCTATCATATTGGTGGGCCACACCTCCGTGGTCTTTATTGTATATTATGTTTCTTTTTTAATTAAATGAATAGAAGGACCCACTCTTGCTTAAGCAAAAAAAAAAAGTGTTTATTTTTTACTAAAGACTTCATAATTTTAATTTAATTATCAATAATTATTAAGTAGATGGTATAGATTTAATTTCAATAGGATATTATAAAATATTTGTAATAATAGTTACAAATCAAAAATTGAGATTTATGTTAATAGTAGTTATGTTGTTTTTCCCTTTTAGTTGAATTGATTAAATAAACTAGCACAGCCACATTAATAAATGTGGATGATAAACGCATATTATAAAATTTATATTATAATAATAACTTTAACGTTAGGTTATGCATGTATTATTGGTTTTTTTATTTTGATACAAAGGACATGTAATTGTGTAATTATGTCAATAAGTGTGTTTATTTTGGACTAAAATTTCATAATTTTAATTTAATTATCAATAATTATTAAGTAGATGCTATGGATTTAATTTCAATGGGATATTATAAGATATTTGTAACAATAGTCACAAATCAAAAATTGAGATTTATGTTAATAGGAGTTATGTTGTTTTTGTCTCTTTGGAGACATCCGATAAAATTGGAACGATACAAAGAAGATTAGCATGGCCCCTACGAAAGGATGACACGCACAAATCGAGAAATGGTCCAAATTTAAGCCTCAAGGGTTAGCTCAGTTGGTTAAAAACTGTGCCTCGCCATCAGGAGGTCACAGGGTCGAATTTGCCCAAAGCCCTTGGGGTTAGGTCTTGCCAAAGGCCGAGGGACGATTAACCCAGATTTTTCCATGGACGTAGCGACCGCTCACTAACCAGGGTGTTTGTGAACCACACTAAAAAAAAAAAAAGGAGTTATGTTGTTTTTCTCTTTTAGTTAGGTTGATTAATTAAACTAGCACAACCACATTAATAAATATGGATGATAAACGCGGATAGACCCATATCAAACACATATATCAATTATCAAATTAATTTCATTATCAATAATATAAATATAAATATAAGAAACATATTAATAATAATTAATATTATATTATTATTATTATATTAAATAATTATAATAATAAATAATTATAATTATAATAATAACAATTATATTAATAATCATTTGATAAATAATTATGAAATAAACATTTAATAAAAATCAAATAACAATTTAAATGTGGTTGACACGAAATTCAACTTTAAACACTAAACGCTAGCCTCTTCCAAAACACACTGAGACTAATGACAAAAGCTGCACCAATTCAAATCAATAGGATAATGATTACGACCATTCACGCTTTCCAACCAATCCCTTCACTCACTATCTTGCATTTTTGCATAACGTTGAAAAGAAAAAAGCAGTAAAATATGTAAACCATCTATTGATTTCGCTCATGATAGTAGTAAATGTCAAACATGTTACCGCTCAAACTAGTAGGGGTCCTAAAAGGGGATCCTTGAATGGTTACTACTAGGCTAAGAGAAACAATGGAGTAATACCCCACTATCACCTTGGCTAAGGCTCCCTACTCTTTATGGATATTCACTAATGGGAGGAGGCCTATTATGATAAGGATCACGAAATGGATGAGCCAATGATAGGGCGAGGGGTGATCTTGGAAGCCTATTCACATAAGAGGCTCAAATATGTGGCTTGATTTTCTTAGAAGACAAGATAGAAGGCTCTCTAGGAAGCATTTGGGGGGAATTTCTAGGGTTAGGTTTTGAGTATGTGTCTTATAAAGGAGATCCCTAAGCCCTAGAATTCTTGTGGAAACTTGGGTTCCAGGTAATCTTTGAAGAATTAACCTTGATAGCGCATGGGACCACACAGAACCAAGTGGACTCGAGGTTCGGTCAAAGGGATAGGATTTAGAAACTAATGATATGCTTGACCTAATTGGGGAGGGGAGAGGGATCAAGGAATGAATTTTCAATGAAAGGCAATGCAAACATCCCAGTGAGGTTTCTAGCCTAAAGGAAACTAAGGGCAAGAATCGGCCTTCGATCTAGGGCTTGCGATATCTCAAGATCCCACTGTTGGAATTTCATGAAATTTGGAGGGCTTCTTGAGGACATACCAACACAGTTGTGGACCAAAAATCGAAGTATTTGGATGGTTATATCGTGAGATAATTGATTCCCTAGGTGACCTAGAAGACTAGACGTAGAGAAGAGGAAAGGGGAGAAGGAAATTAGGTTTAATGTGATCACCTTTGGGTGTATTGGTGCCTAATCCTTTGGGGATATTGGAGTCAGGTGGAATTATGACTATGGACCTTTAAATTTTTTAGGTCAAGGAGGCCTCAAAGACAACTTCGCTTGGCACTAGGGCAGCGACAAAAGTAGCTTCAAAGACTTTATACTTCGTTTTGCAAGATCAATGGCTTTTCAAGATGAATTTCAGTAATGAAACATCCCTAGGAACATTCGTTCATTATACATGGCCCATACATGAAGCATTCACTATCCAGAAACAAAATTTCCACAACTTCGCACAAGAGATGCAACAAATAATCCCTAGTATAGAGAAATCCCAGCAACAATGTATGTGACAAAATTAGAAAGAAAGAATAGCATTAAAGTGTACTTACATGTATAAGAATATATCCAACCATCCAAAAAACTTGCCATAAGAAGATTCAAGACATATGAAAATTATCCAAACATCAAAAATTCATTCCATGCTCCAAAAATTCGTCCTCCAAGAAGGATAGCAAAAATCTCTAAAGAGATACTAGTTCCAAATCCAAGTGATGATACAAAATGAATTCATGTCTCTCCTATTTATACACTCATTAGGAGTTCGAATTACCTAATTTGAGCCTAATTTGTAAATAACTAACTTTTGGTGACAAGCTCACCAAACTAGCTCATAAACAAAATAACAAGCCTCTCAAGAGGTCGAATAATCAATAACGTGTGTCGTTGGGCTCTCTAATAGGCCTAATGAAGTTTAAGAGTGCTAAAATGATGAATTTGACTTCCAAAATGGACAAAGGGTTTGCCCCTTGTTCTCCACATAATAAACTTGTGGTGCTCCCAATGGTTGTGAGGGCACACAAGTGACCTCATGGGTCTCCAAGTAAGTCAAAGATGCATGTAGACCATCTGTAAGGGCTTAAATAATTGTGTAAGTGTTGCCACATTAGCATACAAATGTTGGTAAATCTGCCAAGTGCATGGTACAACTGTGGGGTTGGATGGGAAAATTAGGCGAACCAGGTGCATCTTCATCGTCCAATAGGTGAATCTTGAGTAATCTTTGAACATCTCTAGGGATCCATGGAGTGTTGTCTACTATTGTGGAGGCACATGACTCTCAACACACACCATACATGTGTCAATGTATCCCTATGGAAGGTTAGGACCTCGTATAGGGAGACCAAATCCAACATGGAGACCACCTGCAATCTCGCATGAGATCCATTGTGTCCCCTAGCCTTCCAGTACAACAAGTCATCAAGGAAATCAAGTAAAAGAGCTTACAAACCATGGACAACAAGTGAGAACTTCATAATGGCATGCCCTTCCATAATGGCCTTTGGCATGTGCTAATGTCTCCAAGCTCCAAATGGGGTTAACCAAGTATCCTATTAGTTGGTTTCTACTTCTAAAAGGGGCAGTACGTCCAAAGTGAATCCTTTAAAAGGTGGTGGCATGTGGCAAAGGGATGAATGGATTATGAAATGAAAAGGGGGAGCCTTGGGCCACATGTTGGGGTACAAGGGTAGCTAGTAAAATGGATGCCTACACTTGGGTATATAATGTATAGGAGGGAGAAATAGTGGTACATGAGGTGCCCCAACCTTGATTTTTCCACCCTTCTTTTTATGCCTTTTGCCTTTTATGGTTTTTATTTAACTAACTACTCAGAGCTCAAGGGGTAAGAGCATGATGTGTGAGATATAGTAGTGGATACCCCTTTTAAGGTAGCGTGGTTCATTGCCCACCAGAGATTGGGATATATTTTTGCATAACCACATGCCACTAAAAACATCATACTCAAATCCCTTTCGAATTATTTTGTTAGAAATCTCACATACATCATGAATGCTAACATTTAGGCAATGCAAGGAATTAAATTGTTTATAAATTATTATTTTAAATTTAAATGGTTTATAAATTATTATTTTATAGTATTTTTTAATGGAGAAAAAAAAAACAAAACAAAACAATATATATATATATCTATATATATATATATATATATATATATATATATATATATATATATATATATATATATTGCAAAATCTTAAAAGCAAATGAATAATATATAATGAATTTTTCAAAAATAAATTCATATAAAATAAAATGAAATGAAATAAACATTTGTAAATTCATAAATTCATTTACTATAATCTCATTTGAATATATTAATTTTTTTTAAATAACATGTGAAACATTATTGATGGAATTTTAAATCTATAAGGCAGTGGAAGGAATTAAATTGTTTATAAATTATCCTTTTAAATGTAAATGGTTTATAAATTATTATTTTATAGGTTTTTTTAATGAAAAAAAATCAAAATATGGTGCAAAATCTTAAAAATAAATGAATAAAGAAAGCTACAGCATCAATCTCGCCAAGAAAGACGAGGAGCCAGACAATTAAAAATTAAGAAGATTATAGGTCCAATAGACCAATTTGGTCTCAGTGGACGTTAACCACTATCATCATCATCATCATCAGATAATGAATTTTTCAAAAATAAATTTGAAACCAAATAAACATTTGTAAAATTATAAATTCATTTACTATAATCTCAGTTGAATATATTAACTTTTAAAAAATATATAACATTTGAAACATTATTGATGGAATTTTAAATCTATAAATTTACAATCTTTTAATGCATAATATATTTTAAAAAATAATATTAAAAAAACCAATTATATATTTTTACTTCATATATTTTACTCATAATCAATTTACAATATAATGCATCTTAAATTTTAAAAATAAAAAAAAAAATACATTTGGAAACATCAACCATAATTTATTAATTTATTAATTTCACTATAAATTATTCATTGGAAATATTAACTATTATGCGCTAAATCAATGATGAGCTCAGTGTGCCTATAAAAAACAATGAAATTTTTTTTAACTTGATGCATGCTTAATATTTCTTTTTTTCAGAGAGAAAAAACCATCATAGCTTATATTAAGAGAATAAAATGATCTGAATACATAGATATGTTGGAAACAGATTTTCCAAATATACTGAAGGGTATCAGGTATTCCAAATAACTAATTACCGGATACCAAAATATAATATCATATCAGTCCAAAAACTTTCAGAATTGTCTTAGACCGATCAGCACATATTAACAGGCCAAACTGAAAAGATTTACAAGATTGAAACGCTTTCAAAAACAAAACATATCAACAATCCCTGATAAGAAACACATAATTGAGAATCAAGGTCCAAAATCAGCCATTTAGGTCATGACTTGCCAAAATTCGCAACAGAATAGAGTTCAGAGGCGCCCTTGAATCTTGAAAAATATTAGCATTCCTCCATTTCCACAAGAACCAATAGACAAGGATAAACAAAGTTCGCCGGGATAAACTCTGCTCGCTCCACCATTTAAAGCCATCCTGAACAGAGGAAAAGACTAGGTAAGGAAAACCAAAAGACAAAGAAAGTTCATACCAGATATGGAGAGATGAAGCACATTGGAAGAACATATGAAAATTTGTCTTAGTCGCATTCTAGCACATGGCGCATCTGCCCGGACCATGCCAACCTTTCTTTTGAAGGACCTCCCAAGTAAGGTTCCTGTTCCTGAAGACCAGCCACGAGAATAAAATCATTTTAAGTGGGCATGCCGCCTTCCATAGTTGAGGAGGAAAGAGCAGGTCGGAATTACACGAGAGGCCTGAAGACATTGAAGCATATAAATCCTTTACTCGAATAGGCTGAGAAGATCGCGGAAGAGCCCAGACCAGAGCATCCCTGGAGCCCGAACGATGAATCCCCAAGCCGTTTAGGCTCTGTAAAACAGAGTGCCAAAGGGGACGCATGGAGAGAGGCAAAAGTAAGTCCTCCCCTTCCTTCCATACAGGAGATGAGTGAGACCAAGTTTTAATCAGCTTGTCCCACGTGAAAATACCCTTTGAATGAAGGAAGGAAACCAAGCGAGGAGAGAAAGAGGAATCCAAACCATTAACTATGGAGTCGAAACCAATGAGAATGCTTGAGCCCGAGAATATTTGCCATCGTAAATTTTCCATGAAAAAAGGCTGAATTTTCCTGAAGCTTAACCAGATAGTAGACCCTTTTTTAATGCCCAAAGATTTCCTTTTGTACCAGGACTCCAAACTCCTGCCTTTTAAATATTTCATATTAATAACTTTGCTCCACAGACCCTTACCAAAGATACCTCTATGAAGGGACTTACAAAGAAGGGCTTTCCCGAAAGTCCTCATATCTAAAAGACCCCAGGCCCCCGCCTTCTTCGACTTAGAAATAGAATCCATCTTAACTAAATGAATCTTATTCTAAAAAGCTTTACCACCCCATAGAAAATTGGCAGTCAATGAGCTCATTTTGTTAATAATAGAAGCGGGAAGGAAATAGAGGTGGGCCCAGTAAATCGCCAATTGAGATAGAACTGCCTGCACTAAAATAAATCTGCCAGCTAAAGAAAGAAATCTTGACTCCCATCCAGAAATTTTTTTGTAGAAGCGGTCAATTAACCATTGCCAATCCTGTTTGGAATTACCTTTTGCCTTCAGGTTGAAACCCAAATATTTGAACCCTTCCTTGATCGAAACCGGGTTGATGCCGATCAGAGCAGCTATCCATTGAACAGTATCCATATTTGACTCATTGTGATACAGCGAAGATTTGTTCCTGTTGATAACTAATCCAGATGCTATCTGAAACTTATCAAGGATTTCATTTAGGCAATACCAGGTTGCCCTGCAGAGCATGGCAAAAATGAGGACATCGTCAACAAAGAGATTGTGTGATAGGAAAGTGTCCTTGCAGATCCTGATCGGCCGACATCTTCGTTCTGAAACAGCTTTGTTGATCTGTAGGCTGAGAGAGTTCATTACCAAGATGAATAGCAGAGGGGAGAGGGGACAACCCTGACGAAGTCCCCTCTCCGCTAGGAAAAAAGATGATGGAATTCCATTTATAATGACTGAATATCTGACATTTTCCACACACGCCATTATCCAGTTGATGCCTTGAGATCTCAACCCAATTTTTGCCAGCAAGATTCTTAAGAAGCCCCAGTCGACGCAATCATACGCTTTTTTCAAATCAATCTTTAGGATAGCCGCATCGATATTGTTTGACAACATTGAGAACAAACATTCCTGAGTCATGGCCACAGCATCCAATATGTTCTGGTCTTTTAAAAAAGCGTGCTGATCCCTTGTTATAAAGGAGTTAAGAACTGGCTTCATCCTTTCAGCTATAATTTTTGAAATGATTTTAAACAAAATATTACATAAAGAAATAGGTCTGTAGTCGTGAAAAGAGTCTGATCGATCCTTTTTCGGAATAAGAGCAATCAGCGTGGAAGATAAAGCACTGTGAATACTACCTGACATACGGGAGGCCTCCACCATCCTCAGCAAATCTAAAACCTTTAGACCGAGACATGACAAATGCCATTGACACTTTTAATCGCCCACACCCTTTATCACCAAGTACATCGCCCACCAGTGCACTTGTTAACTTTTAGTCACGTGCGTCAAAATGTAATATTCCCAAATATAATTATTTGTGTGACGATTTGTCTTTCTCAATTTAGGATATATCCAAGTTTGGTAGGGTCGTTGTTCACTAAAAATGTAATGCAAGTCTCGTCATGTATCTCGTGCTTATCTCAAACTTAGTTACGCACAATAATTAGAACACATCTTCTCCAGTTTGATAACATCCATTATTGTCATGATTTCAAGAACTATTATGAATTTTTTTATTGAAAATCAGCACTACTGAAAAGATTTTAGTTGAATAATTCCTCACATTTCAAGCCAGTAACGTTGAACGTGGAAGAAATGGACATCCACTCTTCTCAATTCTATTACTCCCTATCCAAATTTAATTTAGTTTTGATAGAAAGGCATCTAAGTTGTCAAAATTATCTATTGAGATTAGACCATGTAACCTTCACATCATGGAATTATTTAATAATACACCCCATCACCTTCTATTTTACACTAGTGAACATTATATATATATATATATATATATTCAATTAAATTTATTTTAAATAGTTTCCATCCAAATTGTATTTAAAGATATGATGGTCTTAGATAGAATGGTTTTGAGCCTATCTTAATTGTTGAGAATGAATAAAATAATTATAAAATACTATAACATGCTTCTTTATGATGCTTTAAGCCTGGCCTGATTGTTGAGAATGAATAGAATAGTTCTAAAATACCAAAAACATGTATAGAATAGTTCTAAAATACCAAAAACATGTTGAGAATGAATAGAATAGTTCTCACATAAGCCATTGATGGAAAAGAGAGCAGATAAATACAAAGAAATTACAGCCAAGATTATGTTATCGGAGGACATGGGCAAGGGCTAACGAGCCTGCCATAGGGCATTAAATGCCCGCTTAGTTGCAAGCTCGATAGCCCGATAACACACCGCGCTTATTTTTTATTTATCTACTCACCCCGCGCGTGTTATCGGGCTATCGAGCTTGCAACTAAGCGGGCATTTAATGCCCTATGGCATGCTTGTTAGCCCTTGCCGAGGACATGAAGCTCTAATATTCTTAATTAATTTCTCGAAATAAGCAATCTGTGATTGAATAGCATTGTATGTATCGACGAATCTTAGTGGGTGAGGAATGCAGATCCAGGGAACTCTATTGCTATGCGCAAGGGCTTCTGCAATCATGGCTAGCATCCATACACCAGCGCGTGGCCTTATCCGACAACCAGCTATTTTAACGTATGTCTTTCTTCTTTTAGGTGAGATGTCTTTCAGATCCCATTTATTACTTTCTTTTGGCGTTTAGCTTGACATAAATGGCTTCTGCAGTGGCACGTGGCTCTTGGACTTGTTCCATGCCCTCGACGCGTGTTATAGTTTCGAATGGTGAGACGTTTCATGTCTCATTATTTCGAGTTTTTGGCATTTAGCGAGTCCTCTGCAACAGGCTCTATGTCATTGCCTTTCCGACATCTTGCAACCTTCCCTGAACTTTCTAGGCCATTTCCTTACACGCGTCCCTGCCCTAAAGATAAGAGTCAAGTTCGGAGGTAGATATAATCTGTTTAAATCTACTCTTTTTCGCCATTAGTGAGTTTTCCTTCATTTGTCCAGGCTAGAGTGGAAAGGAACTTTCCTTTCTGTTATACTCACTGGAGTATAACAGGAGTGCTGAGCATTTCCTTTTTTCCTCCTTTTTACTGTCGGGTCCTTGATAGTCCTACTGGCCTGTAAGTGAACCTGTGAACATCTTCCAGTTTTGAGTTTCCCTGCGGCATCGTTGGCAGCTCTGGTTCGTTCTAGTAATATGACTGGTGTATACGATGGTTCAGAGTTTCTCCACATAATGAAGGCCTTGCGTGGACCACAGAGGTACGTTTCTTGGTTTCCATATTTTGTTTCCAGTTTTTGTGGGGCCTAATATATCCCTGTTTCTTATATTCCCTGTGAAAAAAGCTCAAACCTTTCTTTCTGTTCTGTTTTCATGCAATCTTCTATGATAAAAGAGAATGTATTTTGCTAGACTAGAAATTCTCTTTCAGGGTTCTATTCTGATTATCAAGGAGGTCTTTTCTTCGTATTTTTCGTGTACAATCTTTACAAACTATTTCATTATTTCCCGTCCCTGCACAGATTTTCGCTGCAGAATAGGGAAATGTTGGTGTATTTGTTACAGTTGTTTTTGTTGTTTTCCGGATATTTCTTAATACAATTTATTATGGTCTTTTTTTCGTTTAAAAAGTAATTTCTCCTAAAATTCATTGATTATTGGCTACATGAGAGCATGGGTAGTCCTCTGCGTAAGGGTTTTCTGCCTTGGCTCTATAGGTAGTTGCTTAGTCTGGTTTTTCCGGTGTCGGTATCCTGTATTCCGATTCCATTCTCTGTAAGTTTAGGCGGAAAGTTTGGGTTGGTGTTTGGCTGGTACGGGTGACACGATTTGGGATTATTTCTTAGCCGTCATCTTCGTCATAATTTTGAATTCTTCTTTCCCTCTTATTAATATTAGCTTTATTTATATATGGCACATGTAAAGTCTGTCTGCCTGTATGTACTTCTCTGAAGGATTTCTAATTTTTAACTATATCCTCCCTTAAGTGAATCAGATCCAGATTTAGCTTCTGCGAATTCCCTATCTTTCCGTATTTCATATTATCTTAGCCTTTTTTGGTTCTGTACAGTTTAATTTATATCCTCCTTGCTTTCTGTGCCATATGCATCACCCTCTTTACCCCTCCGTTGAGCTATCTTTGTGTAAAATCTATTGTCCATTTCTGCGATACACATGGAGATCCTCTCTGACGTGTCCGCTTCGTCAGCCTTAGTACGAGCCGCTATCGAAGCTGAAAATGCTTTTGCTAGCGGTACTTTACGAAAGGATTGGCATTCTGAGTTGGCAAATACTATTATTCCTCCTATCTCCATGAAGGAACGTGATATAGAAGGTGGCGGGGATGAGTTCCCACGACGTAGAAGGAAACAACAGCCTATGAAGACTATTTTGCCACCCTCTGCATGCAAACTCGATAGTGCCTTTCTTGCTGATAGAATTACAAGTTTACAGAAAAGAGCTCTGGTTGGACAGTGGCATTTCCTAGATATGGGCGAGTCACAAATGCGGTCTTGGCTAGGGAAACGCTGGAACCATTTGCTTGGATATATTCCAAAAATTGTGAGACTAATGAGACACTGGTATAGTTTCCATTTCCTGGACGAGAAAGATCTAAAGAAAATCCTATCTATTTCTTGGGTACACGAGAAGAGCTTTTTGGCCCTCCACAAATGGTACATAAGCTATAACCCTCTTAAAAATACTCCTTCCAACAATCTCATATGGGTAAAACTCCCTAGCCTTCCTATAGAACTATGGACCCGTGAGTCTCTATCTGATATAAGAAATGCAATTGGGAAGTTTGTATACGTTGACCCGAAATGCTTGGGTGCTAAGGATAAAAGAGTTGTGTGGATTCTAATAGAAAAGGAATTTCGAGGTGGATTTCCAGACCATATTGAGCTTATGTGGGGAGATTTAAATTTGAGACAAAGGCTGGATTTCTGGGGTGTCCCATTTCGTTGTTCCACATGCCATAGAATAGGTCACCTGAAAGAAAATTGTAATCGTCATCGTTGGGACAAAAATTTTAAGAAGAATAACCAATTTATGCATAATTCTCCAGTACCAAAGCAAAAGGATTCGACAGGTGGCTGGAATTCTATTAATAGCAGGTCGCCTTCTCGAGGTACGTCCAAATCATTATCTACCTTTCTATCTCCACACTCCAAGGCCTGCCACTTCCCCAAGAAGGACTATCGATCTGTATCCTTATCTCCTAGAAAGTTCTCCTCACAGGGTTTTGTTTCTGATCTACCGATTATATCTCCCCCTCTGGAACCTCTTCCATGTAGCGAAGTTCCTCCTCCTCCACAATTTCCTCATCCTAAACCTATTTCGAATCCTATATCACATATTACTTATGTCCCTTCAGCATCCCCTTCTCCGAACATTTCTTCCTCTCTTAAAAAAGGAAAAGGAAAAGAAATTGTTTCTGATTTGTCTCCACTCTCTGATTCGGGGAAGATATCTGGACCTAATTGGAAGCCTGGGTCGCAAAATAAGAACATTCCATGTCCCTTTATTACTCCTCCAAACTCTCTAATTTCCTCTCCTACGAAATCGGTAGGAAGTGATTTGGACATGCTTTTAAAGAAATCATCCCTTGCTCTATCCCCTCTCACTATTCATAAACCAGGATCTGCTTCATCTCCTCACATCAGTGCAAATTCTGCTCGAAATATTACAGTAAGGACAAAGCATAATAGAGGCACTAGACATTTCCGAGGAAGATCTGTTGTTTCTTCTAGGAATTTGGACCATTCCCTGATTGATATTCCAATTATTGAACTATCTGATAATGGGCCCCTTGGAGCAGGATTGGCCACTGACAGTCAACTATGACTAGCATCATCTCAATGAATATTAGGGGTCTGGGGGCGGACCAAAAATTCCTTTCCCTAAAGAAGATCTTTACCAACAACAATCCTAATATTATCTTAATTCAAGAAACAATGCATTTTGTTGAGGCTTCAATTATATACTTTCGTCGTATGTTTTCTCAATGGCACATTGTCGCTACTGATGCTAATGGACTTTTTGGGGGACTTGTTATCCTTTGGAATCCATTATGGATTGCGGCTAAAGCTTTTAAATGTTTTGCTGGAATTCTCCTACTTGCAAATATTCGGGGTTTTTCTGATTCTATCCATATCTTAAACATTTATGGCCCTTATAAGGATCGTCGCCTCTTCTAGAACAGGGTTTTATCTTCGGAGCTTTTGGAGTTAAATCTATTTCTCATGGGAGGGGACTTAAATTGTACGCTATGTGGGGATGAGGTTTGGGGCAGGGGAAGAAAGATGGATCCATTAGCGGGTAGTATTAAGGAAGCCTTACTTCATCATAATTTGACAGACATTTTTCCCCAATGTGCGGGTCCTACATGGAATAATGGCAGAATTGGTTCCTCTTATCTGGCTAAAAGCCTGGACAGATTTTTGATCTCAGATAACCTCCTGGTTCGATTGGGCAGGCCTATTTCCTATGTCATTAATTGCTTCATATCTGACCATAGACCTATTACTTTATCTTGGGGTAATAGGAATTACAAGAAAGGTCTTCCTTATAAATTTAATAGAGTCTGGTTGGAGGACAAGGAGTTCAACGATCTTGTAAAAAAAAATTGGCATTCTAGCAGCACAAATTAGATTATTTCTCCTTCCCAAAAACTCTTGGATACTCTGCGGGAACTAAAGGTCAAGGTTATTGCCTGGCAGAGAAACAAGCGAAAAGCTAACAGTGCTGCTCTGATAGAGATACAAGACAGTGTGGATGAAATAGCTGGGGAATTCAAAGGAAGTAATATATCTTTTTTGGTTCACAATAAAATACATGATCTGGAAAAGAAAAGGCACAAATTACTTGCAATAGAAGAATCTACATGGAGGTTAAAAAGCAGGGCATTGTGGCTAAAAGAAGGAGATCAAAACACTAAGTTTTTCCATAGATTTGCAAATCATAGGAGAGATATAAATTCAATCTGGGAAATTCAAACTGATAGTGGGGACAAACTTTCCTCACAAGAGGAAATTTCAATGGAAGCTCTTTCATATTTTAAAAATTTCTACAAAAGAAAAGATAATATTAACTATGAGGACATCTTATGGGGAATTGCTCCTTTTCCTTCCATGTTTAATGAGGAACAAAATGATTCCCTTTTCCAACCAGTTATTGAAGATGAACTATTGGAGGTAATGAAATCTTTCAAAAAATATAAAATTCTCGGCCCTGATGGCTGGACTATTGAATTTTATCTCCATTTCTTCGATCTTCTCAAGAAAGACAACCTGGGGATGGTGGAGGAGTCGCAAATGAGAGGATTTTTTCATCCTCATTATACGTCAACATATATCACCCTTATCCCCAAAAAGAAGAAAGCTAATTCTTTTTCAGACTTCAGACCGATCTCTCTCTGCAATGCTATCTATAAAATTTCCTCTAAGATTATTTCCAATAGAATCCGAAATATTTTGTCAAATCATATTTCCTTAGAACAACATGGTTTTCTAAACGATAGAAATATAATTGAGGCTGTGGCGGCGAATACACAAGAATGTTTACATTCCCTCCATCTCAAAAAGATTGGTGTGGCCATTCTTCAATTGGATTTGAGGAAAGCATATGATAGCTTAGACTGGGGATTCCTTAGATGCATTCTTTGTAAGATTGGCCTAAAGTATGAATGTATCGAATGGATTATGGCATCTGTTGAGAAAGTGAATTTTGCTATCCTCATTAATGGTCTCCCTACAAATTATTTTGCTGCTGCCAGAGGCCTTCGTCAGGGCTGCTCTCTGTCTCCTCTCCTGTTTATTCTGGTCATGGATTCCCTCAGTCTTCACATTAATGGGGCGGTAAAAGAAACAAAATTAAACCTATCAGAATATGTCGTGGGTCTCATATTTCCCACAGTCTTTTTGTCGACAATATCATGATTTTTGGTATGATTTGTAAGCTATCTTGGCGTTGCATTCATGAAATTCTAAAGAAATTTCAAAATGCTTCTGAATTCTACATAAATGAAGGAAAATCTTCTTTTTTCTCTGATGATGATGACAAGGAATCTTCGAATTATCTATCGGCTCTCTTTAATATTGGTACAAAGTCCTTGAAGGAGGGCTTTAAATATTTGGGTTTTCACCTCAGACCTGCAGGTTACAAAAGTTCTGATTGGTTGTGGTTAACAGACAGGGTTTACAAGAGAATTGAAGGATGGGAGTTTAAATGCCTATCCATTGCGGGCAGGGAAGTGTTGGCACAATCAGTTCTGGCACAGATCACTGTTTATTGGACCCACTTATTCTATTTTCCCTCCAACATCATTGCTAATCTGAACAGGCTCATGGCAAATTTCAATTGGAGAGGTGGAAAACATAAAAGTAAATACCATCTGACCAATCTCTCAAAAATCTCCCTCGCAAATATCTTGGGCGGATGGGGTATTATGAATATAAGGAATTTTGGTAAAGCCCTTTTATGTAAATCATTTTGGAGGAGTATTAATGGGAACAGTTTTTGGAGTGATACCATCAGAAGAAAGTACATGGAGAACGAAGATCTCACTTTCTGGTATCATGTTGGTACTATTGAGAAATTTCAGGGATCTGCCATCTGGAATAGCTTTCGCAGAATTCAATCCTTCTTTCTTGAGAATTTATATTGGCATATCCAAAATGGGACAGATGTGCTCATTGGCTATGATCATATTATTGGGCTGGGAGAGGATTTTAGCTTCCCTCGATCTATCATCTCTGCTTTGCACAGATCGGGAACCTTTTATTGGAATCAACTTATTGAAGACTGGCAAGGGGTTTTTCCTATATGGAAAAATTTGCAGTCCTTGGGCCTAAGTCAAGCCTATGCTCCGTAGTGGAACAGTATTATGATATCAATTAGGGGCTCTGGTATTTGCAATTCTGACGGTAAGGATCAACTGACATGGAGAGGTGTTAAGAGACATGATGAATTAAATCTCAAAGAGATCTATCTGGTTTTGGTTAAGTCGATTCCAACTCCTTTTCAATATACCTTTCCTGCCTCTTTATGGAAAACTGGGGTGCCTAACAAAATTATTCACTTTTCCTGGCTCGTTTTCCATAATAAGATTCTAGCTTGGGAGAATCTCCAAAAAAGGCATTGGCATGGTCCTGGTATTTGCCTGCTTTGTAAAAATGGGGAGGAGAATAGTAATCATATTTTTCTTACATGTAGCTATACCTATCAGTTATGGAAGGATCTAGCAGCATATTTTGGTTTTCATCTTATAGATCACACAGATGTCAAGGAGGCCATTAGTTGGTGGGGATCGCAGAAAGTTGCACATAGATCCATTCCTCTTTTGCTTTTCTGGTCAGTCTAGAAGAAAAGGAATAATGCCATATTCCGTGAGGGGAAAGGTACATATCTACCTCTGTTTGAACAGATTACCTCGACGTACCTCTCCATTCCAAAAAAAGATTCTGCAGAAAAAACACACAGCGCTAGCATCTTTTCTTTGCAGTCGATGGAGTATCCAAGGGCTTTTTTTGATGGTGTTGCACAAAGGGGAATGTGTGCTTGTGGAGTTTTCATATCGATGGTGGAAGACCTTCACTATTCTATTTATTGGTATGGTGGAAGTGGATCTAACAATAAGGGGGAGGCTGTGGCATTAGTGGGTCTCTTACAGTTTTCCTCCTTCCTGAATATTCAACGGCTGCATATTTATGGAGATTCAAAAAACACTATAGGTTTGGCCATAAGGAAGCTAATTAACAGGAATCCTTCTCTCTCTGGATGGATTAATATGATTAAAATGTTATGGTCAAGTCTTCAGTCTTTTTCCATCTCTCACGTGGACAGGTCTCTGAATTCTGTGGCAGACTCCCTATCAAAGAAGGGACTTTCAATTGATCCTAGTATATGGAAACTGGAGGTGCAAATTCAAGACTCTATATATTTGATAGAGGACTTCTACATTCCTGGTATCTAGTAATCTCTCTGATTTTTGTTTCTCCTATATTCTATCCTTTGATGCTCACATTTAGAGGTATGTTGTCTTTCCCTTGTCTCCTCTAGTATGAACAATAAGGTACATTTTGATCTTTTGCTATGAATGCTCTCTATCTGTATATCTTTTGATCTGGATCAAGTTCCTGGAAAATGAAGCTGCCCTGCCTATTCGAGGATCATGATGGATTGGATCGTATTATATTTTCAGCCTTTTCTACAGCATTTTTGATCGTATATTGCTCTATAAGGCAGTGTCATATGTATACAGTGCACATATTAATATAAATCTTGTTTTTTTCGTACTGAAAAAAAAATGTATTGACGAATCAAATAAATCAATACTCAATACTCTGTTGAGTAACGTTGTATGTATTCTCAATTCGTTTTGTGAAATAAAATAAAAATAAAAAACCAAAATCGAAATAAATATATATATATTAAATATTAAATATGAGTAAATAATATTTATGTTATATATAAGATTTATATTATAATAATAATATAATATAAATAATATTTGTAGTATAATAACAATTTTAATGTTAGGTTATGTATGTTTTATTAGTTTTTTATTTTAATATAAAAAACGTGTAATTGTGTAATTATATTAATAAGTGTGTTTATTTTGGATTAAAAATTTAATAATTGTTATTTAATTATTAATAATTATTAAGTAAATGGTATGGATTTAATTTTAATATAATATTATAAAATATTTGTAACAATAGTTACAAATCAAAAGTTGAGATTTATGTTAAAATAGTTATATCATTTTTCCTTTTTAGTTAAATTGATTAATTTATAAAAATAAAAATAAAATATGAATAAGGTATGGCTTTTTAAGCTATGTGGTATTAGTAAACCATGGTTTGGTCTGTGGTATCATAACAAAGCTTATTTATAGGTTAAAAATCTCCATAGTAAAGCAGGTTGAATCTCCATAATTAAGAATCTTGTTAGATGGATATGTGTTTTGATTATTAGCATTTATTAGTCATTTAATTTATATGGTTGTAATAACAAATACTCTATCCTACTCTAAATTTGAACTTGTAACTTTTTACAAGTTATCCACCATTAAATTATATTTTAAAATAAGATATATTATTGTAAATCCATTTTAAAGCAGAACTCAAGGCTGGTGCCTTAGATAAGATAGGGTTGGAGCCCTAGAGGATCGGAGTCCTCAAAAAACCAAATCGGAGTATGTACCAGAGAAGGGTTGGTGCCCTAGGCATTGGAGCCTCTAAACGTAAGGTCGGTGCCTTCAGAAGATAAGGTTGGTGCCCTAGAGGTCGGAGCCTCACAAAAGTCCAAGTTGGTGCTTGGCAACAAGTTGGAGCCTGGGAGATTGAAGATCGGTGTCTTCATCTAGGGTTGGAGCCCTATATACATTATACTTGATTTATTGTGAAAAATAAATTAATAAAAGAATTTATTCTTATTGTTAATTTTGTGTTCTAAATATAAATGATCTAAATGGTAAAAGTAGCAATTCAAAAGAAATATTGATTCACCCCCCTCTCAGTATTTCCAACAATTGGTATCAGAGCCAGTGCCTTCACTCAAAGCCTAACAGCTTGAAGGTTGATCATTAGAACACAAATGGTTAAACCAAGGAATAAAGGTTCCAATCCTCCTAAAGATGTGTCTCCCTCAACCACCGAAATTGAAGTCAATCAATTTGTGAAGGCTCCATTGTTCAATGGAAACTTTGATATATGGGAGGCAATAATGAGGAATTTCTTAAAGACTCAAGGCATTGAAGTCTGGAAATCAGTGATTGTTGATAGCATGATGGATAGAGAATCCAAGGAACATAATACAAGAGAAATGAAAGAAATCTTGAATGGGCTACCTGATTCTATGAAGGCCAATTTTGAAAAATGTTCATCAGCAAAAGGCATATGGGATAAACTTCATGATCTTCACTCAAAAGGAGCATTGACAATGATCTTTAGTCAAGAAAACGATGGAAAACGAGAAGGAAATCCAGAGCCCATCAAGGAAGCTGAAGATGAGAGTGATAACATCAAGGCTAAAGAAGACTTAGAAGATGAAGAGAATGAAGAAGATTTTGAAGAAGATCTCCTCACTAAACATATGGTTGCCATAGAAGAGATTAACAATTTAAAAAATGAAAATAAGGAACTTAAGAAGAAAGCGCAAGTTGGTGACCAAGACAAGACAAGGAAGGAAGTTGACCATGTCAAGCTTCAAGTACAAGAAAGAGATGAGGAGCTCGCCAAGATTAATGAAGAATTTAATAAAAACAAGAGAAATCATCATGAAAAAATCATATCCATGACAAATCAATTAGATAAGGAAAAGAAACGGGAAGATACCTTGTCAAGCCACCTCGAAAAAAGGCACAAGAGCATGAACAAACTTGAAGTAGAGACTTGTCAATACAAGGAAGAGGTCTCCTCCCTTAGATCACAACTGAAGAAGCAAGAAAATAAGCACAGGGAGCTAAGAAGGCAATAGAAGCATTGGCATTCTTAGAAGGACAAGTTGATAAAATAGAAAAGGAGAAAAACACCATGACATGCTAACTAGAAGAGAAGGATGATGACATCATCAAGTTAAGAGCAGAAATCATCTCACTTAAGGCCCAATCATGCGAAGCAACCAATATGAAGGAAGAAATGGAGATCATACTCTCAAAGAAGGATGAAGAATGCAAGAAAATGAAGGAAGAAATTGTCTTTCTTAAAAAGGAAGTTGATTTGTTGACTAAGAACTTGATGAGTTCTCAAACCCTAGATGACATCCTAAGTCATAAAAGGTCTCCCCCTGATAAATTAGGCCTTGGCTATGCAAGTGAATCCTCAAGCAAGAAGAAAAATGATTCAAACAACAAGGATGTGAGGAAGCCAGGAAGAAATGTTGATGCTCCCAGCAAAGGCAAGAGTCAAGTTGACATTGGAAGAAATCCTACTCCAAGAAGAAATGCAGATGGTATCAAGGATGCAAGAAGCAATGGTTATCATCAAAGGATCCCAAGGAAAAAAGACTTCAAAAGTACATCAAGGAAACCTTCTTCTCCCAGGTACCAAATATTACTTGGTTATTGCTATTCCTGTACAAACTTTTGGCACATGGCAAAAGATTGTAGGGCATATCACAAAGACATATTTAATGGTCCCTGACAATCTTCGAGAAGCAATTTTACAAGAAGACATGAATTCTTATTCATGAACAACATAGAGTGCTTCAAGTGTCATAACATTGGACATATGGCACGTAATTGTAACTTGACTTGGGCCCTACACAAGCTAGAACCATGCCAGAGAAGAAAGTTACACAAGTATGGAGAAGGAAGCAAATTGAATCCAAAAGTCTCTTGAACACTCCAGCCAACAACACATGTTGTTGACCTGATGAAGTTATCCTTGATATTCCAAGTATTTGATGGGGAGACTCTGCCAAAAGGAATACCATGCATACAGTTAGGGGGAGCTTATGATGATTAAACATTCTTGCAAAAACCATCCATGAATGGGCCTTATGAAATCCTTGATGAGCTATATTGACAATCATTCTTTGATAGATCATTTCTCAGGAACACTCCATTGAAGAACATGATCTCTTATCTATCCAATGGACTGTTGTTGAAGATGTCTTCCACTTGATCACTAAGCAGGTAATCTTTTCTGAGCTAGAGGAGGTTTTGCAGACAAGGGGAGTTGGTTCATCACATGAAGGTATGTAAGCACATCTATCATGAACCACATTGCTAGAAAGAAGAGCACCGTGACAGGGGGAGTAACATACCTATGAAGAACTAATATTCATGAAGAAAAGAAGCAGCTTGACAAGGGGAGTATTTGGGAATCTCATTTTCCATTGATGTCAAAGGGGGAGAGAATATTGGAAGGGCAAGAATATTTCCATAAATGACAAAGGGGGAGATTTTTAATATAGGTTGTCATTGATGTCAATTTGTCATTGGAAAATATTATTGACATTGGATAAAGGATGACTATAACTCATCTTTGATAAATATGTCAATACACCTTGATGATCTAGAATCTCTTGATGACTTATGTGACATACACATGATGACATGTCCTACCTTAGATGATCTTGATGATAAACACATGATGACATGACAAACCTCTGATAATGTGAAGCCATAATCCTTTATGACCTTACCTCTGGCGATCCTAATAATGGAAGACTACATGATGTAGCATATGTTTGATGACATATCATTTATGATATGGTGACCCTATGATGAAGAAGGAAATGACATGTTGAAGAAGGGAAAATGAACCTACCTCCAATTTTGCACCAATAAATGACCAGTCACATTAAAAAATATTTTTTACTACCTTAGAAGTAGAATTTCTCTATGAGACCTTCGCCATCGTTTAGAGCATATTTTTAGCTTTCCAATGAGTTATTACTTGGCCCAAAACTCCAAGTAGTTTGAAAGTTATTGATTTTACAAGTTAAAGTTATTTTTATGCCTAGTAAGATGACCTAAACAAGCCTACACAAGTCGGCCTCCAAACAAGTACGTGTCCTTTCATTTTTTTGTGCAAAAACCACTATTTATAGTGGTTTCAAAATTCATTTCATCATCCATCACTTTGGTCAAGCACAGAGACAGATTTCGGACTTGAAGTGAGAAGAATAAAGAAGGGCGTGGAGCTGCAAATATATCTTTCTCTGGTTTGGGTTCTAAACAAGGATTATTTATCATTTATTGGAAATTGGTACAGATCTCAGGATTAATTACAGACTTTTCTTTTTGTTGGAGGAACCTTAGGACATCCCTTATTAAGCTACAGACTTCATTGGAGAGACCTCAGCTCAGTCTTTATTGTAGACCGAATTACAAACCTACAATTTCAGGCTAGTACAGACCTGCAACTCAACCTATTATAGGTTTGTAACTTTGACCTTTCTCAGATGCTCGAACTTGTTCCTTTATTACAGAACTCGGCCTGCTCAGACCTCATTTCAGGCTTGTTACAGTGTACAGAGCTCATCCTGCTCAGACCTCATTTTAGCCTTGTTACAGTGTACAGAGCTCGGCCTTACAAGGAATAGAACATGAACTGTGTGGTTAATCATTGCAGACCTCATATTGTGGATTGTCACATAATTTGAGGCTTAGTGAAGCTTATTGTAGACACATTGTTGAGAATCCCTAGATGTCCTTGGAGTTAATCTTGGAGACCATGATGCATTAGTCATCGTGAACTGACCTTGGAGAAAGTGGTTGGGTAATATGAAGGACAGCAGAGACACCTTCATGTGAAAGGATCAAGGTTGTCATTGATGATGTAACGTGAAGATTACAGTGAAGCTGAAGATTGACAGGGCTCGATGAAGAAGACTTTGGGAGCTGTGAAGTTCAACCAAACATACCTTGACAAAGTGAAGCTATAGGGTTGGAGCCCTTGGGTTGGTGTCTCAAAATTGACAAGGTTGGTGCCTTGGAAAGTCCAAGTTGGTGCTTGGAAAATATAAGATTGGTGCCCTTAGAGTTGGTGCTCCTAAACTCAAGGTTGGTGCCTTGGATAAGATAGGGTTGGAGCCCTAGATGATCGAAGTCCTCAAGAAACCAGATCAGAGTCTATACTAGAGAAGGGTTGGTGCCTTAGGGGTTGGAGCCTCTAAACGCAAGGTCGGTACCTTGAGAAGATAGGGTCATTTCCCTAGATGTTGGAGCCTCACAAAAGTCCAAGTTGGTGCTTGGCAACAGGTTAGAGCCTGGGAGATTGAAGATCGGTGTCTTCATCTAAGGTTGGAGCCCTATATACATTGTACTTGATTTATTGTGAAAAAGAAATTAATAAAAGCATTTATTCTTATTGTTCATTTTGTGTTCTAAATATAAATGTTCTAACTGGTAAAAGTAACAATTGAAAATAAATATTGATTCACCCCCCTCTCAGTATTTCCAACACGGTGTTGTGCGCATGTTAGATATGCAGTGTTGTGTACATATGGTGTTATGTACATGTTGTATATGCAATGTTATGTACATGTGGTGTTGTATGCATGTTGTACATGTGGTGCTATGTACATATGGTGTTATGTGCATAATTGTATATGTGGTGTTGTGTGCATGTGGTGTCATGTACATGTGATGTTGTGTACACGTTATGCAAGTGGTGTTATGTACAGATGCTACTGTGTACATGTTGTACATGTGGTATTGGCATACATGTTGTATTATGTGCATGTCGTACATGTTATGTTGCGGACATGCGGTACTATGTATGTGCATTGTGTAGTTGTGGTATCATGACATGTGTATTCGTTTTGTTATACTCTGTGTATGTATATATATTGTGTTGTACACCAGATGTGGGCATATGTATTGTTTTGTGTTGTACACCGGGTGTAGGTGTATGTATTATGTTGTGTCGTACACCAGATGCAGGGCTATGTGTCATCATGTACGTTGGGTGTAGGTGTATGTGTTCTATGTCAGGTGTAGATGCATGTAATGTATGGTGTGTGGTTATATGTTTGTGGTGTACACTATGTGTATCTGTACATGGTTGAAGAGAAGGCACTGGGTGTTTGTCAAGTATGGAAATCGATCCAGTGTGCAGACGAAAAGGATCGATTAAAGGACAAGTATCAATACTCCATTTCAGTTTTATTATGCATGTGATCTATGATTCTGACTTATGATGGCTACATGTGATTTATGATTACGTTTATGATGATTTCATGTGGTTCGTTATTTTAATTTATGATGGTTGCATTTTGAGCTAACCATATGTGATATGTTTATTCATGATGATTTTATCAAAAAGCTAGTTTGACTTGTTGTGACAGGAAGTAAACAGAGTTGCAAGTGTACCTTATTGACGAACTACCAATGAGGTATGATTTGAATCCACTTCAATTTGTTTTGAATCTAATGGAAATTATGTGCTTGGTACAGGAAAGCATGCAATGCCCGGTTGGAATCGTTGAAATTGACTGCAAGAATTAGCAGCATCAGTGAAAGGAATTGGAATAGGCAGCACTATGTTGGTAAAGCATTCAGGAGCAGGGTCATTGTGGAACACTAGTACCCAATAATGTCCATTGATTGTCATGAGCATGCTATGAATAGTATGATGGTTTTGAGGCAAGGATATGCCTTGGTTTTTGGACCTTTTGATGCGAGGAAACCTTGCAAAGGGATGGACTGCCTAGGATGGGGGTGCCAGTGGAACTTGGAAGGTGTGTGACTGCACAGAAGGGGGTGATCAAATTGCCCGAGGGACTATGTAGCAGAGAAGGGAAGGTCGAGGATGGATTTGTTTTGGTCATTAGCATTTCCAGATGGAATCAGATGCACATTGGGGGTGTGCCTTGGAACAATGAGCCGGTAATTGTTCACTTAGAGGACAAGTGGCACAAGATTGTAGCGTTGAACAGTGGACGCATCTTTGACTTTGGCAATGGATTTTTGACTTCTTGGGAAGGAGGTGAATCCTGATATTACTTTGAGGGTGGAGGTGTGAACCTATGGATTCCCTTGTTGTAGATGCAGGCATCATAACCCTTTATTTGTTCGTTGAGAAAATGTGCATATGTGTATATTTGTATATTATTGCAAATATTGTATCGAACTAGATTTATAAAGCTCCATAGACAGTATGATTATTTGTTGGTTGAAAAAAATGTGTATAAGAATATATGTGGTTGTAATTATAAATACTATAATGAGTTGTATTATAAATCTCCATTAAACAGTATGGTTGTCATGTTTTCAGTAAGGTGTCATTGTAAATACTGCAACGAGTTGTGCTATAAAGCTCTAGTAAACAGTATGGTTGTCATGTTTTCAGCAGGGTGTCATTGTAAATACTGCAACGAGTTGTCTAATAAAGCTCCATGGGCAGTATGTTTTGGTTTTTAGTAGTCTTGTTGGTTATAGGTGTCATTGAACACCGAGGATGGTTTTCCCCCAAGGGGGGTAGTTCTGTAACAACCTTGGTTAAAAATACATGTAAAAAATATAATACCAAGGTCATGGGACACATATTCCAAGCTGAATGGTGGGAAGAAAACATCCTAGTGGGGTGTCACTTCGGTTTATTAATGGCTAAGGAAAATGGAAAAAGCAATGGAAAAGGCTTTGGAAAGGCATGAGGCATTAAATGGTATTTTACTTATTAAAATAATGGAAATTAGGAGAAAACGAAGGTGAAAGGTCGCAGGTTTCATGTGAGGAGGAAATTGAACAAAAATAATAGAAAATGAAGAAAATAGAGGCCTCATTGATAAAAAGGCTTATGAGGATCAGTTGGTAGCTTTTTGATAGGTTTTTGCGGAGCTCTCTTTTATTCTCTCTCTCTCGCTTACTCTTGGAAACTTAGAGTTCCTTGGAGTACTCTTAGAGGAGTGTGGCATACTTGGGATTTGGAGCAAGAAGGCAAAGGAAAGAAGGAAGCGCAAGAGGACAACAGGATCAACAGCTACAGTTCGATTTATTTGCAGGTATCGAGTTGCATGTATGGTTTCCTTGCTAGTTTTGACATGCATGGAACATGCATGTGGGTTCTTGGTTATGAGTTGTCATTGGCATAGAGGATTTCCTGGATTGACAATGGTTTTCCCTAGTTTTTCCATTTCCTGGATAGCCATGGTATTGTGGGTTTTACTTTTTTTTCCTGATTAGCACTCATATTCCTTTGGTTGTGGGTTGAGTTATTAGTTCCTGGAGCCTTGGTTGGAAAAATGCTCTGGAAGCCCTGTAACGGCTTGGGTTGAGTTACTAGTCTTGGAGCCTTGGTTGGACAAACGCTATAGAATCCTTATAACAACTTGGGTTGAGTTACTAGTCCTGGAAGCCTTGGTTGGACAAACTCTCTAGAGCCCTTGGTGGGTTGAGTTACTAATCTTGGAGCCTTGGTTGGACAAACGCTTTGGAGCTCGTCAACAGTTGTGGGTTGAGTTACTAGTCCTGGAGCCTTGGTTGGACAAACACTCTGGAGCCTGGCAGCAGTCATGGGTTGAGTTACTAGTCTTGGAAACTGGGTTGAAACAAATGCTCTGGAGCCCTGGACATCTTGGGTAGAGACTGATCTGGTGATAGTTAGCGATGTCTGAATCTGAGGTGGAATCATTGGTTGAGGGTTGAGGTGGTTTGGCCTCTCAAAGCCCTGGTTTGGTTTTGGTTGGTTTATTCCATGAGATCCCACATTCATGCTTGGATTATGGCACGAGGGTGACTAGATGAAAGAGATATTTTCTTCAACCTAGTGTATGGTCGGGAAGTTCGTGGACTTCCCATACTTGTTCGGCCTATGCATTTATTAATAAGAGCTCTTTCTCCTCGGTATTTTATGTGTAAATGTATTGATTCATATGTGGTTTTTATGGCTATTATACCCTTTTTATTTTTGTTGGTTATATGTTGGTTATGAACATTTTTTATGATAGCGATGATGTATGGCTCTCATCATGTTTTGATTAGTAAATAAATGAACAATGGGTATATGACCTAATAGATGATATTACAGCTATGTGATAAGGCATCAATGCTTCTTACCGATTCTCAGATAAATATGAGACCCCTATGCTCAGATCTGTTGTTGAAACCTATAGATTTCATATTTGTGATATGTTTGACGAAATCACTGTCATGGTTGCGATTGGTTAGGTGAATTCCTTAATCAATTTTTTTGTTAGAGGATTTTTCTTGGTGTCATTTATTGTCTTGTAAAGTCTCATCATGTTTCAGGCAGTGGTTTGGAGACTAGCCCTAAAAAAGTGGCTTAAATCTCGCAGTCTCTAGCATAGAACTGGCTGAAAAACACTGCAGCTTCTCCCTTGCAGTCAATGTGGGAGCGAATGAAGGGTCCTAGTCACATGCATTCCCATGTCATGGGAGAGACTATGGGTTTAATTCATTGAAAGGCTAGGTTAACTCTAGGGTTGGGAACCTGGAGTGGTGGATTAGCTCCTAGGGGTCCTGTAGCACCTCAGGGAGGTCTATAAAGTGTTGGTTCGTTAGTTCCACTTCCTTAACTACACTTATGGAATTGAATCATATCATAGTAACTCTTCGTCACATATTTACCCCAGTAGACCGGTAAGCTTAGGTAAGTGTGGAAAGAGGGTGTTACAGAGATTACCCCTCCTCGCATTATTAGTTTCGAAAAAAATGGTTTTGAGAAAAATGGTTTTGAAAAAGGTTTCCTTAATAATTTATTACTCATTCCAATATGGCTTATGCATGTGGCATATCTCCATTTTTTGTGTGTTAATAAAAAATGATAATGGCTCTAATTATTTTTTGTTGTTACTTTCTTGTACATCATAGAAAAGGTCCACCATTGAGGGTTACAGGATTTCTTATAAATGGATAGTACATTCTGGATCATTTGTCTTTATAATTAGCTAGTTTATTTATTTATTTAGTTGTTAAAAGAAACTTAATTCCAGAATAATGGATTTTCCCAGGCTAACGGGTCCCCAACTGGTTCCAGCCTGGAACTAACCCTTAGACGTAGATTTAGTTGACATGGATTTAATTGTCGAGGGATTGTTCCTAGGTTAACCAGTCCTCACTGGTTCCGACTTGGAACTAACCCCATTGCACAAACACACATAATACAGCAACATGTTCTTAATATTCCCACAAATCATTAACAATCCAACCTACATAACTTTAATGCTTATGTATACCACTTCACAGTCATACAGAATACATGTAACAATCATAGGAAAAGAAACTAGCAATTCAAATAGTTATCTTCACTTATCCATTTTATTATTTTACAGTTGATAAGTTGGCCACAAAACTACAGGGCTTAGAATGCTCCTCCCAATAGTGAGAATCAGTGTATCAATTGAAACCCGCCCCCGAGCTAGCTTCATATCCAAAATAGTTTCAGATCAAGAACCTTCATAGTTTCACCCAAGACCACCTGGTCCCAACGAGCTACAGTCTAGGTCATTTATTTTGAGCACTTAAGCTTCAGATAAAGTTCCACTAGCCAACCAGCTCAAGAACTTTTTATCCTGGAAGCGTCCTGCCTCCCTCTACAACATCTTGCTAGAGGGTTTATTCTTATGGTCCCTTCTCCTCAAGGTTGCCTCAGGTTTTTTTTCTCTCTCACCTCTTGGCTTCCTTTTCCACCCAAGATATTTTATCTCTAGGGAGAGGAGTTTGGGTAAGCAATTGCCTCTGTCTTTAACTGTCTTCAACTGTTATGGAATATGAAATTCACTATAGCATTAGTTTCCTCATAATTTTATTGTTGACTATTCAAATTATTTTTATTAATAAAAATGAACATTCATCAAGTTCGTGGCTTATTCACATTAGACACTTTAACTTGGTCCATAGTCAGCCAAGTAACTCAAAAAAGTAATTCAAATATTTACATGTTTACTAAGGAGTATTACACTCTCTCTATATATATGACTTTGTTATTCCCTCCTTCTCTCTCCCCCCTGAACTCCATCTCTCCCTCCCTCCCTCTCTCCTCTCTCTCTTCATTCCTCTCTCTCCCTCTCTCTCTCCTCCCCATCACTCTCTCTCTCTCTCCTCCCTCCAACTCTGTCACTATTTGTCTCCCTATATCCTCTCTCCCTGCTCCATCTCTCTCTCTCCCCCCCTCCATCCATATGATAGAAGAATTTTTTATTATGAAATGAGTTATGTTTTTTTTGCATTTGGTATTGATAAGCCATGGTATGGTATTTACAAGTTAATAATATCCATGGTAAAGTGGAGGTGGATATATATGGTTAAGAAACTTGTTATATTGTAAGTTTATTGTAAGTATTATGTTTGTATGTGTTTATTAATTAAATTTCAATATAGTTATGGAATCATTATTAAACCATGCTTAGGCAGGACTCTAACAATATATTTGTCTCTTGATCGCTATTATTTAAGCATTGACCAATGCAATTTATAATTTTTAACTTTGAAAAATAAATATGTATTTTTCAATATTATTAAAAACAATAATTTTCAAAAATTTTACTGGATCATCACTTGAAGGTCTTATTGCAGTCTTTTAACAATATAATACCATGTGGATAATTGTCTTACATATTTTATGTCATAACCTATGGATATGGTTGCAATATTCATGTATTATTTTTAGATATTTGTGTAGTGATTTTTTATTATTAAACTTTGCAGGAAAACCATCAAAAAATAAAATACTTGAAAATAAAGTATATTCAAGTAAATAACATATCTACGATCAATTACTTCCCACCATAATGAAAGCAAGTCTTTGCATAAAAAATGGATAGGAATAAGATGTAAAAAACATACTTACAGGAGTTACTATAAAGTATATTCAAGTAAATAACATATCTACCATCAATTACTTCCCACCATAATCAAAGCAAGTCTTTGCATAAAAAATGGATAGGAATAAGATGTAAAAAATATAAGTACAGGAGTTACCTCACTACTTTATTTATGTTTTCCTCACAGCTTATGTAGGAGTAAAATTGTAAATGTGTAGACTTACTAGTGGTTACTACTCGCCTAAATTTATGCAAGTTTTTTTGTTTGAGCAAGAAATTTACTTATCCACTTCACATATAGATTTTTTACTCACTATGAAAGCAAGACTATAGGATGATTTATCTATCAACAATTATTAATTTAGCATTGAATAATGTAACATATAATTACTTATGCAATTTTTCCCAAAGCATCATTTCTAAGTTGAGTTGGAGGAGCTAAGCCACCATGCAAAACAAAATTACAATACAACAAATTGAATTTTATTTTTATTACTTTTAATTTTTTATTATTAATTGAGCCAAAATTTAAATGTTTACACTACAACATCTCCACCATATTCTGCTCTATATTACTTTTAACATTTTATTATTGTTTATATGTTAAATGTTAAACATTTAGGCTTACACATGTACTTTTTGACCTCTTATTATTGTTTATATGTTAAATGTTTGTGTTAAACATTTACGTCTACACATCCACTTTTAAACCTTTATTATTGTTCATAAGTGAAATGTTTATGTGAAACGTTTGGGCCTACACATCTACCTCTATTCTAATTATAAAGCAGCAAAAAAAAATGTTTTCTATAATGTATTAAAATATTAAAAAAGTATATTAATCATTTTTCATTGATCACTTTTAACAGTAGAGAAAAAATAAATTATTAATAGTTATTAAAAGGACTTTAAAAAATTATTAATCATTTTTCATTATCACTTTTAACAACAAAGAAAAAATAAATTATTAATAATTATAAAAGGGATTTTAATAATTATTAGTATATTTATTAATAATAATTTGGTAATATTTTAAAATTTTAATTTTATTTATTTTTTAAGAATATCTAACTTTTAGAAAAATATTGATAATATGATATGTAACTTTGTTTGATGATTATTATTAATTTATTTTATTTTGTAGTGATTATTATTAATTTATTTTATTAAGCATGATTGTAGGATGAACCTTTTATAATACAAAATATATAAATCACTTGGTTTATCAAGCTGTTGTGCCAATTTCCTAAGCACTTATATCGCACTTAAAGTGCTTGGTTCCATTAAAGGTCATTGCTTAAAAGTAGGTTCAAATGGGCCATGTGCTTTAAAAGGTTGGAAAGAGTGATCTAGGAGGGTAAGAAATATAATTTCTCACCTCACAAAATGATAAGGGAGAGTTATGATTCTTTCTTTCCGCTTCTAAAGTTGAGTAAGTGCCCCCAATTTCTAACACATATTTGTACCTTGGGTTTCTAAATTCTTTAGCTTATTATTCTTTTTTCATTTTTTCCATTTCATAGTTATGTATGTAGTCATTCCAATACAACCATACTTTTGACATTGTTTTCAACCCAATGTAGTGAAATTCTTTTTTCATTTTTTCCATTTCATAGTTATGTATGTAGTCATTCCAATACAGCCATACTTTTGACATTGTTTTCAACCCAATGTAGTGAAAAGTGTGTTATTTTTATCCTTGAAATATAGGTCAAAATTAATTATGGAAAAGTTTCAACATTTATACTTTATCAATGATGAAATTTTGATCAAACACATGTTTTTAATATAGGTCCAAAACTAAATCAAAAATGATAATGTATTATAATTCAAATGTAATGTTGATCTGTAAATTACCATGGATATTCTATTTAAACAATTGTTCGTACAATTTTTTGTAAATTATTGTTATATAATGTTTTACGTAAGATTGTAAATTATTTACATGCAATGTTTTACTTAAGTTTAAAAGTTCAATATTATTAGCTTAGTGGTAAAGGCAATAAAATAAATTGAGGATGAAAAAAAAAATTAAAATAAATGTCCTACCATAGACACACAAAACACGACAAGTACCCAAGGAAATTGTAACATACCCCAGTAACCTCACATGTAAAAGCAAGGAGTTAGAATTTTTTATACAAATTACCCACAAGTAATTATCCAAATCACAACTCCACATTCATCATTAACCATTAGATATAATGTTCATTAGTACATAAAGTAATTACAGTAGAGGATAGTAAGATACATAACCATTAACAACCACTGTTGTAGTGTAATAACATAAACTGTCTCATGAACCTTGCATCCATTTCATGATTTCCTTAACCATATTAATTAATCACTTACTTGGACATTATGATTATCACATCAAATAAAGAATCATCATCATCAAGGATTCAACATCATCAAACTGACACAAAAGGCAATCACACCATTGAACACTGATATACCCTGGAAACCCCGTAGGGTGAAAACCAGCAAACGTTTAATCTTATTATTAAACGCTCGTGAGGGTTTTCACCCCTCACTCAATGGCTTATAAGGGATTCCATCCCTTAACCATTGTTATAAAATTATTACAATGAATTATCATTAAGTTGTCACATAACTAGCTAAAAGCTAATACATTTTCCATGAAACCCTTTACTTACATACCGCCACATGCAACATTCCTTGTGGCATGATTGTTCTAGCAATGTACGATCCCGCAACTCGTACTCATCTGCATGGACCATTAATCCTTTTCCTGCCACAACGTTAAATATAATCTATGCCTTGCACAAGTAATCCAACTTTACCTGCCCATGTTATCATTATCAACATTGACATCATGATTACATTTATAAATAATCATATTAACTAGCATTTCCCTTCGCATAAGCACATATTCTTAGAGGACAAAACACTAAGGCATACCTTTGAAGGGACTAACTACAACATCAGTTATAATCTTCTTACATGAAAATTTACATATACTTTATCAAAAGATTAGGTCCTCTAGCTATCACTTTTGATACATGCAAATATATAAAGCAATCTCACACAACTAGTTGTCTTTTTCCGCAAGCAAACAGATATCCTTTCTAATGAAAGCTAACACAAATATCGTGTGCATACACATCTCATTCAACAAGAAACTAAGATAATAGTTATGTTAGCATAAAAGTAATCACATATCATTTTCCTAAAGAAAATGACTCAATAGTTCTTCAATCCATACAAAGAATATATCTCTATAACACATTGACTATACTTTGTGCATCCAATAGCTTATCATAATAGCCCTTCTATTCCCTTCTTTGGAATTCTACCATCATTTCATGTAAACAGTTACATACTTCTTTATTAAAGGAGGTCATTATAACCCCATTTCTCTATCTTCCTATATGTAAGTTTCTCATGCTTCCCTTTCAAGAAATTATTATAGATACCCATCTTTATGCTTAAAAATCAAGAAACAATATCCAACTTATCTAGCAAGACAATCTTTTCAAGAGATTAATATTTCCAAGGAAGTTAACATCGATTATTATTTTCAAGAGAGTCAACATAATACTTTCTCTATGTACACACCAAATCATGTTTCCAATGTCACCATAGCCACCCTTATGTGCATGCAACATGTGTTTTTCCTAACACAATTACTTTTACTTCAATGCACATAATCTTTTCATGAAACAAGTATGGATTCTTGTTCTTGCATGAACACTATTCATATGTGTCTTTTAAGGAAAGAATCTCTATCTTTGTTTTCAAGAAATCTCGCATAAAGTCATTATTTTCATGCATGAAGAATGCACTCTTTTTCTAAATAGAAACTATATTTATGTGTATATAAAACATATGTTTTTCTTCAAGAAAGTTAGAATGATTATCTATGTGCCTAGAAGCACATCATTAGCAATTTCTATCATGCATGCAATGCATAATTATTTCACAAGAAACTTCGAAATTAACTAGTATCACAAAGCATTTAAGCATATATCCCTTTTCAAGAAAATGACAAGTGACTCGGCATTTAACACAAGGAAATCTTTCAAAAAGATAAATAAAACACACATATATTTTTCCTTCTAGAAGGAGAGCAAGTTACTTATCTTATCCTTGGCAGCCTCCTTGCCTCCATCACCTTCCACACAGAGAAAGAACTTTCCTTCAATAATAATGTGTGAAAATTTTGATCCCTGCACTTCATTCTTTTGGTCGAGAAGCTGCAGGCAAATAATATTGTCATAGTTCGGCACAGGCGTGCCTTGGCCAGAAATGATGGCCTTTCATCCCAGGCAAAATCACAATAATTTTCTCCTCGTGAATCGTGCATCCACCAATATTATTTCCACTTGAATCTTCGCTATATGGTTGGAACTGACACTGTCAACACTCATGCGAGCGCGACGAGATATATTCCAGAAAGAGCAGAGGAGAATAATAGAAGAAAAGGTGACTAAACCAGCATGGAAACCATTCCCTCGAACATGTATGGAACTAGCGACTCGTGCAGTATTGAATGCATGGCGTCGCTGCTGTTACTACTGGAGTTTGTCATTGAAGGAATGCACTGAGCCACTAGTCCTTCTAGCCGCCACCCTTATTAGGAGTGTGTCAGACTGGTTGCCCAATGGAGGAGCTGCTGGTAGCTTGATTCATCACCAAGGATGCCACGAAAGAGCACCAGCAACGTAAAACCAAATAAAACATATTCAATACAGCAATATGGAAACTTGTATGCTTGGGTTGCGAATTAAAAGTTCAGATGTAAGGGTTGAGCATGGAAACCATTCCCTCGAACAGGTATGGAATTGGCGACTCGTGCAGTATTGAAAGCATGGCGTCGCTGATGTTACTACTGGAGTTTGTCATTGAAGGAATGCACTGGGCCACTAGTCCTTTTGGCCGCCACCCTTATTAGGAGTGTGTCATACTGGTTGCCCAATGGAGGAGCTGCTGGTAGCTTGATTCATCACCAAGGATGCCACGAAAGAGCACCAGCAACATAAAACCAAATAAAACATATTCAATACAGCAATATGGAAACTTGTATGCTTGGGTTGCGAATTAAAAGTTTAGATGTAAGGGTTGAGCTCGGAGGCAACCCTATAACCCGAACCTCCTTTGCACCCTTCAAAGTATATTGCTAAATGACAGAGGATATACCGAACAAGAACATAGAAGAAATGTAATAAATGCATACATCGTATAAGCCAATAGGCAGGATCGTTCATATCATGAATATTTTCATTTACAACCGCAAATATAGGTCGAGTAAACTATGCTTATAACCATGCAAATAAACATACAAGAAATGTCAAGTAAATCAAGAAACATCAGAGTCAGATTCCAAGAAAATCAAGAAAGAAGGGAGATCGTAACGTCAAGATAGAGCAAGAACGCCCTCGCAATCCACACTTTGTTCCCATTTATCAAGCACTCCAAAGGAAACTGAACTTCCCGCCCGGCAAACAGCTGCATGCATCCAACTTTCTTTCCTTTCTTGATTTCAGTTTTCACGAACCTCAAGAATTAGTTTTGTAAGTAATTCGTAACTTTGATTTTACATCCCCCGGATGCGGGTGAAGAGGTGGTAAATGGCATGGTGCCACATGCCAAGAGGACGATGCCACGTGAAGAGGACGAAGGCTTTAATACCATAACCCTCCGCTCCAAAACACCTTAATGCGCATTAATGCTGGCTGACGGCGAGGGAGAAGCGCATTCATGGCGCTCTGGTTCCGAGGGAAGGCCGCGGAGGTTAAGGATGGAGCAAGAATGTTGCAGCGACATTCTTGGCGAGTTCTGGTTCTGCAGACGAGTGAGAACATTCTCTGCACTTGGACGCTTCTGGAGATTTGGCATTTGTTTTGTAGAGCGGACATTCTGGGCAGCTTCTCTGTTCATATGGCAAGAACTAGAGAAAGACAGCCATGTCGAAGAGGGCCTGGTCGTGGGGCACCTTCTCGCCCTCAAGCAGTGGCAGAAGGGTATCACCAGTGCTGTTGCTGTTGTAGTTTACGTCGGGCTGGAATCCCCCACCTGCAAGTATCTCAATTCGTGGATACCTCCGATCCGAATGAGAGACCGCCAAGGCAGCCTGAAATCCCAGCAATCGGCACTGCGGTATTCAAGTTGGGCAACTTCAATGCCCATGTTTCCATCCTCTTTGTCAGAGAGGCAGAGCCGGACCTCGAGGGGGCAAGCAATCAGGAATTGCCTCCCGCGAATCCGCTGGACCAAGGCGTGGCTCAAGCAGAAGATGCAAGAGGGAAGGCGCCTATCCAGACTCAGACGCAGGAGGCGTCATCGTCCAGAGCGGGCGCGAACAAGGACCAGGATGACACCTTTGAAGGCTACCCAATCGTGGAGATGGACCTGGCCGACTTGGAGCCAGACGAATAACTCTATCATCTGCCCGCCCTTCAGGTCCTTTTTTGATGCACCCGGTCTTGGTTGTCTGATCATGTTTGGTCTTCTGTCTTGGTCACTTGGTCTTATGTCTTGGTCGCATGTTAGCTTGGTCTCGTTCTGGACGCTGATTATGTATGGTCCTGCTCTGTTTTCAATTTTGATCCTGCTCTGTTTTAAATTTCATCATCAAGTTTATTATGGAAGTCTGGTAACTTACAGGGTCGCCCCTGCGTGGGTAGTGTTTTTGGATCTCAGCCCCTGCGTGGGTAGTGTTTCAGTGTCTCAGCCCCTGCGTGGGCACTGTCTATGTTAAAACAAGGGCTTTTTGTTGAGGTTTTGGGGTATCCAGCGCTCAATGCACGCCTCTGTTGGCTGCAATGTCATAGTGCCATCGCTGGCCTGGAAAACTTGTTTCACTGCATGTAATTTCTCTATGTACATAATATAATTTCCTAGAGTAGTATTATCGATAAAAAAAAAAAACTTTGATTTTACATCGAGTTATTACGTAGGGATATTACAGAAATATAGTATTGGAAAACTTGGCCAAAAGGTGAGAATATGCCTCACTCTTTTCTTCTTGGATATGAAAATGAAAATATAAAGAAAGGTGAACTTTCTATGGAGTTTCCATTCATTGTCCTCAGCAAGGTTACTACAAGGACTTCTACTTCCTTTGTTGGCTCAATTATCCTACTCCCTCTCTCTACTCTCAATAATGGAATAGTAGTCAATATAAAAAGAATAGAACCCCTTCCTTTCCTAGTGGCCCCATATTTAACTTAACTTAATAAATCACTTAGGGTTGGGTTAGCGTTTTTACATGACTGGACTCATAATTAAGGTTATGATTTTGAACCTTCTATAATCTTACTGAATTTCCATATGTGACTAGCTCCACATGTGTGTAAACCCAAGTTGAGATGAAATCCACTCAACACCATGGTAGTCAACAACCTAAGTGAACTTGTAAGAAATATAACTTCAACATACAAATTTTAAATAAAATAATCTTTACATTGTTAAAATCAATAACATTAGAAAAACTAAAAAATACATTAATAAACTTTTAACCACAAAATCATTCATTTACCCAACAAACTTTTAAATTTTAACAATCTAAATCTACCCTTAAATGAACCCTTAATACTCTAATATTTAATAATTATAATTTTTCCACTCTAAAAAAATAAAACTATAATATTTAATAATGGTAATTTTTCCACTCAAAAAATACAAAACTAGATAGCATAAATTATATAGCGATCTCCATCTGTTATTTTTAAAAATCAAGATAGATAATTGCTTTACATAATCAAACCTATTATAGCGTAAAAATGGAACCAGAATAACGAAAAAAAACAACCAAATACTACATCTATTTTTAAAAATAAAACCAAATGAAATAAAAGCAACAAAAAAACTAAAAGACTAACCTAAGTTTTAATTTAGAACAGTACAATAATTACAAAACTCAAATCAAATCCATAAACACGATTGCATCATAACAACAATGCCAGCAAGATTGGCAAGTGGAGTGAGAGCGTGCCCAAAAATATGACAAGTGTAGGTTAGGTATCAAATAGTGGATTTGCATCATAACAGCAAGACTGAAATTTAATGTAGGCTAGGTATCGAATGATGGAGGCAGTTGAGTTTAAGTTTATTGCAGATCTTTGGAATATTCTAGGATCTGACGGACATGGGTGCCGTCAAAAAATTGACTGCTCTCGTGTCCGTTGGATCTTGGAATATTTCAGGAATCTGCAATCGACTTAAAGATGGCCAAGCCATAGAGGCAAAGGTAAGCGTTTGATGCCAATGTAGGCTAGGTATCAAATAATGGAGGCTAAGGCAAGGGTTCAATGTTTAGATTAGAATTGTATTCACAAAACCATCAAAGAAATATCATAAAAAAGATAACGCTGGTAATAGGTGCATGTGGCCAAACGATAGGTAATAGCATGGGCAGCAATTGAGGTTGCAACAACAATTAGGACTAAAGAACAACACTTAGGACAAAAGAATAGCTCCAAGGAATCTATATATTGTTAACATAAAAGCCCAAGCGGTGTATATAGTCCGGCACGTCTTTAATTTATTTGGGATATATATATATATATATATATATATAAATATCCATATGCGCCCGGAACATCTCAATTATCTGTATCCCAAATATTAACTATTATACACTAAAACAATGATTAAACTAAGTCTCTTTTCATCTAATTTATTGAATATCATTTTATTTATATTTTCACTTAATAAACCAGATGGAAAAACACTAAGGGAATTTTTAACTTAATGCATGCCTAATATTTCACCTAATACCTTTAGACAGGGACATGGCAAATGCCATTGACACTTTTAATCACCCACAACCTTTATCACCAAGTACATTGCCGCTACCAGTGACACTCGTTAACTTTTAGTCAAAATTTAATATTCCCAAATATAATGATTGGTGTAACGATTTGTCTTTCCCAATTTAGGATATATCCAAGTTTGGTAGGGTCGTTGTTCACTAAAAATGTAATGCAAGTCTCGTCATGTATCTCGGGCTTATCTCAAACTTAGTTATGCACACACAACTTCTCCACTTTGATAACGTCCATAATTGTCATGATTTCAAGCACTATGATGAATTTTTTAATTGAAAATCAGCACAACTGAAAAGATTTTAGTCGAATAATTCCTCAGATTTCAAGCCAGTAACGCTGAACGTTCAAGAAATAGACTTATTCTATTATTCTCCATTCACTTTATTAGTGGAATGCACTGGCACTATGTGGAGACATCAAATCCTGTGAGTAATACTGCAGTGATATATAGAGAGAATTCGTTGGTAGCAGTAGATGAACTCGAGAGCTTTTACATGGATCTTCAACCAGAGGACCAGACACAGGAAATCGCTAGTTTTGGAGTAGTCTCTAAGAAATTTTGCAGAAACGATGGGCAGTGCATAGAGCCGTGGGGATTCTTTTGGGTTATTCCGCTAACAATCATTGCATCTCTGATAAGCCTGGTGGGAATGGCAGCGTGGATACTTGGGTTTGTTTGCTAACCAGGATCGCCACCTCCCATCACATAGTATAACGTCAAGTTCTCTAGTTTTGCAATTGTGGAAGCTTTAATTTTTTCACTTTTGTATCAGTTGCTTACCTATTGCAGGGTTTTTATGTATCTTCAATTTTGTTTTTCTAAGGTTAGTGTGTTTTTTAATTTGTTTGTCAAGTTGTTTGTGTCTTTTAAAGATGATTATTAGTCTAATTTTTGGGTTGAAAAACCCTGATCAAGAAGCATCTAAATCGTCAAAATTATTAGGGATCACACCAGAATATTATTGGATTTTTACCCACAGAATTTAGAACCAGCAATCAGAGTGACTAAACAATACACCCCACCACCTTCTATCCTAAACCCTTAAGCATATATATATATATATATATATATATATATATATATATTCAATTGGGTTTATTTTAAATACTTTAAAAGACTAATGGAGATTCTCTCTATCCAAGTAGAATTTAAAGATATGATGAAGTTAGATAAAATGATTTTGAGCGCCTCCTAATTATTGAGAATAAATAAAATAGTTATAAAATACTAAAACATATTTATTTATGATGAACTTTGATAAAATAACTTTAAACCTAACCTAATAGTTGAAAATGAATAGAATAGTATAGACATGTATATTCACCCAAATATATATATAATTTTCAATTTTGCTTTTTTGCTAGTAAAATTGAAATATATATAAATATGTGGGCTGTTTTGTGTTGTGACAGTGTTCTGCTGATGTTGATGTGCCCGTGCTTTATGCGTGGCACTATTTTGGTAGAGGTTGCCACGGAACTCATCAAAGCTCCTCTTTACACAGTAAGGAGCTTCGACGGCTCTGAGAGATGCCCCACCTCTTGTCACAATGGGCTCTCTGAGGATTTGCCGTTTTATTCTTATTACGCTTTGTAAGATAATCAGATTGAACATACTGTTTATATAAATTGTTTAATTCGAGTGTTCTGCTCCTGTTTGTTAAAAGTTTATTGATTTTTTAATAACAGTATCTTTCTCATTCAAGCTTCATGTACCGGAACTTTCGGAGACTATCATCTTATTGTGTTGTTTCTCACGTAAGCCGTTGATTGAAAAGAGAGCAGATAAATACAAAAAAATTACAGCAAAGATTATGTTATCGGAGGACATGAAGCACTAATATCGTTAATTAATTTCTAGAAATATACAATCTGTGATTGAATAGCGTTGTGTATTCACGAATCAATCAGATAAATCGATATTCTGTTGTATGTATTTTCAATGCGTCTTGTGATATGGATAAAAAATTAAAATTGAATTAATATATATATATGTATATATATGAGTAAATAATATTTTATTTTTTGTGCCCGATGCCGGTGATCAATTTAGAATGTAGTACGAGGATGGCTTGGCAGGAGGGGGCCTAAACCTACCCCAGCCAGATGGAGCTGCAGGACGCAGCAGTTAATAGTTCACACAATAACCTTTATTACTGCATTAATGAAGCTCTCCTAGGCCCGTCAATCTAATAACAATGAAGCTCGGCATGGTTCTCATTTTCACTCTTCACATCTGCTTTTGCTGGCAAAGCAAGGTCGAAGCTTCTTGTGCTAGAGACAGTTCAGGGCACTGTCTGGCTCTGGTGCGAGGAGCTAACACTCTTCCAGGCTTTCATGCTCCAATTTACCCGTTTCGAATTCTCCTCTGTAACCACTGCGCATTCCCCTCTTTGACTGTTTGTTCTGCTTTCCTAGCTCAATTCATCATGCCTAGAGAGCGCACCAGAATGGGCTGCAGAAGAGGCAGCGCTCGTGGCTGGGTCCTCTGCCAGGCGTCCTCAACAACCTCGGACCCTTCGTCTGAGGCTTCGGACTTTAGTTTTTATTGCTATCCGGCGACCAGAAGTGGGCGTGGCAGAGGAAGGAGGCAGTTTATCAAACGCTCCAAAGGAAACTGAACTTCCCGCTCGGCAAACAGCTGCATGCATCCAAATTTCTTTCCTTTCTTGATTTCAGTTTTCACGAACCTCAAGAATTAGTTTTGTAACTAATTCGTAACTTTGATTTTACATTGAGTTATTACGATAGGGATATTACACAAATCTAGTATTGGAAAACTTGGCCAAAAGGTGAGAATATGCCTCACTCTTTTCTTCTTGGATATGAAAATGAAAATATAAAGAAAGGTGAACTTTCTATGGAGTTTCCATTCATTGTCCTCAGCGAGGTTACTACAAGGACTTCTACTTCCTTTGTTGGCTCAATTATCCTACTCCCTCTCTCTACTCTCAATAATGGAATAGTAGTCAATATAAAAAGAATAGAACCCCTTCCTTTCCTAGTGGCCCCATATTTAACTTAACTTAATAAATCACTTAGGGTTGGGTTAGTGTTTTTACATGACTAGACTCATAATTAAGGTTATGATTTTGAACCTTTTATAATCTTACTGAATTTCCATATGTGACTAGCTCCACATGTGTGTAAACCCAAGTTGAGATGAAATCCACGCAACACCATGGTAGTCAACAACCTAAGTGAACTTGTAAGAAATATAACTTCAACATACAAATTTAAATAAAATAATCTTTACATTGTTAAAATCAATAACATTAGAAAAACTAAAAAATACATTAATAAACTTTTAACCACAAAATCAGTCATTTACCCAACAAACTTTTAAATTTTAACAATCTAAATCTACCCTTAAATGAACCCTTAATACTCTAATATTTAATAATTATAATTTTTCCACTCAAGAAAAATACAACTATAATATTTAATAATGGTAATTTTTCCACTCAAAAAATACAAAACTAGATAGCATAAATTATATAGCGATCTCCATCCGTTATTTTTAAAAATCAAGATAGATAATTGCTTTACATAATCAAACATATTATAACGTAAAAATGAAACCAGAATAACGAAAAAAAACAACCAAATACTACATCTATTTTTTAAAATAAAACAAAATGAAATAAAAGCAACAAAAAAAACTAAAAGACTAACATAAGTTTTAATTTAGAACAATACAATAATTACAAAACTCAAATCAAATCCATAAACACGATTGCATCATAACAACAATGCCAGCAATATTGGCAAGTGGAGTGAGAGCGTGCCCAAAAATATGACAAGTGTAGGTTAGCTATCAAATAGTGGATTTGCATCATAACAGCAATCCCAACAAGACTGAAATTTAATGTAGGCTAGGTATCGAATGATGGAGGCAGTTGAGTTTAAGTCGATTGTAGATTTTTGGAATATTCTGGGATCTGAAGGACATGGGTGCGGTCAAAAAATTGACTGTTCTCATGTCCCTTGGATCCTGGAATATTCTGGGAATCTGCAATCGACTTAATGATGGCCAAGCGATAGAGGCAAAAGTAAGCGTTTGATGCCAATGTAGGCTGGGTATCGAATAATGGAGGCTAAGGCAAGGGTTCGATGTTTAGATTAAATTGTTTTCACAAAACCATCAAAGAAATATTAGAAAAAAGTAACGCTGATAACAGGTGCATGTGGCCGAACGATAGGTAATAGCATGGGCAGCAATTGAGGTTGCAACAACACTTAGGACTAAAGAACAACACTTAGGACAAAAGAATAGCTCCAAGGAATCTATATATTGCTAACATAAAAGCCCGAGCGGTATATATAGTCCGACTTGTCTTTAATTTATTTGGGAAATATATATATATAGCAAAATCTCCATATGCACACGGAACATCTACACCTCTTGTTTTGTTTTGGAAAAAAAATAGAATGTTCATTTACACTCTAAACTATCAATTATCTAAATTTTATTATTTATCCCAAATATTAACTATTATACACTAAAACAATGATTAAACTGAGTCTCTTTTCATCTAATTTATTAAATATCATTTTATTTATATTTTCACTTAATAAACCAGATGGAAAAACACTAAGGGAATTTTTAACTTAATGCATGCCTAATATTTCACCTAATACCTTTAGACAGGGACATGGCAAATGCCATGACACTTTTAATCACCCACACCCTTTATCACCAAGTACATTGCCGCTACCAGTGACACTTGTTAACTTTGAGTCAAAATTTAATATTCCCAAATATAATGATTGGTGTAACGATTTGTCTTTCCCAATTTATGATATATCCAAGTTTGGTAGGGTCGTTGTTCACTAAAAATGTAATGCAAGTCTCGTCACTTATCTCGGGCTTATCTCAAACTTAGTTATGCACACACAACTTCTCCACTTTCATAACGTCCATAACTGTCATGATTTCATAGTTATTTCAAGCACTATGATGAATTTTTTAATTGAAAATCAGCACAACTGAAAAGATTTTAGTCGAATAATTCCTCAGATTTCAAGCCAGTAACGCTGAACGGGCAAGAAATAGACTTATTCTACTATTCTCCATTCACTTTATTAGTGGAATGCACTGGCACCATGTGGAGACATCAAATCCTGTGAGTAATACTGCAGTGATATATAGAGAGAATTCGTTAGTAGCAGTAGACGAACTCGAGAGCTTTTACATGGATCTTCAACCAGAGGACCAGACAGAGGAAATCGCTAGTTTTGGAGTAGTCTCTAAGAAATTTTGCAGGAACGATGGGCAGTGCATAGAGCCGTGGGGATTCTTTTGGGTTATTCCGCTAACAATCATTGCATCTCTGATAAGCCTGGTGGGAATGGCAGCGTGGATACTTGGGTTTGTTTGCTAACCAGGATCGCCACCTCCCATCACATAGTATAACGTCAAGTTCTCTAGTTTTGCAATCGTGGAAGCTTTAATTTTTTCACTTTTGTATCAGTTGCTTACCTACTGCAGGGTTTTTATGTATTTTCAATTTTGTTGTTTTAAGTGTATTAAGTGTAGGATTGGCAGGTTAGTGTGTTTTTTAATTTTGTTTGTTAAGTTGTTTGTTTCTTTTAAAGATGATTATTAGTCTAATTTTTGGGTTGAAAAACCCTGATCCAAAGGCATTTAAATCGTCAAAATTATTAGGGATCACACTAGAATATTATTGGATTTTTGACCACAGAATTTAGAACCAGCAACGAAAGTGACTTAACAGTACACCCCACCACCTTCTATCCTAAACCCTTAAGCATTATATATATATTCAATTGGATTTATTTTAGATACTTTAAAAGAATAATAGAAATTCTCTCTATCCAAATTGAATTTGAAGATATAATGAACTTAGATAAAATGATTTTGAGCGCCTCCTAATTATTGAGAATAAATAAAATAGTTATAAAATACTAAAACATATTTATTTATGATGAAGTTTGATAAAATGACTTTAAACCTAACCTAATACTATTAGCATAGTATAGACATGTATATTCACCAAAATATATATATAATTTTCAATTTTATTTTTTGCTAGTAAAATTGAAATATATATATATATATGTGGGCTGTTTTGTGTTGTGACAGTGTTCTGCTGATGTTGATGTGCCCGTGCTTTATGCTTGGCACTATTTTGGTAGAGGTTGCCACGGAACTCATCAAAGCTCCTCTTTACACAGTGAGGAGCTTCGACGGCTCTGAGAGATGCCCCACCTCTTGTCACAATGGGCTCTCTGAGGATTTGCCGTTTTATTCTTATTACGCTTTGTAACGTAATCAGATTGAACATATTGTTTATATAAATTGTGTTCTGCTCCTGTTTGTTAAAAGTTTATTGATTTTTTAATAACAGTATCATGTACCGGAATTTTCGGAGACTATCATCTTATTGTGTTATTTCTCATGGTTCCGGAAAATATCATCTTATTTTGTTATTTCTCATGCGTAAGCCATTGATTGAAAAGAGAGCAGAGTTCTTGTGATTTCAGCAAGAGCAGACTCAACGTACCACCTAGATCGGATTGGGGAATCCGCCCCTTTAGCTTCCACCACAGTAGGTCATTGTACTCAATGAGATTTGAACTTCTGTCTGGTGGGCTTCGCCCAAATGACTTACAGTCAAACCATACATCACTGTACAAGATTATGTTTTTATTACTTTTAACTTTTCACTCAGATTAAAGGGATAGCACAAGATTTGGACCCAAAATTTCTAGTTAAGTGAGACTTTATTTCCAAGTTCATCGTTAATTAAACTACCCCAAGTAAACATGAGCAAATAATATTTATGTTACATATAAAATTTATATTATAATAATAACTTTAATAATAGGTTATGCATGCAGTATTGGTTTTATTATTGTGATACAAAGGACCTGTAATCGTGTAATTGAATTAAAAATAAAATACTTTTAAAAATATGAGTAAATAAAATTTATATTACATATAAGATTTATATAATAATAATAATTTTAATGTTAGGTTATGCATATATTATTGGTTTTTTTATTGTGATACAAATGATGTGTAATTATATTAATAAATGTATTTATTTTGGACTAAATTTTTTATAATTTTAATGTAATTATCAATAATTATTAAGTAGATTGTATAGATTTAATTGCAATGGAATATTATAAAATATTTGTAACAACAGTCCTAAATCAAAAGTTGAGATTTATGTCAAAATTAGTTATGCATTTTTTTCTTTTTAGTTAAATTGATTAATTTATAAAAATTAAAATTAAAAAATCCATATGAATATGAGGTATGGTTTTTTAGGCATGTGGTATTAGTAAATCATGGTATGGTAAAGTAAAGTGGGGTGAATCTCCATAATTAAGAATCTTGTTAGATAGATAAGCGTTTTCATTATCAACATGTATTAGCCCTTTAATTTATATGGTTGCAATAATAAATACTCTATCCTCCTCTAAATTTGAACTTGTAACTTTTTACAAGCTATTCACCCTTAAAATTAAAATTAGGATAAATATATTTTAAAATAGGATAAATTATTGTAAATCCATTTTAAACTTGAATTTGATTTATATTTTTTTTTTATTTCTTAAGGTAAGTGTTTTTTTAATTTATTTATTTTTTAATGTAGATACTTTTTAATTATTTTTTGATGTGGTGAACCTCTCTCATACTAAATTCATTATTCTTTGTGTAATAACTACATATATACCAAGATGGATCAAATCTCTTTGAAGTGCAAACTTCTATTACAGTGCAAAATTGTGAATACATAAATAGATTCAATGCCTCCAAAATCCCCTTTAACACTTGGATTGTGTAGACTACATTAATTAAACCTACAATTCCACCAAATATTTACTATAGTTTAGACAAAATTAACTAGAAAATATATATGAAAAAAGGCCAAAATATAGAATAGTAAAATTACTTAAATGTTTTTAACCATACAAAAATAATATATATATATATATATATATATATATATATATATATATATTTCTTATTTATTTTTAATGATGTATAATATCTACATAGTTGAGATTGAAATGTTTTATTTATCACTTATAATGAATTTTTTTATTATTATAAATATTTTTTGTGATATCAATTTTTTTTTTCCAAGGAAAAAATCATACTTTTATTAATGAAAACAAGAAAAAATCATACTTTTATTAATGAAAACAAAATTACATGTTGTAGCTGCTTACAAGAAGTTCATCATCTAGTCAGGGACTCATGATCATAAGTTCATACATAGATAATCAACTAAAAAATGAGGAGAAATGTTAGACTTTTCGCCATTTCTTCTTTTCAACCTTCCGCCATTCTCCTTGAGATGGCGTAGATGAGATCATAGTTAGCTGGTTTTCTTCTATTTTTGTGGTTTCCTTGTCTGAAATGAGTTTCTTTTTTTCTTTTTTTTTTTTTTCTTTTTTTAATACTACCTAAGCACCCACAGGAGATTTGAACCGGTGACCTATCGCAAGGAGTGCCTTAACAATACACCCCTTCACCGTCAATCCAAAGCCCCGTGGGCTGTCTAAAATGAGTTATCTGAAGCATGTTGACGTTTTATTCCTCCATTGTCCTTTGCTTTAGATATCATGATTAGTTGAATTGTGGGGCCTTTTAATTATGTTGGCTTTTCGACTTGTTCTTCCTTTTTTGGTATGTATTGTTCTTCCTGATTCGGAATGGGATCCTTTTCTGCTTCTTCTTCTTCCTCATCTAATTCATTTGGGGGGAATTGTCATCCTTTTGGTTGCTTCCGTGTTTTCTTCTTTCTTCGCTGCTCTTTCTTGGCAGTAGGGCATGTGTTTTGTAAGTGTCATGTTTGGCGACATATTCGGCATCTGAAAGTTGTGTTCTCAAAATCCAGGATTTGGGTCTAGCTCTGCTTGTTGTGTATCAGTTGAATGTGGTCTAGTAGGCCTTTACTGAGATCCACTTCCACACATATGCGTGCAAAAGTATATATTCGTTCTTTCATCCTTTGTTCATCAGTCTTTATGTATCGTCCTAAGATATTTCCAATGGTTTATAGCACTTGATTATGCCAAAAGTGTAAGGAAAGTTATGTAGCCTTACCCAAACCGTCATCCTTGATACAATCATGGTGTTTGCATCAAAATCTGGAAACCATGGAGTGATGAAGAGCCCTGTCGAACCCCAGAACCATGGGCCTTCCCATAAGATAATGTCTCATTCTTCTAATGATGTGAATTTTACAATGAAGAAGCCTTTGGAGCAAAGGTGTATCTCAGAATTTGTTGTCCAAATTGTGAAGATCCAGTGAACAAGTTCCATTGGTTTTAGCCAAAAATTGTTAAATCTGCATATGAGGGCTTGTGCCTCGTAGATTGTGCAAAAATTGTTTGTTTATGGTAGTCTATGTTTAGTTCTGGGACATAATTTGCATGTTCCAAGATGAATGGATTGGGAGTATTAAGCGTCTGAGTTGAGCTTGTTGTAGCTATTGATTTCCCTTGGAGGATGTTTTTATATGAGAGACTAGCTTTGTTATGATCCTCATTCGATTTTGTTCCTTTGGGTAATTTAGATCCAACAACACCTCATGTTCCTTTGGATTTACTTGATCTCGCTGCTCCTCCTCTTATTTTCAGATTGAGAATGATGGAAGTAGATGGAATAATATTGTAGTCATGTATACTTCGCTCATCTTGTAAGGAGCTACCCTCGTAGATGTAGTTGGTATGGATATCCCAATTTATTCATAATATTCAGCTTTAGGTGGAGAACCCCATCGGAGGGTTATATCCAGACCACTCTAGATTTGTCTGTCGGGGTTTTTATGAAGATTTGGGAAATTTTATGATCTTCCAGTTCAAGAAAATCAATACCCTTGTATGCAACGGTCTGCGAGTCTGGGGCAATCTCCAACCTTGTAACCTTGCAGCGATTTATATAGTGTCGATCTGCATAAAATAAATGTTGGCCATCTTCTTTACCTTCGTTGTCCCATTGCCACAGATCGAGTTCGCCTCCATCCCCTCTTTGTCGCAGTCCTCCACCATTTCCTCCCAGACAGAGCGTTGTGGTAACACTCAGATCTGAATAGAGAGATACAGATCTGTCCACATCGGGGATCGATCTGCTACGTAGGACTCTGGTTTTGAGATATCAAGCCAAAACGAAGACCAATCTATTACAACGTGCACCAGATCTAGGGCATGGTTACTTATCCCCGAGAAATAAGTCAAATTTGTCCACAACGAGATCCAATTAGCCACAAAGGACCTGAGATCTATTTCTAAATTCCTCGAGCATCATAGAAAGCCTCTGTGAAGAAGACTACCAAACTTATCAGAAGACCCTCCGTTGCATTTTAACTCAAAGTCGATGGATTTGCAAAGCGAAAAACCAGATCGAGTAGATACTTCAGGATATGGCCAATGTGAGGGTTGATTTAGCTTTTGGATGATCAGGTCTGATAGGATCTAGCCCTATCCATGGACAAATCTTCGATCCAGAAAGGGTGCAATCATCCCTTGCCAATGGAGGAGTTTTTCAGCCTCTCGGAGATCATGCTCTGGTTCATGGCGATTTCGGAAGAGTAGTTGTTTGGCATAGTCTACAAAGCCACCTTTAGATCTAATGTGGGGGCATCGAGTTCCCATCTTGTGATCTTCTTTGATGCCCAGGTCGTTGGGCTGACGAGTTGCGTCAACGCGTAAAACAGATTCAGATACCCTCGCCATCGGCTCTGTTCTCTCTCCCCTTGGAGATATCAATTTTATATTAAAAATTAAATGAAATATATATCTCCTTTTTAATAAAAAGTAACTGTATTTTTAACTTTAATTACTTATTCTCTTTGGATATCAAAATATTTTATTATAATCAACATTAAAATATGTTAGTTAATATAAATATTCAAATAGATTATTTAAGTTCTATATTAAAATAATTTAAAAAGTATAAGAACTATATATTTTACTCAGCATATAATTTTTTTAATTGATCTCTCCTAAAATTATGTTAATTTTTTTTAAATTTATCTCTCCTAAAATTATGTTGCTTAACACAGATATCAAAATATTTTATTTATGGCCTAGAATAATATTTTATTTATGGCCTAGAATAGGAGTGAAATATTTTACCACATATGTTGGGTGGTAATATCAAATAAGAGAAAATATGTATATTCTTTTTTGTTTTTTTAATGATGGTAGACACAGTTTTTTATTTAGAAAATATTTTTTTATTATAGCCAATTTTATTTGTTATTTAAAGATGTTTATTTTTATTTTTAAAAATGCACGTCAACTAAGAAGCATGGAAGGAAATCCACATCCCCTCATACTAGGTTGTATAATATGTCTTGGCTTAATCAATGATGAAATCATACTAGGTTGTATAATATGTCTTGGCTTAATCAATGATGAAACACAATAAGGGTGGGGTCATTAATGTTTTATAATAACGTAGTCTAACTTATAGACTAAATGGCTTTTTTCAAATTATTTGTTCCAATTAATTTTAACTGAAATATTGTTAACCTCTCTCATGTGTTTAAAACAATAATAAGTCCAAAAATATTAAATTAATTCAATTGTGAAAGTTAGGATTTATTCCTATCTTTCTAGATTGAGTTTGTTCATCATGGTTAGGAATTAGCTTAGGCATAGTTGGTTGAGAGATTCTCTCCAACTAGTTAGGCTCTTAGATTAGTGTATGGTTGAGATATTTTCTCAATCAAAGTGTCTAAAATAGATGCACTATCTTGAGACAAATATCCTCTTGTATTTATATGTATCATAAACATTATTTTAATTATGAGAATGTGAAGAATACATCAAGGCGGAGGCATTTTCCACCATGTCTTTATTTGTATTATTATCATTATTTGTACATTGCATTATGAGAGAGAAATACATCAAGGCTAAGGCTTTTTCTGCCATGTCTAGTTTTTTATGTCTCTGATATTTTTATATATGCTTATTTGATCTCCTACATGTGGTATGGGAGCAATATGGACTGAGAATATATATATTTGTTTTGAGTTATGCGTGGCCGACTGTGTGGAGCCAAGGGCCTAGTTCCGATGAATGAAGTTATATTCTGCTAATCTGATTTCTGAGGACAGTGGCATTCTTTGTGGAGCCAAGGGCCTAGTTCCGATGAATGAAGTTATATTCTGCTAATCTGATTTCTGAGGACAGTGGCATTCTATAGGAGCTTGAAAAAGTAGCATTGTTTAATTGACCGGGAGCGTTTTTTTGTTTTCCTGTGGAGCTGGAACATTAAACAAGCGACCAGAGGCCAAGTCAAATCTGAAAAACCATGGAGTGAAGCATTTTTTTGTTGTTTCACCACCGCATCCTTTAGCAGGGATTGAGCTACATTGACAAAGGATGTCATAGCCTTCGACTTCAGTTGAAACAAAAGAAGACGTTAATAGAAGGAAAAGAGCAAAACACCTTCCAATCAAACGCTTTTTTTTACTTTTGAATTTCCTTCCGACGGGTGTCAACTCTCAGTGTAAAGCCGAGCCAAAAACTTGAAGACCATATTGAAACCACTGTGCAATACCTACAACATAGAAGTGACCTGCATTTTTTTTTTGTATCAAAGCTTTGCCTCTTCGTTTTTTCCTTGGGTGTAGAAGGATTAATGCTACGACCTTACTTCTTTAGCTAAGGAGACAGTTGGGTTCATATCTCTGTTGGCGCCATTGTTTCTCTCTCAGGTTTATATTTTGTTTAATTCTTTTCAATCCAAATATTATCTGTTATCACAATGAAAAACAAATTAAATGTGTTGATGTCGAATATGACAAAGGAAAAAAATTGCATAGAAGGCCGAGTTCATTGCTATTAAGCTGTGCGTAAAATATTGTGAGCCCATTCTCCTCAAACTCCTGCGCAGGCCTTTGCATTTACGTTCCATTTGAGCCACCCTCCACACTACCTCCCGTGACATCCCTTCAACGTCAAATTGTTGTTGTTCTTGCTTTCATCCCTATTCGACCAGCAAAAACTGTGTATAGCACCATGGAAGATCATTGGATAGCATGGAACCTGTTTGCAGCATGAAACCAGTTGCGTGGAAGAATTCATCAAGCCCTGTTCTCCTCCAAAATTGAGCGATGTTGAATTGACATAATTTATGAAGCGTGAGTAGTCGGAAACCATCACTGTGGCAATCAACAATATAATTGGTGCTTCGTTCAACTTTGACTTACGGGTATCAGAAAGTAAGCGTTCATTTTAAATTTTGGAGTCTGGTTTGGACTCATTCCACCTAGTGAAGACACGGATTTCTGCTGTGGTGAAAATTTCCAGTGTGGAGGAAATGCCTATAGGTATGCACCCAGAAAATTACAAACTTTTTTATACATATGGTGAATATTATTCAAATGCATTTTCCCATTATTCACTTATGGTGAATGTTTAAAAGCAAAAAAATTAATTCACTTTTTTCAAAGTGATTTAAAAAATCAAGGAGAGATCGGTAGTGTTTGTATTTTTTTTCGGTAACTTACATTTTGAAGTGATGTAGAGATAAGGTGTAATAGTTTTAAACAAAAGTTTTTTTTGGAGGTGTAATAAGGTGTAGTATTTTGTATGAGATGATTCTTAATTTTAGGGAATGGAGTTGAAATTTATGAAAGTGAAATTTTTTTATTTTTATTTTTATTTTTATTTTTTTTTAATTTTTATTATTTTGGAGAGATAAGGTGTGATTTTGTGGAGTGATAAGGTGAAAAAGAAATTTGTAATTTTGGAGCAATAAATGTTTTGTATTTGGAATGATAAGTGATTTTTTTGGAGAAAGTCATTGTTGTAATTCAAAGTAATATTTTACTTTGAGAGAGATTGAGTAAGTAAACATCTAGTTTTTGAAAACAATTTGCCTCCAAGGAGTTCTCAAACTTTGTGCTTGAGAATTTTCAATGAAGATGTTGTAAAGATGAAAGGTTGATGTACTCAAATACTTAATAAAGACATTTTTTTTGTGTTGAAGTGTCCTAGATCTGCCCGAAATTGAATAAGGGGATATTATGTACACCTTGTGTAGTGATTGATTGTGCATGTTTTGTATCTAGTTTTGACACTATAATTATCGTATCTAACACACACACGGAGTCTAAAGCAAGTGAATGAAACAAGCACATTAATCAAAGCACCTGAAATTAAGAAGTTGCAACGAGCATTCAATCTAGCACAAACAATCACATGCATTTGTGCAATTACAACACATAATCAAAGTTGGCAACATCAGCATTCTACATCAACAAGCAAATTCATGCAAGGCAATCAAGTTAATGCAACTACAAACTCATGCATTTCAAAAGACTACATCAACATTCAACGAAAATTGGTCATTCTGTAACTTGCAAAATCATATTTTGTAAGTTAACTTGTAAACAATTCAAATAAAATTGAGTTGAATTGTAAAGGTGAATTCTCGGTTGACACCGACACCCAAATTGTGAATTTATAGGAGGTAAAGTGAGTCAATTCTATTCAAGTGAGTCAATATCATTTGAACTTGTCATTGTAAACTTTGGGTCCATTGTCGGTGGTATCTGACACCCTCATCCTAGTACAAAATTCAAGCGAGCGAAATCTTCAAATCCCGCAAGTGTTACATGCAACCATTAAGCAAAATCAAGCAAGCGAGTACAAGCGAACATGTCAAAACTCATAATGGGTAAAGGAGGAAAACGTCTTCAAAGTGTAGAACTGGAGATTAAAGATTTGTAAGATTGCAATCATGAGTTACAGAACAAAGATGAAATACTAGAATGGAAGTTGAAGCAGAATCAAACCTTAATTAATCAAATGGCCAGTACATTAGAAGCAACGAAAGACTTCAAAATTGAGCTTGAAGTGAAAGAAAAACTCATTCATGCACTTCAAATTAAGTTAAGTGAAAAGCAAGATTTACTAGATGCACAATGTCTAGAGAAGAAGGATGCAAGTTGTGACACAGAAGACCTCATCACAACAGCAAATGAAAGTTGTGATACAAACAATATTATTCAGCATATTGATGAAGGTTGCCACACAAATGATATAATCAAGCAAGTTGATATAAGTTGCAACACAGATGAACTAATCAATCAGGTTGATATAACTTGTAACACAAGTGATCTCATCCAACCAGTTGTACTACTTAATGATGCAACAAGTAGTACCAAAGACCAAATTGATCAGTTTGATGCAGTATGTCAAACCGATGAACTGTTCATGATTGATGCCCAGTGTGATACAAAAGATTTAATAAATCAAAGACAAAATGTTAGCAGCAGCAACAAGTATGAAGAACAACAACATGATAGTCATTCCAAGGAGGTGATTAGACCTTGGGAAGAAATCTCATTCAACAAAGATCGACATGGCCTAGGATACAATAAATAAAACACTTTGTTTGTTCCATATTTCTCAAAACCAGTTTAGTTTGTAAGTGCTGATTTTCTCGACAATGCTCAGCATATGGTTAAGTGTAACCATTGTAAATGAAATGGCCATATGGAGAGTAAATGCTTTGACCTCCATCCTTGTCACCATTGTGGCAAGAAACATCTTTCATCTGAAATATGTTGCAAGTGAAATCAACCACCAAGAGTGAAGATCAATTATGCATGAATTGATCGTTGGAAGTGGTCATCTGCAATTAAAAAATTGTCTATGTGTTACCGAAGGATTCAATCTCACATAAAGACCAATTCTATAGTAAAATGAATATGGTGAAACTCTCCTACACCTGAAGGGGGGGAGTTCAGAAATCAAGTGCAAATGATTGTCTCTCCTTTCAACTAACAAAGGGGGGAAATGATAATGGAATTGAAGGTGGTTGTGAGACTGAAAGTCTCGAAAACATTAGAAAAAGCATCCAGTTGGAAGTCTTCATAAAATCAACTAGTGGGCATCCTCATCAGCCAGTGGGCATTGACAAAGCATCTAGTGGGCATCATCAACAAATTCGCCAGTGGGCGATCAACAATTTTTTCCATCATCAACATCAAGTAGCCAGTGGGTGGTTTCATCATCAACAAATTCACCAGTGGACGTTGAACAAACAAAAGCAACAGTGGGAAATTTTCAACAAAAAACATTGAGCAGTTCTGACATTAGCAAATTTTCCAGTGGGCATTCTCAATATTTTGTCAGTGGACAAAGAAAATTCACTAGTGGGCGTCATCAACATTTTGTCAGTGGACAAAGGATGCTGATTGAAAGCAAAGGACAGATGGATCATTTTGCAGCTTGGCACGTGATGGAAACGTCAAGCAAAATTCAGAGATGAATCAGACTTGTAGCTTATTCATGTTCACTTTAGATTGAAGGTTTTTTCGGCATCCATATTTGGCAGTTTTTCAGGCAGTATTTTTGAGGATCAACAGTTTCAGCATGAGAACTTGGAAGATGGTTCCTAGTTCTTATTTTGAACTTATCATTGAGGGGGGGAATGTTAGTCTCACTCTCGTGTTTAAAACAATAATAAGTCCAAAAATATTAAATTAATTAAATCATGAAAGTTAGGATTTATTCCTACCTTTCTAGATTGAGTTTGTTCCTCATGGTTAGGAGTCAATTTAGGCCTAGTTGGTTGAGAGATTCTCTCCAACTCGTTAGGCTCCTAAATTAGTGTATGATTGAGATATTTTCTCAACCGAAGTGTCCAAAATAGACGCACTATCTTGAGACAAATAACCTCTTGTAGTTAATTGTATCATAACAATTTTTTAATTATGAGAATGTGAAGAATACATCAAGGCTGAGGCCTTTTCTGCCATGCCTAGTTTTTTATGTTTTTGATATTTTTTGTTGAAATGTGGCAACAAGAATATTCCAATTTTAATCTGCCCTTGAATTATCATTGAGAACTAAAATTTGAATTTAGTCTCACTCACTGTTTGAAAAATAATTAATTAATTCATCTTGAGTTAATTGGTTGGAGAAATTCAAGCTAGAAGTCTTTGTGAAGTCATGCAACAGTTATCCCTTAAATTAAGGAGATTATCCCTTAATTAAGGAGATAACGATGAGTTATATTTGAGTTGTAATTAGTTAGCTCAGTTAACTGAGTTAAGTCAAGTTAAATTAGTTCCAAACTGTTTGAGGAACTAATTGTGAGTTTAGTCAGTTAATGCATGCATGCATCTAACTAGTGTACTCCAGATAACTGAAGATTCTCTCATCATTAACTCATGCATGTCTGTTCTGAGAAAGACCCAGTTGAGCTAAATGTCAATGACAGGTTACTATCAGTTGCATGAGTTTTCCTATAAAGAAATCTCATCCATGCAGAAGGAATAAGGTTCCTTGAGGATTGCGCAGTTCTGACAATGTGTTAGAGCAGTGTGTGAGAGCAATATTACACTAGGTGAAGGAGATCATCCCAGAGGTAATTGCGCAAGGAAATAGGAGGCTTGGAGGGCAGAAGAGAAGGTTTGTGAGAAGCCTTGTTTTCCTGTGAGCATCCAAGAGGGATTGTACTGAGAGTTGGATAGCTGTGAGAGCTAAAGTTGTGTGTAATCCTGAGATATTTCCACTTGTATGATAATACAGATAGCGGGGTTTTTAGCTGAGGCTTTCCCCAGAGTATTCTTTTGTGTTTCATGTGTATTGATTCTTCTTCTCTATTATATGTGTTCTGCTTAATCTTGCTCAAATCTATTAAGCTTCTGCAAGTTTGATTGTAGAAGTAGATTAGGTATTTTACTATATTGCATAATCAGGTTAATCTATAGTCAAAATGTCTATATGGTATCGGAGCAAAGGTGATCTAAGTTGTGAACAGTATATTGAGAAGGGAAATTTGAGGTTTAAGTTCTTGGTTGCAGGTGCAAAATCGAATTCTTATCATACTTCAAAGTTCACCAATGGCATTCAATGGCTTGAGACTCGAGTATGCTCTAGATGGCAACTCGAATTACATAGCATGGAAAGATTGAATGGAATTTGTATTAGAAGACAATGGTTTGAAGGATTTCATTGATTAAAAAATACCCAAGCCAGTTGCAGCTAATGCACAAGAATTGGCTTAATGGAAGAAGTGTGTGACGAAGGCAAGACAGATTCTTCTGGAGGGAGTTCGAGACCATATTGTCTCGAGTCTCCATGGGAAGGTGACTCCATTTTCAATGTGGAAGACATTGAAGGACCTCTATCAGAACAGTAGCAACCAGAGGAAACTGGTGCTCAAGGATAAGCTTCGTAAAATCAAGATGGAGAAGGGCGATACTATTTCTACATATCTGAACAAGCTCACTGTTATCACCCCAAGAAACTCTCCTAGGCTGTATCTCGGAGATGCTCGGGAACATTACAAACTCAACAAAATGTTGGAGATGGATGAATGGAAGGAATGATGCTTGTCCAAGCCAGATAACCACTTCTACTATGCTTAACTCCAGACATGGGTGAACACCCCCAAACTACAAGGCTTTAGACCACCAATTACTCATAGTTTGAGGATTAGGTGAACATGGAGAACACTGACCACACCAGCAGATGCACAAGACCATGTGATGACCGGCTACAACCAGTAAAGAGATCTGCAAATCTATTTCCTAATGCACAGACAGGATGACAGCTCTCTAGCACTAAGTAAATAGAAACCTGCATAACACATTCAATGATACATACTAGACTTCAACACAGAGGTGGGATGACAACCCCTCTAATGCTAAATATCAAGAGCACATGAACAAATGCATAACAGGCACAACCTAGAACAAAGTAGAAATGGAAAGTGAGCAATTAACAACAAAAGAAGCTTGTATTAGCTGAAAATGAAGACCAGACGCTGCAAGTATCAAAGTAGTTACAGTCTCCAGAAGTTGAACCTTACATCAAAACAACAACCATCAACCCATTTCCCAGATTACATCTGTTTTCTGGGTATATATAGAGTTTCTTTACAAAATGTTCTGCTATTCTAAGCGGGGAGGGGTCATAACGGACCACCAACCGCTTTAACTCTCTGCTACAATCTGCTTGCTTTAATGAATGAATTTGATCTTTTCTGCTGCTTTGTTGTCCTTCTCGAGCAGGTGGAGTGTTGTATGAAAGAAGCCCCATAACTGATAAATGCTCTGATCTGCTCGAGGTTGGTCCTTCTCGTTCTCGGCCATTCTGTTTCTTGAATGTAGTGGTTGGAGATGAAATGCACCGGGTACTAACACTGGCCCCCTTTGTCCTTCGAAAGCATGATACAGGTCGAGGACACGAAGACTACATGGCGGACGAATGAGCACGACGGGAACAGATATCAGCTGCTAGATCAAGTGAATGGACGGCAGCGATCTCTTGGCGGGAGGAATCGGGTGGAAGCGGGAGCAAACAAACGTGAGCCGTTGGATCTCGGGCGGACAGATCCAACGGTCGTCGGGCGGAGAAGATACACGGAAGATAACGAGCGGGGATGGGCGAGTGGGCGGTAAATGGTATGTATCGCACTGCTTTTGGAGGGTGAGCGGTAATCGTTCAAGGGTGAGCGATGCGAGTTATCGGGCGACGCGTGGTGGATGTGATGGGAGGAAAACCGCTGTGATCGCGAGTTAACGCGCGGGCGGCTTGCGGAAGTGGGAGGAGCGAATATCGTTGGATCGAATGAATGGACGGCGGAGATCTGTCGGCAAGAGGTATCGGGAGATTTGCGATAGCGATATGGGCATGGGCCGTTGGATCTTGTCGGGACTGATCGGACGGCGGAGGAGCGATCGCAATATCGCATCGGCAGAAGTCAGGGGCGTAGCCTTTATACACATGCGATTTGCGATAGCGATTAGATCGCATCGCAATATCACATTGGCGGAAGTCAAGGGGGGAGCCTTTATACATATGCAATTTGCGATAGCGATTAGAACCGAACCCGATAAAGGAATTAGATTTTTTTTAAGACTGATAAAGGGAGACAGGTGGGCATGTTATTTGCGGCGGGGACTGTTGGATCAGAACGATCAACGGCTGCTATCGAAGGATGACGATGGGTTACGGAAGCGTGGGGTTTTAAGAACAGAGGTTTATGCCGAGTATGAAGGAAAAAGCGGAGGCAGCAGGGTGAAAGGGAGTAAGCAAGGTGAAGGAGAAGGAGGACGATAACCGATGCAGACCACTTCTGAGCAAGAAACCAAAGACTGAGCTTACTTCCACTTCTTGAAAATCAGCAACATGTAGCAGAGCTAACACTCACCACCTGCAAAGATGAGCTTGGTAGTGTAGGAATAACTACTGCCGATGATGATATGGTGAGTCTTGCTCTCCTCAGTCTTCCAAAGAGTTGGAATAGCTAGCAGGACTTTGTGAATGGAAGAGAGAAACTGTCGGATTGGGAACGAATGTGGTCAGATCTGGTGCAGGAGGAGATTAGGAGGAGCACAAGAGATGGTTCTTCATCAAAGAATGATGATGAAGAAAATCTGGCCTTAGCAAGTAAGGCAAGGAAAGGGAAAGGGAAGGCTTCCCATTCCAAATCAAATTCTTCTCATGGAGGGAAGAAGAATGACAAATCTAAAGTGAGATGATTTAATTGTCATGAGATGGGCGATTATGCAACTAATTGCCCATTGAAGAAATCCAAGAAGGGATCCTCGAAAGGATCAGAAGGTGAGGCATTAGCCTCTCAGTTCGAATTGGATTTTACCCTCATCTCATTCATGGTTTCATCGATGGTGGGTTGTGTTTGGTATCTGGACAGTGGAGCCTCATTCCACATGACCTGCGATAAAAGTTTATTTAGTACCTTGGAGGAGAAAGACCTCAAGATGTACATAGAGATGGGTGATGACGGAAAGTAATGTGTTTCAGGAGAAGGCACAGTTGCCTTTCAAAGGGAGCATGGAGCTCCTCTCACCTTGGCTAATGTAAAGTATGTACCTAGACTGAAGAAGAACTTGGTATTGGTCGTTATGTTGGAGGACAAAGGCTATGATGTTGTCTTCAGTAAAGGAAAGGCGTTCCTAAGACACATAGCCACGGGTCAGACCAAGAGGATTGGGATTCGAGTGAAGAATCTCTATAAACTAGAGGTAGATGACTATGCTGCATTGAGTTCGGAAGCAGAATTGGTGCAAAGCCAAGACATTGGCGAGTTATAACATAGGCAGTTGGGCCATCTGCATCATGGGGCCTTGAAGATAATGTAGCAGATCTCTACTAGACTTCCCAAAGGTAAACTTGAGCAAGTAGACACATGCAAAGGCGGTACCTTGGGAAAGTATGCCAAGTCTTCCTTTCATGATCGAGACAGTCGAGCTGAAGCGATCTTAGAGCGAGTTCATACTGATTTGTGTGGACCATTCTTGACAACATCCACCGCGAAGCAAAGGTATTATGTGATTTTCATTGATGATTTTTCTTGTAAATGCTAGATTTATTTCATGCAGAAGAAGGACCAAACCTTCTCAAAGTTTTGTGAGTTCAAAGCTTTGGTTGAGAAAGAGTCAGGGAATAAGATCAAAGCCTTGAGAAGCGACAATGGTGGAGAGTATGTCTCTCAAGAGTTTAAGGACTTCTGTGCAGCGGAAGGAATTAAACAGAAGCTAACGGCACCTCATAACCCACAGCAGAATGGGGTGGTCGAGAGGAAGAACAGAACGATTGTGGGGGCAGCTCGGGCGATGTTGCATGACCAAGGCCTACCACTTCATTTGTGGGCTGAGGCATGCAACACAGCGGTCTATTTGCAAAATAGAAGCCCGCATCGCATACTTGGGATGAAGACACCACAGGAAGCTTTCTCCGGGAAGAGACATATGTGGGTCACTTCAGGATCTTTGGCTCATCGGTATATTGCCATGTGACCAAGGATGCCCAAAAGAAACTTAAACCAACAGCTGAGTTGCGAATACTTGTGGGGTACACTGATACACCTCACAACTGTTGGGTGTACTTGCCTACCAATCAAAGGATAGTGGTTTGCAAAGATCTCAAGTTTGATGAAGAGAAGGCCATGCAAGTTTCCCTTGAGAGGGAGCTCCAACTACAGGCTGTGGAGGAACTTTTGGTTCCTGAGGAGGAGAAGCCTCAGACTGATGCGAAGCAGCCACATGCAGAGGTTCCAGGAGTGGAGACATCCACTCAAGCAGAGTCTTCCAGAGAGGGACGGAAGCGCACAAGAGAAGCTGACAGATTATTTTCGGATGCGAGAGAGAATGTGGGAGAACCATCTTCTTAGCGCAGACAGAGGAGGTCACCTGAGAGGTACACTGGTTACATGGCCCTTGTTGGGGAATGTGTTGAGACCGAGCCATCTTCCTTTGAGGATGCAGTGCAGCAGCCAATTTGGGTTGATTCTATGGTGGAGGAGTATGACTCCATAGTTCAGAATAGTGTTTGGGACGTGGTTCCAAGACCAGAGAACAAGTCAATTGTGAGTTCTCGTTGGCTTTACAAGGTAAAGCAAGCTGCTGATGGTAGTGTGGAAAAGCATAAGGCAAGATTTGTTGCCCGTGGCTTTTTGCACGTTGAGGGGATCGACTATGATGAGAATTTTGCTCTTGTAGCAAGGTAATCATATATCAGATCAATGTTGGCACTATCAGCACAGATGGGTTGGAATATCCATCAGATGGATGTGAAGACTGCATTCCTAAATGGAAATATTGAGGAAGAGGTGTACATAGAGCAACCGGAAGGTTTTGAGACCTTCGATCATGAGTTACATGTCTGCCGACTCAAGAGAGCTTTGTACGGGATGAAGCAAGCACCTCGTGCTTGGTACACCAAGATCGACAACTACTTCACTGGGTTGGGCTTCACAAAGAGTGAAGTGGATGTGAACCTGTACCACATCATGGTGGAAGGTAAGCAGTTGATCATTGTACTTTACGTTGATGATCTCATATTGACAGGTGATGATCAGTTGATCATGTCTTGCAAGGAGGACCTTGTAAGAGAATTCGAGATGAAATACATGGGTCTCATGCACTACTTCCTTAGCATGGAAGTGTGGCAGAAGGATGGGGAGTTGTTTGTGTCTCAGGGCAAGTATGCCAATGAGATACTCAAGAGATTCCACATGGAGAAGTGCAAGCCCATGCAGACTCCTCTAGCAGGTAACTAGAGGAAGGAGGATGCTACTATGTATCGGCAGCTTGTGGGTTCACTGATGTATTTAGTGAACACACGACCAGATTTGTGTTATGCGGTGAACCAGCTAAGTCAAGCAATGGTTCAGCCTACCAAGATGTTTTGGAAGGCAGCTAAGCATGTTTTGAGATACCTCAGAGGCACATCTCAATATGGATTATGGTACAGACAAACAGAGGGAGTGAAGCTATAGTGCTTCACTGATGCAGATTGGGCAGGGAGTCCATCAGATCGAAAGAGCATATCAGGAGGAATTTTGAACCTTGGGTCAGCTGCAGTTTCTTGGTACATCAGGAAACAGAGGTTAGTTGCACTTAGCTCGACAAAGGCTGAATACATGGCTGCAAGTCAGGCAGCATGTGAGGCCATCTAGATGCGGAAAATTCTAGTTGGTTTGTTTGATCAGAGGATGGATCCAACTTTGATCTATTGTGATAATCAGATTTGTATCAAACTCTGTAAGAATCCATTATTTCATGATAGGTCCAAGCACATCGACATTCGGTATCATCATCTCAGAGACTGTGTGGTGAAGAGGATCATGTTGTTGTAGTATATTTTGACCGAGGAGTAAGATGTTGATATTGAGACTAAGGCATTGTCAAAGCGTAAATTCGAGTTCCATAGAGACAGGATCGGGGTAGAAGAAAATCCCTTTCTTGTTAAGAGGGAGTGTTGAAATGTGGCAACAAGAATATTCCAATTTTAATTTGTCTTTGAATTAAAATTGAGAATTAAAATTTGAATTTAGTCTCAATAGTTATTTGAAAAATAATTAATTAATTCATCTTGAGTTAATTAGTTGGAGAAATTCAAGCTAGAAGCCTTTGTGAAGTCATGCAACAAATATCCCTTAAATTAAGGAGATAAGGATGAGCTATATTGGAGTTGTAATTAGTTAAATTAGTTCCAAACTGTTTGAGGAACTAATTGTGAGTTCAGTTAATTAATGCATGCATGCATCTAACTAGTGTACTCCAGATAACTAAAGATTCTCTCATCATTAACTCATGCATGTCTGTTCTGAGAAAGACCCATTTGAGTTAAATGTCAAGGATGGGTTACTATCAGTTGCATGAATTTTCCTATAAAGGAAACTAATCCATGCAGAAGGAATAAGGTTCCTTGAGGATTGCACAGTTCTGATAGTGTGTTAGAGCAGTGTGTGATAGCAGTGTTACACTGGGTGAAGGAGATCATCCCAGAGATAATTGCGCAAGGAAATAGGAGGCTTGGAGGGTAGAGGAGAAGGTTTGTGAGAAGCCTTGTTTGCCTGTGAGTATCCAGGAGGGATCGTACTAAGAGCTGGATCGCTGTGAGAGATAAAGTTGTGTGTAATCCTGAGATATTTCCACTTCTATGATAATACAGATAGCGGGGTTTTTAGCTGAGGCTTTCCCCAGAGTATTCTTCTATGTTTCATGTGTATTGATTCTTCTTCTCTATTATATGTGTTCTGCTTGATCTTGCTCAAATCTATTAAGCTTCCGCAAGTTTGATTGTAGAATTAGATTAAGTATTTTGCTTTAGTTATATTGCATAATCAGGTTAATCTACAGTCAAAATTTCTACATTGTTATATATGCTTATTTGATCTCCTTCAAATATGACAGAAATTTTTAAATAAATTAGTTTGATTGCAATTCGCTGAATAAGGAGGTACAAAAATTTCATGGGCACTCTACAACTCCACACTCGGAATGAATGATCATCTCAAACCAAATCATTAAAGACAATCTCAAGAATAAAGATGATATGTTGTAGTAATTTCTTTTCCCGATCGTCACTAGCGCCATTTTAACAATAGAACAACTCTCCATTAAATAGAAAACTATCTCTCAGTATCATAGAGACCTTAACATCTTGATCGAGATGAACCACTCGAGCGCTTGAGCAACCATATAAGAATATTCAAAAGGCATATAAGAATTATCATAACAAAATTTAGCCTGAATTTTATTGCAGTCAATACCAATTATAACAGTAAGCTATATGCTTTGATTTTCAATAGTCCAATAGAAGAATACAAATGTTTGTTTGGTTTGCGTTAAGTTTTACAATGGAAGGATCAGTTTTACCCTTTCAAGACAAGTTGTGTCAATAAAAATTATTATTCGTGAGTTGTAGAAGCCAAAACTTTGTAGTTAAAAAATCACAAAATTTTGTAAAGAGACTCACATTTGAAAACTCTAGATGTCATTTTTGTGTACAAATAATATTCGACCTCGCAACAAGTATAACTCTGTACTGATGCTTCAAAATTGTATGTTTTGCAAATTCTACTTTGTAGTCATTTATTCAAAACTCAATCCTAACATGGAATCAGAGAAAACAATTCGATAATTGAATTGTGGATTTAATTATTTAAAATGTCCATGGTTAGGGAATTATATATTTATAGTTGGAGGAGGAGTAGGATTTATAAGTGGTTCATTGATCCATGAATCATTTTGCAGAGTGTTGAGAATTTTTATTGTGTAAAGTTTTCTCTGTACTTCAACACTCTCCACACTCCCACAATGAAAAAATTTCAGCGCATTATACACATGGATGCATTTCTTTCTTTACTTAAGCCAAAACTAATTGTTCAATCTTGATTATTTTGGTGTGAAAATATTCCATACAACCAGATATTCATTTTCTTTAGCGATTCTCATGTCAAAAATCATGGTAATGATTGTTAGTCAAATTCTAAAGTGACCTGTCACCAAATTTTCATTTAGAAAACATAATATCAATATTATCATGTTCAAAAAGCATATAAGAATTATCATAACAAAATTTAGCCTAAATTCCATTGCACCCAATAGAAATTATAACAGTAAAGCTATATGCTTTGATCTTCAATAATCCAATAGGAGAATACAATTATTTTTATTTTTTTTTTAAGTGAAGTTTTAGAATGGCCTGAGTTGAAAGACAGAAATTACATATTGAATTGTCAAAATTACTTTTTACAAGATGCATAGGCTAATTGTGAGTTTGTTTTAGTTAAAGACCCGGTATTTGTGAGGTTTTTTTAATTGAAAACCTAACGTTATAACCTCCACAGTTTAACATTAATGACAACAAAAACATACGCAAATAATTACCGACTACTTTCATTTCAATTTTCAAGTAATTGGATCCTTCGGCTAACATTTCTTGGCATTAATCTTGATGATGCAGATGCATTTGCTAGTAAAATGTGGCTATAAATGCATCAACAACGTAGTCATTGAATGCCATTAGAGTTGTTATATTCATATAACGGTAATCACGCATAGAGGATTAGTGCTTAATTACGCTTGAGTTATTATATTCATATAATGGTAATCATACTTAGAGGATTAGCACTCATAAAACAATAATGGCTTAGGCATTTGATGTTATGGATGAGTGTGATTAATTATGCTAGTACAACACTATTAAATAGAAACTTGTCTCTCACTCTCATAATCACATCGACGTCTCGATCCAGATGGACCACCAAATCGCTTGCTTGCCAATATAACTCACATTATGCGTCCATGGAATCGATAAGTGTGTGCGAGAGTGAGACTGGGTCTCCACATCCTATGACTACATTGGTGTTCTATCAAAACTATTTTTTTCTCCATTTTTGAACTCAGATTCCTATTAAATCCACTTATGCATATGAGTAAATAATTTTAATTGGTTTCATCATCAATGTCTTCCTCCTCTACTTCACAAAAGTAATAAAGCTCAAACATGCATTTTGGAACAATTTTTTGTGCTCAGTTTTTGGTTAAAAAAATTGACCAATATCTGCAATATGTTGTTTTACTTTTTCACTTTTAAAAGTTCTCATTAATGAGAATGATCAACAAAGCACGAAAAGCTTTCTACTCTGCACTTTTAAGTCAAATATTTTTTCCAAACAATTTTTCAAGATAATGATGTCTGTGGTTTTACCACTGCTCATTATTATTAAGGTGGGGCATAACCAAAGTCACACAAAACCAGTGATACATTGTACTTCTTAACCCTATTGGATTTTGAAGTCGAACTGCAATTGCTGCTCCATATAGACTTGTTGCTTAGCATGGCGGAATAAGTGGCCAATGTAATTGATGCTATTGGATGGGGTAACAGAAATACAAATGTATAGTATGTTCTTACACTAACTTGAATACTTTAGAAAATTAAATTATAGCATGAGTGTAGAGGTGCAGAGGAAGCTTTCCTTCACACCTTTGTACTTAATAATTGTTGTAACAATGAAAACACACTTCGGCATCTGCGCAATGTTCATTTAAATTTACTTTCACACATGACATTGGTTGCTCGTTGCCCTTGTTGGCATATTCTCTTCGAGAGACGTGGCAGAAATGGTGGCAAGACATTGTGCGGAGTGTGGAAAAGTGCGATTAGCGATACAAACGCACCTTCTCTCACTCTGTAGTGTTCGCTGAAATTTACTTTTCCATGTGACATGTAGTGTTCGCTAAAACTTACTTTTCCATGTGACATTGGTTTCTCGTTGTCTTTGTTGTCATATTCTCATCTAGAGATGTGGCGGAAATGGTGGCTCCATATTGTGTGGAGTGTAGACAAGTGTGATTAGTAAAATATAAAAGAAATTTACGGGAATATGTTAGCATTGGTTTCTTGGCATTATCTTTTTAGTGAGGGGATTGTTGGAAAGTTGGGCCAGCTTATCAAAGAACAGAATCACACTCAGAACGTGTTCCTTTCATTACTAAACATTGCAATTTATAGACATCTTCAGCTACAGACGAGCAATAACTGCGCCGACTGATATTTATTATCTATTGACTACGCTGATTGTTGAACAGTGATCGGCATCATCTGAATAGTGAGCAGTGTCGTTCGTGATTAATACTCCCCTTAATCACGATCTGCATGTTAACTTTCCTGTTGGTCTAAGTCTCAGCTAGGCTTACCACATAATTTGGATTTTCTACAACACAGCTTACTTCTACACATTTCAAATTTAGCCTTTCCAAGAGGCTTGGTGAATATGTCAGCCACATTTTCATTTGTATTACAATATGATAAGTCAATTTCTTTTAATTGCACTTTTTCTCTTACAAAATGATGTTGTGTGTCAATGTATTTTGTCCTTGCATGATATATAGGATTGTTTGCCAATTTGATAGTGCTTTGATTGTCACATCTGATTATTGTAGGTGCTTGTTGTGTTTCTCCAACATCTTCAAGTATCATTCTAAGCCATATTGCTTCATAGGTATCACTGTATAATGCTTTATACTCAGCTTCAGTGGATGACAAGGAAACAGTTGGTTGTCTCTTACTGCTCCCTGATATTGGTCCTGAACCAATATTGAATAGGTATCATCAATATATATAATACCATAATTAAGTGTTCCTTTCAGATATCGAACGACTTTCTTTGCTGCTTTCCAGTGGCTTTCACAAGGCTTAGCCATGAACTGACTAAGTATGCTGACAGAATATGCTATATCTAGCCTAGTAGTGGTGAGATAGTTCAAACTTCCCACCAGTTGACGATACAAGGTTCCATTCACCTCTTTGGTTCCATCATCACTGCACAATTTGAAATTATGTTCTAAAGGAGTAGATATTGCCTTACATTCAATCATATTGAACCTTTCAAGGATTTCCCTTGTATATTTTCTTTGTGTGATTAATGTCTTACCAAATTCCCTCCAAACTTCAAGACCTAAACAATAATGCAATTCACCAAGATCCTTCATCTCAAATACATGCAACAACTAGATTTTAATTTCTTCAATCAACTTGCATTTATTTCTTGTTATGATTAGATCATCAACATATACATATATTAAAGAAACATTCCCACCTTCATCTTCCTTTATGTACAAGTTAGTATCATTTTTGCTTCTCATAAAAAAAATCAATTTTCACATACCAAGAGCTTGGTGCTTGTTTCAAACCATATAAAGCTTTCTTTAACCTACAAACCAGATGCTCTTGTCTGTGTTTTACAAACCCTTCAGGCTGAACCAAATAAACTTCTTCTTTTAACTCACCATTCAAAAACGCAAATTTGACATCTAACTGATGTATTTTCCAATTATATTTTGTAGCTAATGCAATCATGATTCTAATTGTGTTCAACTTAGCTATAGGTGCAAAAGTATCTTCATAATCAATGCCCTCCTTTTGTGAATATCCTTTTGCAACCAATCTAGCTTTATGCTTATCAATACTTACATCAGCGTTAAACTTGGATTTATACAGCCATTTGTATCCTATGGAACTTTGTTTTTAAGCAATTTTGTTAATTCCCATGTGTCATTCTTCATTATAGAGTTATATTCTTCATTCATCGCATCTATCCATTCTTCATATTATTTAGCTTCCTCATAGCTTGAAGGTTCTACAACATTCATAACAAGAGACATTAATGCATAATCTTTATACCTTATAGGTACCTGACTTTGACGTGATGACCTTCTTGGAGTTTTACTACTTTCATCTTTCTTTCTGCTTTAGTCTCCTCTCCTCTTCTTGGAGTGTCATGACTGCTTGATGCTCCTTTCTCTTGAGCGTGTACTTGTTCATGTGCTTGTTCTTGTTCTTGTTCAACACTTGTATCTAATTTGACATAATCATCAGTATCATGCCATACACCAGTATTATTCATTTTATCACCTTCATTTGCATTCTCGTGAAACACCACATACCTACTTGCAAGCAATATATGAGTATTGAGGTCAAACAACTTGTATCCTTTCCGATCATCACAATAACCAATAAATATGCACTTAATTGACTTTACATCAAGTTTTCTTATTTCATCTTTTGGAATATGAGCAAATGCCTTGCAACCAAAACTCTTAAATGACTCACTTTTGGTTTGTACCCATAAAATGCTTTAAAAGGTGTTTTAAGCTCTAAAATTTTGGTTGGACTCCTATTTTTCAAATAAACAGCAGTATTAATAGCTTCAGCCCAAAAACCATTAGAAATCTTTTTACCTTGAAGCATACTACATGCACATTCAACTAGTGTTCTGTTTTTCCTCTCATCAACTCCATTTTGCTGAGGTGTATGTGACACTGTAAATTGTTGTAGAATCCCATTGCTTTTACAATATTGATTAAACTCTCTTGAATTGTATTCTCCCCCTGATCAGATCTCAAAATTTTGATGCAATTACCAGTTTTTTTTCCACCATACTCTTAAACTCTTTAAAGTACTCAAAAACATCACTCTTCTTTCTTATGAAATAAACCCATGTATACCTAGATCTATCATCCACAAAAATAATAAAATACCATGCTCCACCAATAGATCTATTTTTCATAGGTCTGTATACATCAGTATGAATTAATTCCAGTATTTCCCTTTGTCTTTTTTCTTTATGTATAGGAAATTCCTCCCTATGTTGCTTGCCAAGTACACATGCTTCACATTCAACATGATCATTCTTCAAGACAAGAAGACCTTCAACCATTGTGTTCTTTTGAAGTAGCATTAAATCATTGTGATTTAGATGTCCATACCTTTGATGCCATAAAACTACTATTGATACTGTTGTGGATGTCAATGCTTGATGACTTTTCCTGGTCACATCCAACTTATACAAGCCCCCAACTCTGGTACCTATGGCAATAACCTTGTACTGATCTTGAATGTATTTCACTACACACTGTGATTTAACAAATTCCACCTTCAAATCTTGGTCAGCAATAGTAGAAACAGAAATTAAATTCTTTTTGATACCAAGAACATACATCACATTATGGATCTATCTCTCTTTTCCATTAGGCAAATTCACACCTATTACTCCATAACCTTGAACTTTAAGTGATCTGTTATCTCCTAGATAAACATATGTTCCATCAATGTTTTCATAATATTCATCAAACCACTCCTTATTACAAGACATATGGAGTGATGCACCAGAATCAATGAACCAAGCATTCACATCATCATTTTCCACAGACAATGCAGCATTAGAAACAAACAATTTAAGATTTTTAAATCCATCACTGATTGAGGTGCCTTTGTCCACAAAATTTCCATTATGCCTTCTATTTCATTGCCTAGACTCATTATATTTCCTTTTATAGCAATCTTTAGAATGATGTCGAGGTTTGCCACAATAATAACAATCATCATTTCTCTTATCATGGATTGGAAATTTAGACTGTGTCATACCTTTCTGTTTTGCTTGAAACTTGCCTCCTTTGTTCTTGTCCCATGGCTTGCCTCTGTATGGATGTTTTCCCTTGGCTACCAATGCCAAATATGAACTACTAGAACCCAAATTAAAGCTCTTCATCCTCTCCTCCTCTTGTAGAAGAATTCTTGTCAATTCATCAAATGTAGGGGGCTTCTCTCTAGCTGAAAGACTTGAAACAAAAATTTGATAATCTTGCACTAATCCATTTAATGTGATGGTGACTAAGTTTGCACTAGACACCTTTTCACCAATATCTCCTAACTTATCACTTAAATCTTTGACACAACATATGAAATTGCTTATATTTTCATTTGCTTCCATTTTTAGAGATAAAAGATTAGTCTTCAAAAATAAGATCCGATTTGTATATGTTGTTTCATACAAACCCTTCAACATATCCCATGTTTCCTTTGATGTCTTGCAATCTCTGATGTGGGGAATAATGTTGTCCTTTACGGGCATACGCAGCAACACCTTTTCTTTCGTCTCCCTTCTCTCCCAATCTAGAATAGAAGCTGCAACAGTGGGTTTGGGCTCATCCCCACTCACAATGGACCACAAATTATAACCTTCTAAAATAATCAGCAACTTGAATTTCCAATTCACATAATTTCCTCCATCAAGTTTAGTGGATTCATTCAAATAAGTATCAGCCAACAAATTTGACATTTTTAGATATCCTCAAAAATTTCAGCCAATCTCAATAAATACCAAATAATCCCAAAAATACTTTCACCCCACACACCATAAAATTTTTACCATTAACCTCCTTTTTTTCTTTTTAAACACTTATCACCACTTTTCCTTTTTTTCTTTTTAAACACCTTTTTACCACCTTAATTAAAAAACTTATCTCTCCTTTTCACATTAGAAACTCTTCTCACCACTTCATACTAAAGGCAAATATTTAAAAAAAAACTTAACTCCAAAAAACAAACCCAAATTTTGATTTGCTTTGTTTTTAAAAAATATATTTCAAATACCCAGATGCGAGTGACACAAATACGCATTAATGGTTTATATGCATAATGGCGATGAAGGGACGAGACACTTTTCCGAAGGCGCCCCTCCCCATATCACTCTGAGACGCCCTTATTACTATCTGCAGGCAACATTCAATACAGGTTCTGTTCGTCAAAAAGCTAGTCAGTGTTGGAATATGGAGATACCTCGCTTGAGTTCTTTTCCGTCTCCTTTGCTCTGCAGCATCTGCCGCCTCGGGCCTTTGAGCCCTGCCTCCGCACCGCTATAGGCCGGCGATGTTGGATTGTGTGTTGTGCAGATTTTGATAATGGCTATCACCATTCACACTCGGCTCTCTGCTTTTTAATCTCTGCCCATACTAGCCCCGTTTTGACTCTCATCCCCTCTGTTATTGCTCCCTCAGTCTTCGTCCCTCTGGTCTTTGCCCCGTTTTAGAGCCCAGCCAGTGAATTCATAATGGTTAGGCATCGCATGTGTAGTAGCAGGGGAGGAACCAGGGGCGGAAGCTCTCATCCTCCAGCGGAGCGCTCCACCTCCTCACCTTCCCCTGAAGTTCATCATCCTCAAGCTCTCAGAGAAGGTAGACATCCCAATTCCAAGTGTGGAAGAGGTCGGGCTCGCTCTTCCGGAGTTGTCTTTGATGAATTCGTTGTCCATTCTAACAACTCTCCTCCGCCCCTTCATCCTGCTCCTCACTCTGCTCACTTCAGGTTCTGTAGCTCCCTAAACAGACCCATCATAACAGCTTCTATCTCCATCTCCTTCTCTGAAGATATCGCTCACTCAGCCTCTCAGGTTGATTTCTCCACCTCGCCACAGGAAGGTGCTCTCAGATGCAACAACTGCAGGGAATCTAGTAACAATGTGATGGTTGACAGTCTCCTCACCTCCCGCTCCTCACTCTGCTCACTTCAGGTTCTCTAGCTCCCTAAACAGACCCATCATAACAGCTTCTATCTCCATCTCCTTCTCTGAAGATATCGCTCACTCAGCCTCTCAGGTTGATTTCTCCACCTCGCCACAGGAAGGTGCTCTCAGATGCAACAACTGCAGGGAATCTAGTAACAATGTGATGGTTGACAGTCTCCTCACCTCCCCTGGCCCAAACATGGGTGGAACTCTGCATGGAGAAGGGGGTTGCTCGGCTGCCACGCGCCCCTTTGGTGGTTCGTGTTGGCATTATGAGACAAGTGTTGTCCTTGATGGCAAATCACACAAATGTCAGATCATATTGCAGTAGATCAGTAGCAAAGATTTGATGATCATACTACAAAGAATGATGAAAGAAGAGTATATATGTAGGTTCTGAGTATATACGCAGTTTCACTATATACCAAGTAGGGTATACACGCAGGTTATACGTAGGTTAACTATGTACCAAGTCGCATATACACGCAGGTTCGCTATATACCAAGTAGGGTATACACGCAGGTTATACAAGCAGGTTCTCTATATACAAAGACGCGTATACATGCGGGATTGTTGATCAAAAGTTGTGTATGTGTATGCACGCACTTTCATGCACGGAAAAGCGCGTACATGTGGGAAAGATTATTTTTGGGTCTGTGGTATTTATACCTATGGTTTTGGTCCTTGGTATTGCATCCGAAGTGTTGAACCCAGGTATTGGGTCCCTAGTATTGGTTCTCAATGGTTTTGGACCATGGTATTGAGTAAGGCCTAAGACTATAAAAGGAGAAGAATATCATTAGGCAAAGGCATTCAGAAAGTCTTGAATATCTGATGAAGGATGAGATTTAGTATGCAGGTTTGGGTTCATGATGCATTGCTTGATCTGAGCTAAGGAGGAATCTCACCGGTCGATGGAGAATAAGATCTAAGGATAGATCGGGATCAAATGGTTTGAAATGAACTATCTCTATATGGTTGATTATGCTTATTCTAGATCTGTATACTGACACTTGTAATGTTCTGACCTGGGTATAACTTAAGTTTGAAATAGCTGTAAGTCATGATTGAATATTTATAGATCTGTACGTGGGTTGGCTCTGGTGAAAGCACGTATATACGCGGGTTTGGCTCATCATAGTAGCGTATACATTGTGAAGTATGATATTTGAAGTTGCAGTTGGGTCTGATTGTTATTGCAGAGTTCTGTTGTCTGCTCTGTGTTCTGGCGACTGTGTTGTTGACAGGGTTTCAGTGTTTCAGTGATTCAGAAATTGATGATGCTAGTATTGATTGTTTTGTGCTTCAATGACATTGATGGGTCCAGTATGAAAATTGGATGAAATGTGGCCTTCAGATTATAGTGTTGTGCTTCAGGAGTATCCAGTCTAAAAATGTATGAAATGTGGTCCCTCGAGGATGAAAGGAGATTGTAGGCCGGTGCCTACGTACTAGTACATCAGCCAGTACAAGAGCAAAGGGGGTGGTAGCTCCCTTCCAGTAGCAGCTAGAGAACGAGTGAAGATTGGAGCATTCAGTAGGTAGGCACCTATGTACTAGTAAATGGATCAGCTAGTACAAGAGCTAAGGGGGTTGTAGCTCCCATCCAGGAGAGTTTGGAAAATGAGAGAGGGTTGTAGCCCTCTACAGGTAGAAACCTGCGTACTGGTATAAGACTGCACCATTACAGAACTATTGTAAAATGAAGTTTCTTATTAAAAGAAGATAGAGACGACTTGCAGCAGGTGGTTTTCACCCACATTGGGTTTCCACCTTATATCATGGTGTTCATGTGTGCTTCTTGTGTGTGATGATCTGTTCTGTTTTACTACACCTGCTTACTGTACATATGGTTAATGAAGTTCTGATGCACTAACTAAAGATCAACATTTAATGGATTAACTGAAACATAAGTATTCTGGATATACGCTAGTTGCATTAGACACAGTTGCGTATACACGCGGGTTCCCTTAATTGAAGTAGCGTATATGTATCTAAGTATGGAAATGAAAAAGTTTTATTGATTTGATAAATTCACCCCCCCTCTCAGTATTATTTCCAACAATTGGTATCAGAGCAGGTCCTTTGGTAGAAGCTTGATCGCTTGAAGGAGATTTGTAGATCAATGGGAAAGAAGCTTAAGCAGAAAGCGCCTAAGAAGAAGAAGACATCTCAGAAGAACTATGACAGTGGGAGCATCGATTGGGGATTATGTGGAAGAAGCACTTCAGATTCAGAATCACTTCAGAATGAAGATGAACAAGATCTATCATGTATGAATTTGTTATTCTCTGGTGATACATTTATCCATCCACATGAAAATGATGAAAGCGATAGCGAAACAACTGAATTTGCTCTTATGGGTGAGCAAGAAAGATATCAAATAGAGGCAGAATTTAAAAGGCTAACAGACAAAATTAGAGATCAACAACATCTATTGAACAAAAGGGAATGTGCCTTCAAAGAAGTAGCTACCAAACTAAAAGCTCAACTAGAGAACGGTAACAAGGTAAGGAAGTTATTCAAGGAAAAATATCAAAAGTTGCAGGATGAAGTGACATCATTAAGAAATGAAGTAAATGAAAGAAGCACAACAATCAAGAAACTCATAGATAGATCCCATTATTATGAAAGGATTGAAGCTATGATCCTCTCGCTAAAGGAAGATCTTGAAGAATCAAACAAGCAGAATAAAGAACTACTCCAAGCTCATGAAAAACAAGAAAAAGAAGTTCTTGATCTAAGACATCAGTTGGAAGAAGGAAGAAATGTTGAAGAAAACATGAAGAAGCAATATCTTAAAAAGGAAGAGCAACATCAGGTTGAGGTAAATATTCTAAAAGATAAATTAGAAGAAAAAGATAAGCTCTTACAATTTCAAGATAGTACTAAGATCTTGGATGATATTCTTAGTAGTCAAAGGTCTCCTGCTATCAAAGCTGGTCTTGGCTTTCATGAATCTGTTGAAGAAGAATCTATTTCACAAAGTAAGACAAGGGAATCTAATGCAAAATCTGAAATGCTCAACAAGGAGATGAGAGGTCAACCTCATCAACAGCCAAGGAAAGAAATTCTTCAAAGAAAATCGTTCACTCCTCCAATGAATAAGGTTGAATGTTATGTATGTCATAATATTGGACATGTTGCAGCCAGATGCAAAAGAAGAGTGGTTCAAAACCGTCATGCAGAAAGATCATCACATTCCCGGTACTTTAATGGATATTGTTTTTCTTGCAATATGTTTGGTCACAAAGCTGCTGATTGCTACAGGAGGAATATGAAACATATGAGATGTTATGCATGTAACAAGCTTGGACATATAGCAAAGGAATGCAAGAACAAGGTACGAGCACCACACCAAAAGGAGAAAACATCATCACACTTGAAGATACGGAAGAAGAAGGAAGTACAGTCAGGAAGATGTGGCACAACACCATATACAAACATAACAGACTCAGGGGGAGCAGGAAGTGTAAAACTTCAGTGTCCTAAATCTCATACGCAAGTTGCATAAAGGGAAGTCGCATATATATGCGAGTTAGACACTGAACAGTCGCGTATATGTCAGTCTGAGGAAAAGCAGTAGGGACAGGCTCAGAAAAAGGATCTGATATGATTCAGTCTATTATTTGCTCTGTTTGGTTACAATCTGCTAATGATGTGTGGAAATGCCTTGATACTCATAAGATGTTTAGAAGTGTTTTTGATCCTAACTTGATGATGATGATGTCATGATACTTCTTGTTGATATATGCATAATCAGATCTGACAGTAATCAGATGGTACAGGTTCAGGGGGAGTTTATGTTTTGAATAATGCATTGTTGGCATTATGGTTAGTAGTCCTTGGTGATGAAGCTTATATGGCTAAATGATATATCGCGCTATGATATGGTTATGAGTTATCAATGACAAAATCTCGTATGATTCTTGGGTTTACTAGTTGGTGTTTTGATCAAATTTGTGGATGCATATATGGTGCTTAATTGGTGATCTTCATAAGGATAAGGAGAAGTACAAAGATGATGAATCACTCATATTCTGTTGTCATCATATGCATAAAGATCATATAATACAATTATGATGCAAGATTCCTATAGTTCTTGGCGCTCATGTGGATGAGGATTATTGCTATTGATGATATCAAGAAGTCTTGACAAATGATCTTGAGCTCAAGATACATAGTGCTGAATACATGAATGTTTACTCTAAGTTGCATTATTGGAGACATGATGATGATAAGTTCTTACCTATATGATGATAGGTTGATACTTACATATGTTGATTGATGCAAATGTTCCCATGTGATGATACTTGGATCATGCAGATCTTGATGTTGATGATATGGCTATGGTGTCTTTCACATATGATATAATGTGAGTGATTTTATGATGATGTTTAAAAGGATGAGTTGATATCTATAATACCTTGTTACAGGGCATTTACAGGTTGCTGATCTGGAAGTGGTCGTACGCGAGTTATATGAGGAATATCCGCGTATATACGCCTGTTTCTGTGGATACAGTCGCGTATATGTTGGTTTGAAGGAAATCAGTGGGCCAGACTCAGGGTGAGAAGAATCTGATATGGGTCTAACAGAGACCATCTGGCACAGACGGAACAGGTGCAGAGGGAAAACATGATTGCTGATGATTGTCAGATGCTGATGACTATCATACTCTTGATATTTGGTCTCTATGTCATGTATTTCTTTTATTATCAAGGTCATGTAACGGCCTATGTTGGTTTCCCCACTATGCCTGGGATGAATGATGTTATACTCTTGTATTATCATGTGTAAACTTTTGGTATGTCCCCACTTTGATGGGAGATGGATGTATGCATGAGTCCTTGGTGATAGGAAGGTCATTTATGATGTATAGAGTCATATTCTTCCTGTAGAATATCTTTTTGCAGACTTTTCTTACAGTCAAGGGGAGCATGAACGGAACACTTCAGCAAAGCAGAGATTTTAGCATGTACTCAGAGGGAGCATGGATAGATTAGTACACCTTGGCATATACAAAGGGGGAGCTCATTCAGAGATTTCAGAAGGTACTCAGGGGGAGTATGGACAGTGGAATGTTTATCAAGGAAAGAGAATATCTTGGTCCGCCCTTTGCCCTTGATGTCAAAGGGGGAGAGTGATTTGGTGTTTTTGCCATCAAGTCCAAAGGGGGAGATTGTTGGCATTATGATGCATGTGTTGTACTTGATGGAAACCCACTCATAGAAGAACAACTCACTTATATACATATAGATGAATCTACAGAAGAGATATCAGATGTGACTGAATGCATGGGATGCAGGACAGCTCAAAGGAATCAGATGATAGTTCTCAGTATGACAAGTTAGCTTTGCCATCAAGTCCAAAGGGGGAGATTGTTGGCATTATGAGACAAGTGTTGTCCTTGATGGCAAATCACACAGATGTCAGATCATATTGCAGTAGATCAGTAGCAAATATTTGATGATCAGACTACAAAGAATGATGAAAGAAGAGTATATATGTAGGTTCAGAGTATATACGCAGGTTCACTATATACCAAGTAGGGTATACACGCAGGTTAACTATGTACCAAGTCACGTATACACGCAGGTTCGTTATATATCAAGTAGGGTATACACGCAGGTTATACATGCAGGTTCTCTATATACAAAGACGTGTATACAAGCGAGATTGCTGATCAAAAGTCGCGTATGCGTATGCACGCACTTTCATGCACGAAAAAGCACGTACATGTGGGAAAGCTTATTTTTGGGTCCGTGGTATTTAGACCTATTGTTTTGGTCCTTGATATTGAATCCGAAGTGTTGAACCCAGGTATTGGGTCCCTAGTATTGGTTCTCAATGGTTTTGGACCATGGTATTGAGTAAGGCCTAAGACTATAAAAGGAGAAGAATATCATTAGGCAAAGGCATTCAGAAAGTCTTGAATATCTGATGAAGGATGAGATTTAGTATGCAGGTTATGGGTTCATGATGAATTGCTTGATCTGAGCTAAGGAGGAATCTCACCGGTTGATGGAGAACAAGATCTAAGGATAGATCAGGATCAAATGGTTTGAAATGAACTATCTCTATATGGTTGATTGTGCTTATTCTAGATCTGTATACTAACGCTTGTAATGTTCTGACCTGGGCATAACTTAAGTTTGAAATAGCTGCAAGTCATGATTGAATATTTATAGATCTGTACGTGGGTTGGCTCTGGTGAAAGCGTGTACGTACGCAGGTTTGGCTCATCGTAGTAGTGTATACATTATGAAGTATGATATTTGAAGTTGCAGTTGGGTCTGATTGTTATTGCAGAGTTCTGTTGTCTGCTCTGTGTTCTGGCGACTGTGTTGTTGACAGGGTTTCAGTGTTTCAGTGATTCAGAAATTGATGATGCTAGTATTGATTGTTTTGTGCTTCAATGATATTGATGGGTCCAGTATGAAAATTGGATGAAACGTGGCCTTCAGATTATAGTGTTGTGCTTCAGGAGTATCCAGTCTAAAAATGTATGAAATGTGGTCCCTCGAGGATGAAAGGAGATTGTAGGTCGATGCCTACGTACTAGTACATCAGCCAGTACAAGAGCAAAGGGGGTGGCAGCTCCCTTCCAGTAGCAGCTAGAGAACAAGTGAAGATTGGAGCATTTAGTAGGCAGGCACCTATGTACTAGTAAATGGATCAGCAAGTACAAGAGCTAAGGGGATTGTAGCTCCCATCCAGGAGAGTTTGGAAAACGAGAGAGGGTTGTAGCCCTCTACAGGTAGAAGCCTGCGTACTGGTATAAGACTGCACCAGTACAGAACTATTGTAAAATGAAGTTTCTTATTAAAAGAAGATAGAGATGACTTGCAGCAGGTGGTTTTCACCCGCATTGGGTTTCCACCTTATATCATGGTGTTCATGTGTGCTTCTTGTGTGTGATGATCTGTTCTATTTTACTGCACCTGCTTATTGTACATATGGTTAATGAAGTTCTGATGCACTAACTAAAGATCAACAATTAATGGATTAACTTAAACATAAGTATTCTGGATATACGCTAGTTTCATTAGACACAGTTGCATATACACGCAGGTTCCCTTAATTGAAGTAGCGTATATGTATCTAAGTATGGAAATGAAAAAGTTTTATTGATTTGATAACACTGATTCACCCCCCCTCTCAGTATTATTTCCAACATTTCATGTCACGATGGTTCTGCTATCCAGGATGCTTCAGGCGATGGGAGCGAGCCTCACGGTGGTGGTGGAGGGCTACACGGCAGTGCCTCCGTGGACGCGGCGGATGACTGGGCTTGCCCAATCATCGAGGAACCCATCCCCGATGACGACAGTTAAGTTTACATGGCCTCCGGGCAGTCGAAGGTGGCAGACAGAGTTTCGGCAGAGGCGGACTGAGGTTAGATCTTGGCCGGCTATGGCTGCCTTGGTGACTTATATCTGGTTCTTTTTGGATTTTGATAATCTTAAGATGGATGTTGGTCTCCTTTCTGGTCTCCTTTCTGGACCAAATGTCAGGGTTTTGTCTTACTGTGTTTTTTTTTTTGTGGGGTTTAGTCTCAAAACTGCTATCATTTTCAAAGGCTATGGTCTTGCTAGACTGGTTTCCCCAATGTTGGGGCATTCCATATTTTGATAAAACCATGATAAATTGGCTCGAGGCTCTGTCCTCTTTGTATATTTTCTTTACATATTAATAGATTACTTTTACTTAGAAAAAAAAAAAAATATATATATATATATATATTTCAAAGGCTGAAACTTTTTAAGTCAACGGACACCAATTCTTGTTTTAAAAAATAAAGTCAAACCTTTTAAAACAATGGAAGGCGTCATGACACCATAGCATATCAAATCACTTCCGATGTGAAAATTCTTGGCTCCAATGCAGGCACTTGGTTGCAGCATTCAGTGCCAACATGAAAACTCCACCATATTAGCAGGCACTTGGAGGCATTTGGTTACAGCGTTCAGCTCAACAGCAAAACTCCACCGTATTAACAAGACTCTTTGTAGCAATACAATACCCTTGCAGATTTCTCCTCCACGACACTGGGTATCGCTCAGAAGATTTTGAACAGCTCTTTCTCACGTAGAGCAAACAGCTGAAGCAACAGACTAGCTTCAGAAGAATAGAAACCCAGCGATCACAACAACACTGCAATATTCGCAGCGACTCCTTAACAACAACACACTCCCTGATAGCCACATCGTCTGCACAGACTTTTCACAACTACAGAATCTCTTCACTACTGCAACCCTTCGAGAACACTTAACAATACACAACCTCCTTCAGGCTGGCTCTGATACCATATCAGAGAACAGAATCACACTCATAACTTGTTCCTTTTATTACTAAACATTGCAATTTATAGACATCTTCAGCTACAGACGAGCAATAACTGCGCCAAATGATATTTATTATCTACTGACTACGCTGACTATTGAATAGTGATCAACGTCGTTCGTGATTAATACTTGACACAACTCATCATTAATTTGAACAAGACAAGGATTGCATTGCAAAAGAGGAAAAGCAATGAACTAATAGTCCCATAGACTATTGTGGACGTTAAAATATCATTTCATTTCATTTCATATTACCAACAAGGCACTTCTACACCTTCGCACTATTTAGTGTTCGTTAAAAATTATTTTTCGTGGCTAGAGGCCGAAATAACTACATATTGTGGAAAATGCATGCATTCTCCAATAATGAAGAAGAAATTTGTATCTTGCACAAAGATGCACAATTTTAATGGTAAAAATCAATTAATTAATGGTAAAAAAAATTGTATTGCAATTATGCATGCATTTTCCAATAATGAAGAAGAAATGTGTATCTTGCACAAAGATGCACAATTTTAATGGTAAAAATCAATTAATTAATGGTAAAAAAAAATTGTATTGCAATTATTAATCAGGCTTAGAAATACTATATACAAAAAAAATTCGAAAAATACTATATACAAAAATTTAAAATAAAAAGTTATTAAATATATTATATTTTAAGATTTAAAATATATAAATTATTAAATATTTATACACATGGAGATGGTAGAATATATATTTATATTGTTTTATAAAATTTATTTCAAGTGATCTATATTGTGTAATTGTTAAGTTTAATGTCACATTACATATAGGTGTGAAAAATTGATAAGTCATTTTAAGTTTATATAATTTGTAATATCTTTTGAATTAATAAATAATTGCAATCTTGTTGAGTTTTATATGTGCGTATTAATTTTAGCACTCATTATCGATTGTTGTTTGTTATGATATAGAATGTTTTTCAATTACTTAGCCCAATGTTTGTATATATATTATCCCTTTTTTTATTAAGAAATATAATAAGGATATTGATATTATAGGCAAAAGTAATTTTATTAATGATATTTATGCTTGAAAATGATTTTATTTATTTATTTTTGTATGTTATTATAAGTAGATAATTGTAAAAATTAGTGTAATTATAGATATTAATATTTTTTTATTATTTTTAATAATGCATTTTGAATTTTATGATTGTTACTGATGGTATGAAAGCAAGATTCAATATTTTAGGATCATGAATTCATTATTTGATTATGAATGAAAGTTGATTACTATAATTTTGAAGTTTCTTTTTATAATAAATTATCATGAATGGAAAAGGAATAACAAGTAGTTGTAGGATTGCTAGGAGTTAGGATATGCAACCTACACCTCTAGACTCTCCAACAAGGGAAGAAAAATGTATTTAAAAAAAGAACATGTATCTGTAGGAGAAGTAATGTACATGATGCATTCATTCCAGAGAATGTTTGATACATTGATGAGTAAACTTGAGAGAGAAGGAGGAGGAGTATCCATTTATGTTGAAGGATCACAAATCCTACTAACAACCATATGCATAGAGAACTTGAGAAGATAAAATTTATGGAGTTTTGTGGATCCACAAATAGATGGGTAGCTAAGACTTGGTTAGAGAATATGGTTATTTGCTTGTTTTGAGAGATTACACTTCTAACCTCAAGATATGAATGGGGATCTTCCAACTAAAGGGAAGTAACTCATAGTGGTGGAAGACACTTCTTTCACAATTAGAGATTGATATATCCAAGGTTTCCTATGAGTTATTTGAGGAGTGTTTTTTAGAATTCTATCTATTAAAAGAATCCATTGAGAGACAATTGAATGAATTCATTGCATTGAGATGGAGAAATAGATCGGTGCCCGAGTATGAAGCAAGATTTATGGAATTGAAGAGATATGCCACATATTTAGATATCACAATTTTCAGTCAACAAATTTGTTTATGGATTAAATTATAATATCATAGCAAAGGTGAGGATTCTAATACCTCATACCTTGCATGAGGTCATCCAAAGGGCCATTATAGCTGAAGAGGAGATTATGAACAGTGGATAGTATAATAGACTATCGAGACTTGGCTCAGAAGTTCAAGGATTAACACCATCATAATGAGTTTTTAGACCTATGATAGTATGCAAAGGTGTGCCAAAGGGATTAATTATTAATATATAGAGATGACCAACTGGAAATGATAGACCTTCATATTAATTTCCAATACAATCTAAATTTTGTCAAATACAATAGACATGATGTACATAGTCGAGTAGTAAACCCATTTTTTTGCAGTCAAGTAGTAGGAGTCAACCTCGTAAGGCAAGGTGTTGGACTGCGGAGGACCACATTTCCAAAGGGATTGTCCTCAAGAAAAAGGAGAGCTAGTAGAGAGTAGAGCTAGACAATAGTGGGAGATTTGGGAAAAGCCCATAGAATTCATCTAGTGAAGAATAATCGTCAAGATGAACATCAATCTATAGTGTTGGAAAGTTTAGGTAAGATTTTGACCATAGTTTTCCTATATTCATAGATCCATGAGCTACTAAAAGCTTGATATCTTATGTTTCAATGTCTATATTAAAGATAAAAGAAATAGAAGATGTTAGTCAAGTAGAAATGGCATGGGGTGTGAAGTAGGGTGTTTAATAAAGGATTGTGAGATTTACTTAAATGTTTATGTAACTCAAGTATCTCTTTATGTGATAGTATTTGGATCCTACACCATAGTTATATGAATAGATTGGTTACAAAACCATGAAGGAATGTTGGATTGTAAAAATAACGTACTTTACTTTACAGATAATGGAAGTCATAAAAGAACAATAGTTGAGAAAATAGAAGAGTATCACTATGGTTCATATCATCTTTCTTTTCTTTTCTTTTCTTTTCAACACAATCGGATATTGATTATATTGCAAAAAAAGAAAGGAGCATGATCCTATTACATTCGGTGGGGTTTGGATTCAAGTAGAAAGATAAAAATGGGAGCACAGTCCCTATTTCTAAGCTTGAATCCAATATTCTATGTATTCCTTTGACTAGCTTGGCATATTGCCTTACATATTGTCCTAGAAGTAAAATAAACTTGAAATACATTAAAATTAATTGATTTTTCAATGCTGGTTGACTGACTTCTCCTATTGAGAGTGGTGCTTCTTACTTTGCTGAGCGGGGTTTTCCCCTTCCTGCCTCTGAGTGATTGACTTGATATAGGCTATGGCATCCTCAAGATGCTTGCATTTGTTTTTGAGTTCTAGTATTTCGGCTTTCTGATTATCTATATCTCTTTGTTTATAGATGTTCTCCCTTCTCATTTCCAGCCTAAGTTCCTAGAGTGCATCATTGAACCTACCTATCATAAACTTATTTGCCCTACATGTTAGGAAACCGTCATTTTTTGCAACTCTTTCAATAGGATTGCACTCCATTTTGATCCACTGACTTGCTATATTTTTTGCAGATTTTCTATTCCCTTGTGTGTGCTCTTGTTGTTCTTACTGTCATATTTAGTATGCCTTCTGCTGATATTTTTTTGCTCTACTTCATTGTCCTTGAGAGAAGAATTTGACCTATAACAGCCTATTACCACCCAATAGAGAATGATACACAGCAACGCCTAATCTGGAATAGAGGAGATGCTCTGAACTCAATTTGAAGAGATGCTTTGTAGCCAATTTCATGAAATGTCTACCGGGATTTTTGCGATGGCTAAGTGGATAATGAAGAAAACACAATGAGAAGACAAATGACTCTGTAGGAGATGATGAAGATTTCGATAAGAGGGAGACTCACTAATATATTGACACAGAGAAATGAAGACACAGAGCAGAATTCTATATCGATTCAAGGGTGGGATACACATGATGTTGTTGAGTACACTATGTTTGTTGGGGGTAACGAAGTTACAAATGCTATTACCATGTTTGGAGATGGCTGAGAGTGTAATGGAGAACTCGCAGAGGGAAGGCGAATGACTCAGGTGTGTGAAATCACCTAACTGAGAAAAAGGTTCACTGATATCTTGACACAAGTAACTGAAAATGGATAACTGAGAGCTTTTGTGATTCAAGGGAGAGTTACACAGGCTAGCATTGAGATCACTATACCTGTTAATGAACATGTGGATACTCCTATTGCGGTGATTGATGATGGGCATTCAATTGCAATTTATGAACTCACATTTTCTTTGAAACTTTACACTGATATGACAGATATCAGCTCGATTCGGGCAGAGAATATTTCTATCCTCCTTGGCCTGTGGGCTTGGGATGGTGGCAGATTTGTTTTGGATTTGTTGATTATACTCCTGTAGATACCCATTGAGTACCTCTGCTAACATATCTACCTTACGATCTTCTATTGTACTCTCACTGTTGTTTTGATTTTGCTCATATTTTTTTCCAATGTTTTGCTCTTTCCTCATGAAGAATGTAATAGATTATGGGATGGAGCTACAATATATTTCTTTATTTTCCTTGATGCTTCCCACTTCTCTTTTTGTTTCCTTATTAGCAAGGTTATTAGCCTTTTTATTATGTTCTCTCAGAACATGTTTAAAGCTGACCCTTTGTAAGCCTTTTAGATTCAATCTTATCCTCTTGTAGATTCTATTCATTACTGAATTATTAGGATTTTACTTTTGATCATTGCTTCAATAACAATTGCAGAGTCTCCTATTATTATAGGATCTTGAATTTCTTTCTTTTTTAATATCCTTGAGCCTAATAGTAGACTATAGGCTTCAGCTTTGTTATTTGTGGTTTCTCCTAGGCCCCATTCGTAGGCGACAATCTCTTTCCCATCTGGATCACTTATCGCTCCTCCTGCTCCTGCCTTCCTTGGGTTGTTTTTCAATGCCCCATCGAAAAAATACTGGGTCTATTTTGTTTCTTTCTCCACTCTTCGAGTTCTTTTTCACTCATCCTTAGTTTCCAATTTCTTGTTGTAGGAGCTTTCTTTGGTCCTGTTTTCCTAGTGTTTTCCAAAATAGCTTTCCTAATCCAATCTCTCTCCTCTTGCTAAAGATTGTTGTGATCCACTGCTAACATCCCTTTAGTGTTTAAAAATTCTAAAATTAATCCCCAAGTTTTTGATAAGATTTTACATGTTCTTTCCTTTTAATCTTTGAAGATGCTTTTATTTCTAGTTAGCCAAATATGTCAACACAATACTGTTGGAAGGCATTTCCAGAGCCTCACTATTGTAGCCTTTTTCTTTGTAGAGTAAGGTAATTCTTCTCCCATGCTTTATAAAACTCAGAGAAAGTGTTTGTGAAGTTTAAATTGATTTCCAGTGGACTTGAAATCTGCTTCTAGCATTCTCTGGCTATCCTACATTCCAAGAAGAGACGTTGTATGGACTCTTGTTCTGTCAAGCACATGGAGCACCTAGAGGGACCCTGAATTCCTTTTTTTTTAAGTTTTTAGTAATTAGTATTTTTCCCTTGAGAAGATTCCATGTAAATGCTTTTATTTTAGGGAGGCATTCAGTTTTCCAGAGGCTCCATTCCTGATGGTTTTGGTGATCTTGAAGTGCTTTGTATCATGTTTTAACCATGTATCCTCCTCCACTTGGATCCCAAACAAAGTCGTCCTCTTCCTCGATACTTATGGGCGATGCCCCTTTGAGGTGATGCTTTAACTTCTCCCATTGTCCTTTTAAATTTAAGGGGATTGTTGTGATGTTCCACTCAAGCCAAGTTTATTGTTCCCATGCTGAAATTGAATGAAGAGTGTTCAGCCCTCTTTCTGTCATCCATCTTTGTATGCCAAGGAGGTCCAATTAGAGGGTTAGAGGCTCTTTTCCCATTATTCTATCGTCCCAAATTGACACCGTTTTCTCATTTCCCATATTTTTAGATATATGATTCCTGATTGAGGGGATTATTTTCTTTACAAGTTTCCAAACTTGCATACAAGGCCTCATAGGGATGTTGTCTATCAAAAACTTTGTTCTGGTTTGATTCAAGTATTTTGTGGTGAGGGATTTTTTCCACCAACTTTCCCTTCCGGTTATCATTCTCCATGTTATTTTCATCCCTAGTGCAGCGTTCATTAAACCTGGTCAACGAATGGATAGACCTCCTTGTTCATATGGTAGTGTGACTTGATCCCACTTTACCAAGCTAAACTTTTTGTTCTCTTGCTTTCCTCCCTGCCAGAGAAATTTTCTTATGATTAGTTCCATTTTCTTGTGTGCGCTTGTCGGGGCCAAAATAATCACATACTAATATATTTGGAGAACTGAAAGTAGTGCCTTAATCATAATCACCCTGCCTACCATATTGAGCCACAATTACCCATTTTTGTATTTTGTCTTTCATTTTTTCAACTTGTTTGTTCCATACTTCAGCTTTCACATTATCCTTGGTTATTCAAAGTCCTAATTAGGTGAAGTGCGCCCATCTTGCTTGTGTTGGAATCTCAAGGATTTGCGAGATACTCTGCATTATTCTTGGTGGAGTGTTCCAACCATATATTCTACATTTCGATTGTTTAATAGCCCTCCGGATACCTGAATAAAGTCATCCAGGACTTTTTAAAATCTTCTTGCTATTATACTTTATGCCCCTCTCAATAAAAGGGTGTCATCAGTAAAAAGGGAATTATTGATATTTTTTACTCCTCTTGCAATTTGGATACCTGTAATTTTTTTCTTTTATTTATTTTTCTAATGCAGCACTAAGCATTTCAACCATTATAATATATAGGAATGTGAGAGTGGACATCCTTGTCTCAACCCTCTTGAGCTCTGAAAGTTATTGTTGGGTCTTCCATTTATTAGAGGCGCTATCCAAGGGGTCGATATGGAGGCTTATATGCTCTCTATTATGTCTTGAGAGAACCCAAATTTTTTAAGAACTGTTGTTAGATATGTGTGGCTGACTCTATCAAAAGCATTTGCCATGTCTAGCTTTATGATAATTCCTTTCTCTTTCCTTTGAATGCTAGTATGGATAGCTTCCTGAACAATAATCACATTGTCAATTATTTTCCTGCTAGGGACAAATCCACTCTAATTTTCAGAGATTACTTCAGGGAGAACTCTCTTGATTCTATTGGCTATTATTTTTGTGATAATTTTGTAGGAGGAGTTACAGAGAGATATTGGTCTATATCTGTTGAAAGTTGTTGGATTGGAGTCCTTTGGTATTAGAGCCAGATAAGATGATTTGGTATTTCCTCCATTTTTTTTTAATACATTTTTAATCATTCTCAGAAAATATTTTTTTATGACATTCCAGTGCTGCCTATAAAAGGCGATTGTGAAACCATCTGGCCCCGGAGCCTTGTTTGGATGAAGACTCCATATTGTTGCCAACACTTCTTCTTCAGAGATTTCTTTGTTTATTTCTGAATTTTGTTCATCACTTATTTTTTTTGAATGTGTTGTAGAAAATCCTCGTGATCTGTTGGTTGTTCATTTGTTGTTAATAGATCTTTGAAGTGGTTATGGGCTGCTTTTTTTAATTCCTCCACTCCCTTTATTTCTTGCCCATCCACTTTAATTTGATCTATCTGATTTCTAGCTCTTCTCATTTTCATTGTGTTGTGAAAGAAGGCAATATTTTTGTCCCCGACTTTCAGCCAAAGGCATCTGGATTTTAATCTAAGCTCTTCTTCCTTCCTATTTTGTCTGTATATTTCCCAAAATAATTCCTTTTCTTTCAAGTAGTCCTGCTTATCCTCCTCTTTGTTTTCCTTTTCTTCTTGCATGTTGTCCATTTTTTTTGCAGCTCTATTTTCCTTTCTTTTTTTTAAATTCATTCTCTCTTGCCCATATTTTTAGCTTTATTCTCAGATTTTTTAATTTTGTTTCCCATACATAATGGGGTGATCCTGTAATGTTTTGTGCCCATCCCTCTTTGATTTGAATTCTGAAATCTTCATTATTGTCCCAGATTGAGTTGTATCTAAAAGGAAGAGGACCTTGGTTGTCCGTTTTGCCCACAATGATTACTACTGGTTTATGATCCGATGTTGTTGTATGTATAATTTTGGACTTGACAGAGATGTATTCAGATGTTATGTTTTCTTGAACTAAAATTCTGTCCAACCTCTCCTTTATATTACTCTTGCCCACTCTCTTCTTGCTCCATGTGTATTTCCAATTACTTGGTGGGATGTCAATTAAATTGTGCTGCTCCATTATTGCTTCCAGGGCTTCTCTTGACAGGTCCGCATGATAAGTCCCTCCAAATTTTTCTTCTATCTTTCTAACCAAGTTTAGATCACCTCCCAAAATTATTTTCCCATTTTGACTTTCTATTAGAGCTTCTTTTACTGAGTTCCAACATTGTTCTTTTGCTTTATAATGGTTTGGAGCGTATATGTTGATGAGGCTGTAATTTTCCTTTGTGTTGATTTCGTTTAATTCAGTTTTGATCCAATGCTTATCGATTTTTTGATTTGTCATTTCCCATTTCCCTTTTTTCCAAAGGGTGCAAATTACTCCTGAGGCTCCTATTGCCTCAAGCGCTAGTCCTTCATAATTTTTTAATTTTTGTATCATTTTTCCAGTTTCTTGACTGTTTGTTTTGGTCCCATGGATCATGAAAATGTTTGGCACTTCTTGCATTAGGATGTCTCTTGCTGCATTTACTTTATAGGTTGTACCCAGACCACGACAGTTACAAGAGACCACTATCATTATTTATTGATTTGATGGTGCACCATACCCTTCCCTCTCTATTGATTTTTCTCACTGTTTCCTGTGTTTTCCCAAGGAAGGAGTCAATTAGTTGCTGAGTGCCTAGATCCATCTCTTTGGCAGTTGCTTCATCCCTTATTTCCTAGTTAGATTTTCTACCTATTTTTTTTTGGTGTTCATTGATTTTTAGAGTCTCTTTGGATTGGTTTCTGGTTAAGATACGATCCATTGATGGAGGGGGAAGGGAAGAGCGAGGGTTTGAAGGGAGGGAGGACAAGAAAAGGGAGTTATGGGAATGCGATGGGGATCAGGAGTGTCTTCCAAGGGCCCAAAGGGGTTCGAATTTGTGAGGGGTGGAGGGAGGGCAACGGAAGGAGATGGAGAAGAAGTTTCATTTGATACATGGAGCTACAAAGATGGAGGGGGAGGTTGCCTGTTGGTGGATTTCTTCCTTTTTACTTGCTCCCATTTATTTTCTGGTTCCTCAGCACTTTCATTTTCTTTTTTTTTAGAACATCTATTTGCAAAATGATCATATTCGTGACATACCTTGCATTTGAATGGAATTTGTTCGTAGTCCAGCTACTGTATATGCGTCCATTGATCTACCTTGATCTTTATCGCTTCTGGGATCCCTTTTCCTAGATCCACTTCCATGCATATTCTGGCACATGCATGCATATTGTCCTTTGGTTCACATCTATCTATATATATCCCTACTGCATTTCCTATGGCCTTTTATTGACTCATCTCCTCACAAGTGTAGAGGGAGATGAGGTAACCTGACCCATACTGGCACTGCACTTGGCACATCCATTTCAGGATCGAAATCTGGAGTCCATCGATTTAAGTATAGTCCTCTGGTATCCATGAAATATGGGCCATTTCTGAATATTAGATCTTTGTCTTCTTTTGTTTCAAAATGAAAGGTGTAGTATCCTCTTCCGCAGAACCTTATTGAGATTTTCCCATTGATGGTTGAGCTCCAATTTCTTTCGACCCATCTTTGAACCGATTTGGGTGATGGCCATAGCCCAGTGAACTATCCAACTAGACCACATTCAGCAAGAGACAGCACTGCTCTGCGAGGGAGAGCAGGGGAAGAGAGATTTATGGGATATCATCGAGCTTTTTAACAAACTTGTTTACTGTTGGCCTGATTCTTGAAGGTCATGTCGCAACTATAAGAGAGGCAAATGCATCAACTACATCTTCATTTCCTTGAAGTAGATCTGGAGGTGATTCTCCCTCTTCTGGGGGATCCATTGGCTTTGAGATCTCAGCAGCAGTAGGTTGCTGGGTGGCGGTTGCGTGCAGAGAGAGAACCCGCTAGGTCTTGTAGGTCAGGCAGGGGCATGCACGCGATTTGGAACATGTGTTGGCATATTCATATCATCTTTACAACTAAATAGGAGTATGTGAAATGGACACAAGGCTTATGTTGTAATATATATGGATGAAAAGAAGGACTCAATAAGCTTAGTAAAGTGTCATGTATTAATAGAATTCAAAGATGTACTTTCAAAGGAATTTCCTAGATTAGCATCTAAGGGGGCCTTGCAATGGGCATCTTGTAGGCCCAGCTACAATACCATTTTCACCTAAACATGTATAGTTTAACCTTGCTTGATGTGCATTTTGGATGTTTTACATATTTAATTATGAGCTGATTAAGTTACTTAAGTAGTATGGTAGTGCTCGTGTTTTTGTTTGATTATGGTACAAATAATGCATTAAATATGACAATATGTGATGAAAGGGATTTAATCAATAACCTCACAACAAATTAGGGATCTTGATATCAAGGTAACTAGCACTCAGTCGAGACTACTCGATTTCACCCATGAACACCTCATCCAATTTTAGATTAGATCTAGCCAACATAATTACTCCAAAATACATGATCCCCTAAGCTCGAGATTTTGGAGGGAATCATCCCACCTATCAAGTGGGTTGTTCCCTATTATTTATGTATAGAATGAGATTCAAAATCATCTAGAAGTTTTTTAAGGTTTTTGTTGTATTCTTGCTTTTAATCTCAAGAAAATTTTAGCTAGCCAGACTTATTGGATTATGTATTATGTTCATTACTTTAATGGAAGAATTATTCTACTTGGTTGTCAGTGATCCTCTTTATTTTCTTTGAGTACCTTAGGGAGGGTCTAGCCAAAGGACTTCAAGAAACCTTCTATATTGTTCTTTATTTTCGTTTCTCTTTACATTTGTCATTTATTCATAATTTTCTATTATAAAAAATCTAGAAACACAATTTTACTTTCATTTCGAAGATTAATTTAATGACACAATCATTTTACTAAGTACATATTTGATTTGCATGGTTTGTTTTAAATTATTTTAGTAGTGTGCATGAAAGGAAAGACATATCATTTCCTTTCAGTTCTTTCTTTAACCCTCTATGCAAGATTTGTAGTTTGTACAACAACCCCACTATTTTATGAAAAAAATCTTAAAATAATGAGACCCCTACCAAAATTTTCAAACTTTTCTTTATTTTTTAGTTTATTATAATTGATTTTGCATGATTATTTTCTTATTGATGCATTATTTTTGTTTTGATTAATGAATTTATTTTATTTCATTAGATATGAATTTACTTTAAATCAATGGAAATATTATTCAAAATTTTGGAATGTAATGGTTTTGTTGGAGTCACAATCCAGATTAGGAGTGAGAAAAATAACACATATATCTTGATTTGGACTTTTCAACTAAGTTTACTTTTGTCTCTCGGTCTAGGATATTCCTTAATGAGTCTTTTCGTAATCTTTCGAATCATGAATATTCGAATACTAGATATCCAAATCTAGAATACTCTTTATTGTGGTATTTTAAGAATACACCTAACCTGTGGAAATCCAGATCTGCTTTTCATGGAAAATAATATAAAGTGAGTCTATCATTAATCAATAATATTTCCTTTATTAAGAAATATCCATATTTGAGATTAACTTAAAATAGCATTATTCAAATGTTTCAGATACCTAATATTTGGGCCTAACATATATATCCAAATATTTGAGTCCAATAAATGGAAGTGATTATTTGTATTTGAATCTAGGTTAAAATTTAAACACCCATTAAATGATTTGTCTTGACTTCGAATTCCAGATATCTTTTCAATTCCAATTCATATATTTTCTATATAGATTCAGGACTTTCGATCAAAGAACCCTTTGACAAGTGTTAATGACACCTAGATTTTAGATATATTTACCTATTTCGCTTTTATAACTGGGTACAAGTCTTTTAATTAAAAACCTTTTCTGCATACAACCTGACTTCCATATTTTTCTATTCAAATCTCAATTAGGTTTATATTCAGACCATGCTTTGTATTTGAATATAGAATCACTTTAGACATCTTCTTGGGGCATTTTTCTAAATATTATTGAATCCCATATATCAATTATTTTCTTTAAGAATAGATACATTAAAGTTTGATTGTTCCATTGAACAGATAACACCAACATTATTTGAATTTATATTCAAATTCATTAATTCACAATATGCAAAATTAATATGAGCAAACCAAAATAACCCCAAAATCTATAATTATTGTTACTTATCCCTTTTTGCAAGATATGTCTACTTTGTTAGTGGATGATATAATTGGTGCATACAATCAAAGCCCTATTAATAGTTAAAAGGCTCCAAAATCTACTATAAGAGTGAACTTTTGGATTATTATATGCTTTCATAAGAAACTCATTTCTCTCCTTCAATATTTAAATTTGGTAAATTTATTTGAATCTTGTTGATGGTTTTTCTAATTTCCTTTTGAGTTTAGGATTTGCACAGAAAATGAAAAATATAGAAAAGAGTAAGAAGAAAAAAGCAAAGTACTGAGAGCCAAAGGGAGGCCGAAGATAGGAGACCCTAAAGACATAGAATATGATGATGATAGAAATTCTAACACAACATTTTATTCAGACACCACTAATAATATAGGGCAAAGGAATTGTTTAGGATGGAAAGAATATATGAAATCTTTGAGGTTGGAGATTTTGCAATGAATATGATTAGATGAAGACACCTTAACTGGCATCAGAAATTTAGGTTTGCACAAATTTCTTACAAGGCCAATTATCGTTCCTTACTATGACATGGTACATTGGATTATCTCCCATGTCAATGTTAACACTTTTATAGTGGTTGTTGTAGTCTAGCAGAAAATGCACATTGGTTACCAGTAAAAGGGAAAATAGGAACTCACATAATCATATGCACTATAAGAAAGGTAGAAGAGACACAAAGTAGCACATAATCAACATAGCAGTATTTTATATTATATTCTATTAATGAGCAAAACAAACCACTATATTAATGTGCACACACACACACACACACATATATATATATATATATATATATATATATATATATCTATATATATCTATATACTATATATATATATATATATATATATATATATATATATATATATATATATCAACAGTTACAATAGTTTAATTATTAGAACTGGCTTTCCTTAACAGACTCAAACAATCGATTCGACTAGCAAGCTAACCAAATTTACAATACGTTTTCCTATGTCAAGTCGACTGGGCTAGTCAACTAAGTCGACTAGCCCCTCCAACATCTCCCCCACCCTCAATGCCTTCTTCATCTTGAAGAAGGGGGATATTTAGATACTTAAAAAAATTGAGATGATAAAAATTAAGGAGAGTGAAGCAGTGTCAAAAGATATCATTAATTTGTTGAGGGAGAAGGTTGAAATGGTGTTTTTTCATGAGATGTCTACCTCACAGTTGTGGTCAGTTGAACGCTTCTTGTCCTCCATCTGACGGCTTTAAGATTTAGACTCCTCTTCTTTCTATCTATGTCAGCGATCAGTCTCCTTCTACCTTAATTTCTTTTGAATTTGATCTATGTTCAGGGATCTAGCCACATCCTAAAAGACTTGGTTCAAAGAACTGATACTTAGGTCATGGGGGAGTCGGCTTAGACGACTATGGTAGAGATGTGACCTTTGGAAATCTTACTCTATGGATGATAGCCGATGCGAGCAATTGAAGATGTTGATCAATATTGACCGTTCTCTTACGGCTAGTCATGCTTGTGCTTCCATTGTTTTTAGTTGTGATAAACACTACACCTTGTCACCCACTATTATTTGTTGTGTTAGTCGTTAGTCGAATGATCCTTGTAGTTCTAATTGCTGCACTTGATTAAGAATTCCTTGTAAATATTCAGTGGCATTGGAGGCTTCTATTTTTCCTTCAGGTTTGAATGACTTCACGCGAAGACAGGTCATGAACAAGCATTTCTTGAGCCTTTACATGATTGCATGTTGAAGATAAATAGGTCAATCATTTGTTGAGAATTATGTTCAATGTGGCACCCTTGTCCAATGTTTGTTCCAATTCTTGCTTAGCTTGAGAAAAATATCTATAAGCATTATGAATAACAATCGACATTTCCTGATTCTCGTGCATTGTTACCTTTTTTTGAAGGTCAGTCAATTTAGTTGTTCATCATGGTAAACCAATTCTTAGACAAGTTGTTTAACTACAACAAGTGGATCATCAACTTCAATTGGAATATTGTTATGAATTTTTTCTACTCCCCAGTTCCTGTATTCCAACCAAACCTCCCTTTCTTGATGTTTTATCTGCTTAAGCTTATTACTGTCTATCAACCTCTTCTTCCATCTCCTCTTAGATTCCGTAATGAAATTTTGTAAGAAAGATAATACGTGTCGATTTGAGGCATCCTTAAGTTCAAATAATCTACCTGATGTATCCTTCAATAAAGGCTTTTGTATTGTCGGTGTAGAAGTACCTGGTGTAGTTGATTGATCCTGAGGAATATGAGGCTTGGTCGTTGGGGTATTAGTGTATGTGTCATTTATGGATCAATCTTTTATCGACAAACCTTTTGTTACATTGTTCAACTTGGTGTGCTCTTACGAGATTTCCTATGTGTCGACCTACTGAGCGGGTTGTGTGTCAACTTATGAAATGGTTTGTGTCTCACCCTGTGGAATTGTTTGTGTGTCAATCTGAATATTTTGTGTGTCTACCTGAATAGTCTACGTGTCAACTTGAGTAGGTTACGTGTCGACCTAAGTAGTTTGCATGTCGACCTGAGTAAGATGCATGTTGACCTGTGTAGTCTACCCTTCTCCACCATGTACTTCCTCAGTAATAGGTGTTGGAGACACACGAGGTGAATCAAAAGATAAGTTAATTTTTGAGACTTATACTTTTTGCTTCCAGGCCCTACTCGATTAACCTTGAGTACGATGTCATATTAGAGTTTTCTTTGGTGAATTTGACTAATTCAATTGTTGCTATAGTTGGGCCTACTGCTCATCCATTAGCTTATACCTGATTGTTTCAATAAATATATCCTTAGCTTGGCCCAAGGATCATAAAATTGTGGGTCCAATAGATGACCCAAGAAAATGTTATGACCCCCTCGGCTTCATCACCACTTTGCCTTTTGTTTGATTGTCATATAGGACCTGTTTTGCAATGGCATCTAATCTATCCTTTATTTGAGGATCTCCAAACCTGATATCTGTAAAAGTTTCTTTCCAGTTTATTCAAACTCCTAGCGTTTCAACTTGAGTTGAACTATGTGCTTCCCTGCCTGCGGAATTTTGAGGGGATTTTGACAGAGGCACTGATAAATTAACTTTAAAGGGTTTTGTTTACAATGCTACCTCATGTTCCTCTTCCTAATCTGCATCTATCAGTGGTAGAAGTACATTGACTAGGGATCTTTGGGCGATGATGGAATCAAAAACATAATATTAGTTTGTTGACTCAGATTAGCAAATATATGGTTGACAGTTGGTTGGTATGGGAGTTCCTGGGGATCGACATCACTAGAGTCGACATACCAGACTTTGGTTGTGTTTAGGCATAATTGAATATGTGATGTAGTGGAAAACAAAATTCGGGTGTGTTGGGGAACCCTCCATCTACTAGAGACCAAATTTAGGTTTAGTAGTTAATTTTTGAATATTTCACGAGGGAAAAGGAACCAATGTTGTATTCTAGCAAAAAGAGTGCATTGGTCACCAATAGAAAGGACAACATCACTCACATAATCATATACAAGATAAGAGTGGTAGAAGAGACATAAAGTAGCAAAGAACCAACAAAGCAATACTTTATATTATCTTCTCTTAATGAGAAACCAAACCATTACATTTATGTGCATATATATATATATTTACAACATTTTAATTGTCGAAACCGACTCCTTAATCAACTCAAACAGACGACTCAACTAGCAAGCCAACCGACTTTACAATATGTTTTCCTATGTCAACTTGATTGGGATAGTCGACTTAGTTGACTATTCCCCCCAACAGTGATTAAATATAAATCATTTATCGATAGTTACAATAGTTTAATTGTCGGATCCAACTTTCCTTAACCAACTCAAACAATCGACTCGACTAGCAAGCTAGCCGATTTTACAATATGTTTTCCTAAGTCAACTAGCCCCTCCAATAGTGGTTAATCATGCTAAATAAGTAGTTGGGTCCTTTACACCTGAATACGTAAATCGAATGTACAAGTTCGACCCTCCTATAATTTGTTTACATAAACAATTCTTACAAGATTTTAAAGAAAAATATTTAGGTGCAGGTCAAACAAAGATGGATAAATTAATTAAGGATTGGTGTTATGACCCTGACTCATTCAAAATCATGCTAGATAGGCACTGCCCAATTCAAATGTTGAAAAAAAACCTACAAACTAACTACCACAATGTTATGTAGATTGTATGGTGAGGAGGATCTCCAACACTTTAAACTGTAATGGGTTCCCTTGATGTATCAACTTGTTGATAATGGTAAAAAATTCAATCGGGCAAAAAATCTATCTTCCATCATCCTATAAATAGTCAATAGGGCCTTAGAATCCCCTCTAGGGTTTGGAGTTGGATTCTTTATGTCATCCTATTTAATGGATGCAGACCTTCTTTTTTATGAAGTGAAATTAATCACTTGAACAAAAGCATATTCATGTTTATTACTCTGTGCTATGAGAAAGTGAATGCAAGAGTCACTTTTATGATAAATGTGACAAGTTTATGGCCCCTATACATGATTTCTTATTTGGTAAACCAGCTTCCATGTTTACAAAAGAAGATAAAGGTACCATGAAAGAATTGGGGGATTGGTTTATTGATGAATGTTTTCCTACATCACGATATATCATTGTGCTACAACCCCTCATTTTTTACCAAGGTATGTACCTAACAGGTTGGTATTAAGAGAAAGTGAATATCCAATAGTGGTTGCATGTATAACTAGATCACTAATTCAAAACTCAAAGAAATTATGGCCAACCTTTCTTTTAAATATTGGCATATACTTTTTGTTGAACCTCAAGCATGCCGTGAAAGAAGCCAAAATGTTGTTACATTGTGCAAGTTTTTATAGACATGATCCTAATGATATAGTAAATGTTCATATGAAATCAATTAGGTATTCAAAGTCATATGCACATGAAGGTAGTTCTTATGATTATATTTCAAAGGGGAATGAATTATGACAAAGTTTTAGTAAGAATATTTATGAAGGATGAGAATGAAAAAGCATAGGTTCAATATTTTCAAAAGGAAAGGAAAAGGTCATTTATCAAGGAGAAAAATATAATAAGTGGTATTGCTAGTATTTAAGAGGGTTATTTTATTGATTTGGAGGAAAGGATAAACAAGCAGATAATGAAAGTAAAAATGAACAATGGGACGTTGAAAACCCTATTCATGATTCTCATAAGGATGGAAATGATGAACAAGAACAACAAAGGAAGTACACAAATTATGAGATGTTGAATAGATAATTGTAAATCTAATTCAAGGACTACAAAGCACTTAGCAGGAAATTGAGAAATATGCACAAGAAAGGTGGGATATAAGTCAAAGTGAAGAAGAATGAATACACATGCAGATTGACTTACAACGAGATGAGTTAAAGGACAATCATAAGGATAATCCTTCAGAAGAGGTATTTAACACTGAGGTGAAAGTTTCTAAGTCACAAGACATAAATATTACTAACAACACCCCAACTCAAAGCACCATTACAATGAGTATTGAAATAATATCTTCCATATTTGTGATTACACCACTTGCTAATCAAAATGGTACCATAATTCAAGCATTATTGGATCTGAATCTATTAGAACATTTTGAGGAAACAATAGTTCCATCAGGGGACCATTTCGATATTACTGAAAATAAATTCATAGTGAAAAAAAGATGCAAAAAGAGAAAAGGGGGTTTGCTTGAACAAGATTCTTCCCAACATAATTTAGTTTGGAATATAGCAAGTTGGTCACCTAACGAAGTAGCGTAATAGACAACATCTGCATTAGGCATGTTTTCTAATGCCAATGCTTGATCAGTTAATGAGTTGACTAGTGAGTTAGATAAACACAGGTCTCTAGTTACATCAGCAAAGGAAAATTTTAGTAATAAAACAACAATAGAAGCAAAGCACCATAGTTATGTCAATCGGCTCAAAGAACAATTTAACGCAGAATTGATGAAAACAAAGGATTAACACAAATAGGAAGTGGAGATTAAAACAAGAGCATCTTAAGGAAACATAAGCTAAAAGAAAAGAGCATGGAATGAAATTTGAAGAATATTCTAATCCTTTCAAGGAAGAAACACTTCTTTACAATTAAAAGCAACAATGGCAAGTAGAATAAAATTATGTAGAATTTTTCAGGATTTAGACATTGATTATTAATTGACAACTAAAGGATAATTAGGAATATATATATATATATATATATATAAAATAAGTTAAATTAGCTACAACAATTTTATTGAAATGTAATGACAAAGTGGAATTTTAGTTGGATGATCATAAAAGTGCTCAAAGGACTTTGGAGAAAATCACATTCTGTGAGGCCAAAAGAACAACCGAAAAATGTCACAAAAATTTATACTAAAGAAAATTTGAAGATTCAAGTATCATTAAATGATTGGTGTGTTACTTATTCAAACATTAATGTATGGATTGGAAGGAAAATTAATAGTGCTCTACTCTCAAGAATTTTTCTTTAGTTATCATGGAGGACCACAAGATGCCATATGCTAAACCAATAAAACAAATTGAGTCTACTTTGCATAGAAGATATGGAGCAACAACAAGAATCCAACGAAGGAAATATATCAGAAATCAACTCATGGGATAATGAAGTTGTCAAAGAATTTGTGACTCTTTCTATTAAATATGTTATCACAATTTAGTTTCAGGATAAAGGGTTGAGAGGTATTAGCTTGGAGCAATTGTTTTAAGTTTTTCATAAAAAGTTTCAAGTGCGCTGACAATTAATTTTTCATCGTTGATTCGAAAAATTTAAAACGAGAGTGTTGGCAAATTATATTGCCACCTAAACTATCATCATTTAACAAATGGCGTTGATAAATTAGCTGGTGGGGCATAGGGTTTAAATTTTCCTAAAATGAAATTTTGTTGAATTTATTACCACTAAATGTGATCATCATTATCAACGTTGATGGTATGATCAAGGCACAATAGAATGATTGTGATTATACCAATTTTATTTTCACTTGTCTTTTCTAAACTTGAGATTTCATGTGAAGGGAATCATTGCAGGGTTATCATATAATGGTATCATCGTTTCCTTTTGTGGTAAGATATTAGTTAAGCTTCCATCATTGACATGAAAAGATCTTGATTTTATTTCCTCAATTTTTGTTGCTAGTTTTTAACGGTTATGGGAAAGAGAGGTTGATTGCATAGGGGAGAGCCTGAGGGACCTGAGGGTCCTGAGGCCATCAAAGCCATCCCAGAATTTTAGGAGAAATTCTAACGAGCAGGCTGGGAAGAGTTCCATTTCAAGTGTGATGATTTTCATGATGTATTGGTTTGTACCTTTGCAGAAGGATTTGACGAACAAAATGTAGCATTGTTGGCATTTCTTTCCCGATGATAGAGGAAACAATTGCAAAGACTACATGCCTCTAGATGGATGGGGATCGTTGGTTCAATAATTGAACTTTGGCAGGTATTGATATCCCTTTCTTTTTTAGGTATAAGCATAAAGACAAGCTCGAGCATTTGGAAGTGCAGAGATCCTATCTCAAAGCTGAGGATAATTCAAGCTTATTTTACCTACGAGGGACGCTACAACAGACTCGGCATGTACCACTTCAGATTTGTCGCTCATATTTTTAGACACGTCAAAATGAACATGAACTTATTTTTTGCTTATGAGTCTAAAAAAAATGTCAACAAGGATTCAAGCTAAACTAAATGCATCCCCTCACTATGTTTTCTATAAGAGCCTAATTAATCTTTTGATTGTCAACCATTTGAAAAAATTTAATAGAACATGGGAGCATTTCCTGTTTTGGGGGGATTCATAGAGTCAGGCTCTCCTAAATCCAAAATCAATAGAAAGAAGAAGAAACAAAAGAAACTTGTCGAGAACTCTAAGATCCAAAAACAAGGAACCTCGTCAATCCAAACCAAAAGCAAAAGGAAAGTCTCCCTGAGAAGGAAAACACAAACCATTGTTCCAGTCCCTGAGCTAAAGAGGGCTTACACAAGGAAAGGTAAACGGGTTGTGGAGGAAAAATCCTTATCTCCTCCTCGAGAGCCATCTCCTGAGCTGCAAGAAGATCCTACTACTAAGGTTCATGTAGGTAAAGATGTAGAAGTTGTAGAGAGTCAATCTAGTGAAATAGGGGAGGGTCAGCCTGAAACAGAGGAAAAGGACATTAAAAATGAATCCACCTTGGCTTAAATGTATGCAATCAGAAAGCCTCATACAAACCTATAAACAAACACAAGTTTAAGTTCAAGCTAAAGTAGAACCCTACTCTATCAATTCAAGTAATTGATGTAGATGACATACTATTGAGGGACCTAATGATAAATAGCAAGGGGGCTTCTAGCTCTAAGAAGCACAAAAGTCAAAGGAAAATAGAACTTGGCCCCAAGGCCAAGAAGACTAGGAAAGTGAAGTCAAGAGATGTAGGTCTCTTGTTGGAGGCTACTAATAAGCTCAAATAAGATTTTGTCGTAGTGTTGACTATTAATCCGTAATCATTCCTTTTTGAAATTTTTTGACATATCGTTGATAATTAAATTGTCAGCGCTAATTTTGTTATATTTTGAGTAAGCATTGAAAGTTAAATTGGCAGTGATTCATGGTTTCTTATACCAATAAATGTGTACCAATTGATTTTCCAATGACTGGAAAGAAATATGTTTTTGAAGCAATGATAAGAGGTTTGGATCAAATAAAACTCATGTAAGATGGATTCACGTACTATATTCCTATTTCGGTGAATCGGGCCCATATTTCGAGGCAAGGTTGTAATTTCAAACATGATGACAAAGTAGGGGATTTTAGAAGATTTTGGAGGGATATCAATATGTGATTTTATCCTCAGCTTCAACCAGATTTTCAGCTACAATTCAACCTCCAAATACAATGTCTTATCATCTTGCTTTATGATTAAAAAAACAATACATCAAGGAAATTTCTATGCAATGTATTTGGTCCTAGTTAGAGATTTACGTAGATATTTGAGACTTTTTGTAATTAAAGTTTTCTAAAAACATGGTTTTTTTTTTTCCACTGGAAAAATCCGTAATTTTCATTAAGAGAGAAAATTACATATAGTAGATGCAAAAAGCATATGCACTATCAGAGCCTTTAATTCAGATACGCCACGCAGGGTGATCTGGTTTTGTACCAAAAGCATTATATACAGTCAGTTAAACATCTAGCTTATATGACCGCGCAGGGTCCGTAGTATTCATTCTATATATCATATAAACAATAATAGCTTTAAGACATCAGATTTTCAAATCATTATGCGGATCAAGGACTGTTGTTCCTTTGGTATCGCTGATCTATGTAAGGCCTGTGGTAATATCTGAATTCCTCAGATCCTTGCTGTTCCAGTATTATCCATTCGCCTCTGGGTAATATCGTGGCCTCCTTGGATAATTGATCAGCGCTGCTGTTATGTTCCCTGTAAATGTGAGTACAAGAGATATGGGTAAATGCTGCCTTGAAATTGTGTGCTTCATACAATATGTTGTTGAGTGTGTGTATATGGCATATTGAAGAATGATTGAACCAGTTCACAATATTCAAAGAATCCCCAAATATGTTTAGATGAAGACACTGATGTCCCAAAGAGAAGTGTAGAAGGTGACGCAAAGTCATAAGTTCAGCAAAGTTGTTAGAACCCACTCCGAGCCCCAATTTGACTTTATATTTATGGTTTTCACTGATGTGTAGTATGAAGCCCCCCCCACAACCGTTTTGGTTTGAGGCTCCGTCAAAGAAGGCCCAAGGGACGGTTCTGTCAATGATAGGGGGAGGATTTATGCTCCGCACCCTAGAGGGAGTGGGTTCAGGCAGTTCTAGATAAGAGGAGATGATGCTGGCTTCAGTTCTAGACCAACATACAGTCTGATTTTCAAAGATATATCTGTTGCGCGCCTTCCAGATATGCCAAGAGACCACCAAGGGTAGGTTCTGAAGCTTGGATCGAGAGTATCTGCTACTCCAGTCTTCCCATGCGCTTTGTAAGTCTCTGCCATTCCAAGTTCCAGCAAAACCGATAGACGTGGATAAGTTTAGCCAGAGAAGTCTTATAGTTGTGCATTGCAGGAAGAGATGTACAGTGGATTCTGAATCTGCTTTACACAGTATACACCATGATGGACCATATAGCGCTCTGTGGGTTAAATGCTCTCCCGTAGGTACAATATCCTTGAGAGCACACCAGAAAAATAGTCTGATGCGCGGTGGGGCAACAAGCTTCCATATATCTCTCCACCATTTAATACTAATTTCGGGCTTTTTATGCTGAATAAGAGAGCAGTATCCAGTCTTCGGGGAGTATATGCCATTGTCTGCCAAACACCATACTAATTCATCAGTCCCCTGTTTTATTCTAATATGAGATTCAGCTAATGCAGAAGTATATTTCAGCCACTCCTGTTGCCACTGAGGGGGAAGATCAAGCTGCGCAGCTGAATTCCATGCCTGTGAGAAAATATTGGTATTTTGTTGGTCTGCGATATCCGCAAAAACCCTAATCTCCCGAGAATGAAGATGTCTGATGAGATCTCTGCTTAGTATATGCATTCCCCCACTTCCAATCCAAGGGTCTTGTCCAATCCTACCGAGTGAACCATCATTGATTCTCCAAACCAGGTTGTCTCGTATGTGTGGGAGAGAATGAATCAGTGCCTTCCACACCGATGAGCAACCTCTTGTCTACCATGTAGGTAATCTGATCCAGTCAAGTAAACTCTGAGGCCATATGTATTTGTGATATGAAATATGTGCCCAGAGGTTCTGACTTGTCATTAAAGACCAACCCATTTTTGCCGCGATAGCTTGTGCAAAAGAGGGAAGATCTTTGAGTCCCCAGCCACCCCATTTCTTCGGTAGTGTTATCTTTTGCCAACTTATCCAGGCAAAGATTCTTTTGTCATGATTGCCATTCCAGAGATATCTATTACAGATCTGTTTTAAGCGCCCAAGAATGCTCCTTGGTATCCATGCCAGTGCCATCCAAAAGACTGGTGTGGCTTCCAAGGCGGATTTTATAAGTATCAATCTACCAGCCCTGGACAAGTATCTGAGACTCCAAACAGTAAGTTTCTTTTCCAGCTTAGTAACCAGCCAAACCCAATCAGCAATTCTTTGGCATGTGGGTTTGAGCCAGTACCCTAAGTATTTGAGACCTCTGTCCAATGGATGTATGCAGTAGGGGAAAGCCTGCTGTGCTACTTGTGATTCTTGTAGAGTAGTGCGAGAAAATGTGATAGAGGATTTAGAGTGATTTGCAATCATACCTGTAGCAGAGGTAAAGAGGCGAAGAATACTGAAAAAGTTTCTAGAATCCCGAATACCGCCATCCAATAGAATGAGCACATCATCCACGAATAGTAGATGAGTGAGGAAGCAATCATCTGAGATCCGCAGCCCACGAATGTCTCCGTTCCTTTTTGCCGATGCAATTAGCCTGCTTAATCCTTCCATAACAATGAGAAAGAGCAGAGGTGATAGTGGACAGCCTTGTCTCAGTCCTCGTTCCGAATGAAAGAATGGTGAGGCTGAGCCATTGATGAGAATGCTGAAGGATGGGGATGTAATGCAGGCCATAATCCAAGTGATGTAGTTGTGGGGGAATCCAAGGTGGATGAGCATCATCTTGATGTATAGCCAACTGACACGATCGAAAGCTTTAGATAGATCAATCTTGAGAATGATACTTTTGAGATGCTTTGTCCAGATTGAATGTATTGCTTCTTGTGTCGAACCAATAGCTTCATGAATCTGTCTAGAGTCCAGGAACGCAAATTGTTGAGGGGCAATATGTCTAGATAGAATCAGTCGGAGTCGATTGGCCATGGTCTTGGATATGATTTTGTGCAGGCAGTTGCATAAGGAGATAGGTCTATAATCATCAAAGGAAGATGGGGAGTCAGATTTTGGAATGAGCGCAATGAAGGTCGAGTTAATGGCATGATATAAAGACCCCGAGACCCTGCTTTCCTCCACAACCTTCAGCAAATCTTGTCCCAGAATATCATAGAATGCCAGGTAGAATTCTATGGTCCAGCCATCCGGACCTGGGCTCTTGTCTTTTTTGAACCATTTTAATATGCCTTCAAGTTCCCCAGAAGTAACTGGAGCATTAAGCTCCTCTGCATCATCCTCCTCAACAAATCTCGGAAAGTGTCTAGCTATATTGATGATGTCAGGGAGGTTTGATTCTCGGGGACTCTTATAGAGACCTCTGAAATGAGTTATCCCAAGATGAGCCAGCTTATTGAAGGAGTCAGCCATATCTCCTTCTGGCGTAGGTAATTTCCAAATAGTATTTGACACCTTTCTTCCTTTGGCATAACTGTGGAAAAATTTCGAGTTATCATCCCCTGCTTGTAACCAGATTGCTCTGCTCCTTAGTCTCAGGGATTCCTCTCGCTCCTTTAGAATATAAGCCTTCTGGTTTTCCAATTCAATCAGACATCCCTTATCCTCTGCTGTTAAGAATCCCAACCCTCGCTCATCAGTAAGAGTGCTCAATTCTGATTCAATATGTGTGAGATGAGATGTATCCTGGGCATGCTTTTCCTTAGCCCAGTTAATGGAGAGGTGTTTGATTTCTGAGAGATTTTTGCAAAACCCCCTAGCCAAAGATTCTTCTCCTTTAAAGGGGTGGGCAAGCCAGTAATCAGAGATCATCTTAATGTAGGTTGGGTCTCTCAGCCAGATGTGATTAAACTTGAAGGGGGCCTTTGGTTTTCTACAAGGCCCTTGAATTTCTAAATATATAGGCAAATGATCCGATATGCCTCCCGATCCTACCCATTGCTTGTAATGGTGCAGTTGATGAAGGAGCGAATCTTTCATGATGAATCTGTCCAGTCTATGGGCCAACGCAACATCCCCCACCCTTCTATTTCTCCAATTCGGAAGGAGTTTTTGCATGGGGATATCTACATAGCTTGTCTGCTCTAACAGGTTGGTCATATAATCTGTAATAGAGTCAATTTGTGCCGTCGATCCCCATGATTCTCTGAACCCTAGTGAGAAATTGAGATCACCACCGATGATAGTCTTATCCCCTTCCAATAGAGAGAGGTGTAAGAGTCTCTGCCAGAATTGCTCTCTGTGATTACACGGGCCATATACATTCACCATCCTGAGTTCCATGCCTAGGTCAGCCGAAAAGAGATCCAGACCCAAGTAACCAGTCCCTCCCCAAGTGGCATCGACCCTAATAGAGCGGGGGTTAGTTCCGATTGCCAGTCCTCCAGATCTACCGGCAGCATCTAGGGCTATAAATGACCAACCCGGAGTCAGAGCTTGAAAGGTTTTGGAGATCTGATCAACAGAGCAAAGAGTCTCTTGTAGCATAATAATATCAATAGATTCAGTCTCAATGAGACGCTTCAAGGCTAGTTTCTTAGGGGCACTAGCCAACCCTCTGCAATTATAAGATAAGCACTTCATGGAGGAACCCTACGCGGGGTTCGTCCTGCTCTAAGGACCCCATCGATGGTAGATTGCCGCCCAGATACAACCTCCGCCCCAGCTTTCATAATAGCTTTTGAGAGATCAGTTTTCCTACCCCTGGTAGGCAAGGGTCCGACCCCTGACCCAATGATACCAAGACCGGACTGGTGGACCGACGAGTCTGTGATATGAGATCGGGATCGAAGGAAGTATGAGTGAGGAGGAGAATCAGCAGAGGATGATCGGGGGGGGGGGATGATGAGACAAGAGAGGGCAATGAGGGTCCAGTGGTAGCAATAATGGGCGGAGATGGTACATAGAGAGGAGACTGAGATGGCTGAATAGACGATACATCAGTAATATTAATCTGATCAGATAAGGAGAGAGAGGGATTAAGAGGAGTGTCTGTGGCTGAAATCGATCCTGCGGCTGAGCGAGCCCTGGTCATCGGTGGCGAAGAGTGCCTGTGTTCGGGATCCACCATTGGTGAAGAAGCCACCGGAGACGGTCCAGCAGAGATGGGTCGCGATGTAATAGGAGAGGCGGTCCTGGAAGGGGTGTTGGGACTTAGAAATGTCATATTTTCATCCACCTTTTTCCTTACATTTCATCATCCCATTAACCTTTTATCATATCATTTTCATACATACATTTGGGTTTCACCTTCTTATTTTCCATTTTATTCATTTTTGTATTACAAGTGAATTTATGATTAAACATTAGAAAATATACATATTTTTATATATATCTCAAGAATATGTGAGTTTTGTGATGTGTAGGAAATATGTGAAGAATTAATATCTCCTCCACCATATTAAGGAGATAGTTATGCAAAGGAGAAAATCATGGAGGCATATCTTATCCTATTCCTAAGGAGAAAATCATGGAAGCATATCTTATCCTAAGGAGAAAATCATGGAGGCATATCTTATCCTATTCCTAAGGAGAAAATCATGGAAGCATATCTTATCCTAAGGAGAAAATCATGGTTGGCATATCTTATCCAAGATATGTGAGAGATTTATTGAGAGATTTGTGGGATCATATTTTGTAATAATGGGAAAGCAGTCAAAAATGCTTGAGAGATTTGTGGGATCATATTCTGGGAAAGTAGTGGATGATCATTATGAGTTTGTTACTCATCCCATTGTATAAATAGGAGTAAAATCTCCTCCATTTGTAATCTTGAAGTTTTTGTAATTTGAAAGTTTTTGTAATCTTAGAATTTTGGAGTTTGTAATTGAGATTTTGAAATAAAGGATTATACTTCAATTTAACTTCTACATTTGAGTCTCCATTGAAGTGGTGTGCTGGTGGATTTATGGAGGGCCCCCATGGCCTCACTTGCATGCCTATTTGTTTATTTTAGGTATAATTCATTTTATGTTTTTGTTTGATTTCAGCTTTCCAGTTTTCTTAAAAGTTCTAATATTGGAAGGATCTTATTTGAAGGTGTTCTTGTAAGAGAACCGTAAGATCTCAGACAATTATTAGATCTAGATTTATTTCATTTCAGCTCTTAATTTCTTATTAGATTTTCTAATGTTGGAAGAGATCTTGTAGAAAGTATTCTTGTAAGAGAATCATAGATCTCAAACAATTGTTATATCTAGGCTTGATTAGTTATTAGGAATCTTTCTAGATCTATATATTTTAGATAAGCACTTCTAAGTTTACCTTCCCGGGTTGACATTAAATTAAACTCTAATTTGCATCCGCATTTTAGACCACACAAGGGGCAGGAGTGTTCCTCGGAGAACCGTCTGATTTCCGAATGAATGGGCATTCTTTGATAAGGTGCCCCACCTTGTGGCATCGCCTGCACCTGAACGAGACACCCTCATAGTCCAGTATCTGGGTCCTGTTATGTCTCCCCCATTGTAATGTAATCTTTTCCTCCAGCCCCTCCCGAGTATCTAAATGTACCAATATACGAGCGAGTGTCCTGCTTCTGGATTCCACAAATGTGCGATCATGATCTAAGTAGGTGCCTAGAGCATTGCCGATCCTGATGAAAACTTCTTCGCATCAGTACTGTAAAGGAAGACCTGGCAAACGTACCCAGATTGGTTTGGTCCGATTTGTTCTCGTTCAGGGTCGAATAGAGGGCTCCATCTCTTGAGGAGGACCGGGGCCATTTCGATATGCCAATACCTAGCCAGAACTAGATTCGTGTAACTTTCTTTAGAAAAATGGAGAGAGAACCATCCCCTTGGTAGAACATGTACTTCTGGCAGATCAATAAGCCTTCCTCCCCAAATCTCATTCACCCATTGCGACAGCCGTTTAGCTGAATATGCCCTGCCCCGGACATGCCCTACCAGCACAGTACTGGCCATAATTGCAAAATCTCCTAAAATCGAATCCTCTCCAAATCAGATGGTGATGTCTCTTGTAGTAACCTTAATGCACTTCGACTTCTTCTTGCAAGTACGGGGTGCAGACGGATCGTCGAACAGAGGGTTTGGTACTCCTTCCTGAGGGAAGGGCTTGACTGGCTTAACCTTGACTGCAGGGGATTCGATGCACCCTGAAGGGCGAGATCCCGCACAGGGAGTGTGCGACGGGGCCGGATCTGGGGGGTTATCAGGCGGATCAAGGAAAAAAGATGGTGATAGAGGGTCGAATGAGGGTGAAGGCGGAGGATGAGAGGAGAGAGTCTGTAGTGTGCCCGGAGATAATGGAGGGGCCTCCAAAGCGGGAGAGTCACAAGGAGGACCGGAAAAGGGCGGAACCGAGCCGTGCCGAGGGAGTGAAACAACGGGCGAAGGATGATCAGATACCGGCCCAGTTGTCGGCGAAGGCGGTGCAGACGGAGAACCAGTTACAAAGCTGGGATTTTGGAATATAACCCTATCTGGAAACGGTTCATCCGAATAGTCCACCGCATCTGTCTCCATATTGTCGGCCATATTGTCCACAGGTCGAGAAGCGAAAGCGACGGGTGTAGTCAGCGATGGTGAGGAGTACAGGGAGCTATGCGCAGAACCGAGACGGGCTTCAGAAAAGAGGTCGGATGCCCTAGACTAACCTTGACCTTCACGAGCGCGACCCTCCCTTCTAAAAACATGGTTATAGTTTGTAAATGTTCTATAAAGTTGATCATGAAAGAGAACCAAGGGCTCGAAATTTTTGGATTAAAAAAAAAAAAAAAATTGTGTATTGTTGTATACTTTGGAGATTAATATATTTTGTTATAAGCAGTGTTATATGTGCAATTTTAGAGATTCATGTGTGAATGATTTCCTATTTGTTTTTCTACTATGTTTATTTTCTCCTTAACCACGCATTTGACCATTAATATTCAATATTTGGATAAAGTTGGATGAATTAGAATTCGTATTGAATGCTCAGATTCATGTTATTCGAATACTTATTTTGTTTTTTCAACCTAAATGTCATTGCAGAAATCATAGTTCTTTGAAAGAATAACGTCGGCGTAAATCACATGTAGACAGACATTTGTCGACACATTTCGAACCAACTAGTGTGGTTCATCGTCAAGACAAGTTGAAGAAACAGATCCAACTTAGCATGTTAAATAGTCTGAGCAGAGTCTCCAACGGCTAAATTGACTAACGGCTAATTTTGACCTTAGGACCCAGATAAAATTATTATTTATTTATCTTATTTTATTATTATTATTATTATTATTATTATTTATAGAAATAAGTTAAATTAGGTAAAAATACATAAATAAATAAAATAATTTTAATAGTTGGTTTAAAAAAGAATTTATTTATTTATTTAAATTAATTACATATATATATATATATATATTAAAGTAAGTTATAATATTAGGTTATTAAGATAAAAGTTAGGATTAATAAATAAAATAATTTCAATGGTTAGTTTAAAAAGATAATTTATTTATTTATTTAAATTATTTAATAATTATTTATATATATATATATATATATATTAATTAAAATCATAATATTAGGTTGTTACGTGACGAGTATTTTCATTCAATAATAATTTTAATGGTTGGTTAAAGAAGTAATTTATTTATTTATTTAAATTATTTTTTAATATATATATATATATATATATATATATATATATTAGTTAAAGTTATAATGTTAGGTTATTAAGATAAAAGTTAGGATTAATAAATAAAATAATTTTAATGGTTAGATTAAAAAGATAATTTATTTATTTATTTAAATTATTTAATAATAATAATTAATTAATAATTATTATTATTATTATTATTATTATATATATATTTTTTAATTAAAATCATAATATTAGGTCGAGAATTTTCATTTATTAATTTAATAATAATTTTTAATGGTTAGTTTAAAAAAAAAATTAATAATTTATTTATTAAATAATCAAAAAAAATAAAAAAAAAAATATATATATATATATATATGATGATGATGATGATGATGGTTAACGTCCGCTGAGACCAAATAATGATCTATCGGACCTAAATAGACGAATTATTTATTTTGATTTAAGATTTTATTCCTATGCTCAAAAAGCTTGGAGAGAAGCCTCCCGAGTTCACTATAATTTTGGCACTGTAAAAGGCTAGGAAGGTCAGTATTGTAACAAAGATTGTGAAATTGAGATCTAATGTGGTTGTATGCAGGGCACTCTAAGAGGAAGTGGTTTTCATCCTCGATGCTCCTATTCTCACAAATATGGCAGATCCTTTCCGTCCATGGTGTTTTAGAAACTGCCCAACGACCTGTTTCACTATGGAGCTCATGAGAATTTGTTCTAATATTTGCTATATTAATTTTCTTCTTTGAGCTAGTTAAAATAGAGAGATACTTTTGATCTTCAAGGGTGGGGTTGATGACCTTCTTATAATAACTTAATTTTCTTTTAGACGCTAAATCTTTCTCACACCACAATTTTTCTTTGAACTTAGAAGTAACAATATCTTTAATGTTATTTATGTTTTGCAAAGCATCATTCTCATTGATCTCCCAATAGTTTAACCAGGCCCTTGTGTCTTTATGCCATCCTCGGTTAAGCCTTAGGTGGTTTTGGCTGGAATTTAAAGCTAGCTTAGGAATTCTATGATCATCTATGTTATTGAGCTTGTGCTTGTACAACAGAAACCTGAGCATAGCTAAGCTCTCAATAGGGGAAAGACCTGCTTCTATCAGGAGAATAGGATAGGGTGTATTACTTTTAATTTTCAGGTTATAAGTTATAAAATGCTTCTGGATTTGCTCAATCTTTCTCCATGATTCTCTGGAGATGCTGCAGCCCCAAACTTCACAGCCATATAAGATAACAGGAGTGACTAAAGTTTCAAAGAGGAACTTCTTTTTATCCCACATTACGAGGTTTGTTGTTTTACAATTATTTTCAAGACCAAAATAAGCTTTCCACCCCCCATTGATCCTTTTCTCAATGTTATGGTTCCAGTTGAGCTTGTGATGGATATCAATTCCTAGGTACTTGTAAGAATACACTTCCTCCAAGTTATTATTGTCATACATAAAATTAGCGCAAGTGTCCTTCTTGGATTTGATAATCATAACTTTTGTTTTGTCAGTGTTAACAATCATACCCATGGTAGAGCAGAAATCCTTAAGAAGCTTGAGTTGCTTATCCAGATCAGAAGGGCACCTTGCCAAAAGAACAATATCGTCAGCATAGAGAAGAAGGATAACGACTATCCCAGCTAAGATCGTGCCATTACATCCTGCTTCTTCTAAATAACCTTCGATCTTATCGATGTAAATGCCAAATAGGGTAGGGGAGAGGGGACAACCTTGTTTAACTCTGATGTTACACTTAATATCTTTCGACCACCCCTCATTGTTCTTTAGCTTGGCAATTACATTCTCGTATAGCCTTATAGCAGCAGCTCTCAACTCAAGAGGAACCTTTAGCTCTTCTAACCTATTCCAAAGGTTGTATCTAGGGACCATATCGAAAGCCTTTCTAAAGTCTACAAAGCAACAAAATAAATTGGATTTATCATTACGACATTCCTCCGCAATGATCCTAAGCGTAACAAGGTGGTCTGTTGTTGAGTGATGCCTTCTGAAACTTGCTTGGCCTTTAGCCCGCTTACCTTCACTTTCAAGCCATATGCTTAACTTTTTTTCCAGAATACTACCATACAACTTGGCTAAGAGAGGGCTGATCATAATTGTCCGATAATTAGAGGGGTTATTTGTATCCCCACTTTTAAAAATAGGGATAATGAGGCTCTCAGTCCAAGGTTTAGGGAACCCTTGCTTAACAGCTTGATTGAAAAGCTTGTGGATGTGGGGGATGAGGACAGGACCTCCAATTTTTAAGATTTCCGCCTGGTAACCTTCAATGTCCTTAGCTTTCCCATTAGCGAGGCGATTAACCCCAAACTTAATGTCTTCTAAAGAGAAAACTTCTTTCGTAGTGAGCAGGGTTTCCAAATTATCCATGACATTTGGAGATTCATAAAGCTTTTTAAGATAAGAATTCCAATCGTGAAGAGCAATTTTATTATTATCCTTAGTCTTCCTAGTCAGAATCTGCCTCCAAAATTTCTTAGGAGCTACCTTAGAGGGTGTAAGAGATTCTCCTGTCTTTGACGAATGTACTGCCCTTTTTTCCTTTTAATTAGGGCTTTGTATATTCTTATCTTGTCCATTTTAAGAGAATCATCAACAGCTTCCTTAATTGCTCTCCTCGCACTTTTACAATCTTTGTCATACCATGGATTGATTTTTCTATTTCTTTTATTATTTGAGACTTCAATTGAGAACTTGTTAATAGAATATGAGAGGGTTGTAGTAAAATTATGATATAGGTCTTCTATGTTGTCTATACTAGATAAAGGAGGCAAATTAGTTTTTAATTCATTTAGAAAGAGATCCTTTTTATTTTTATCAAATATTAAGTTCTTTTGGTTGTAAGTATTATTTTCTATGGGAACTCTATGCATGACAAAATTGAGAGTTATAAGTAAAGGCCTATGATCAGAGTCAGGCTCGTGGTCGTTTAAGATGTCAAAATTTACCATTTCGATGTATAATGGGATATCGGAAATAACGTAGTCTACCACGCTGCTACCAAGTCCATGGATGCAGGTCATCTTGCTGGAATTGGGCCACTTCTTTAGACCGTTGCAAATTATGAGATCCTGAGCACTACAGAGCTTGACTAGCTCTGACCCAAACAAATTTTCCCCGAGGTCTTCAGAGCTCCTTTTGTACCTACTAGCCAGGGTAGGGTCTTCGTCTAACCAAAGAGGATTAGGGTTGGAATGATTGCTTAGAATAATAGCTTGGTTGTTTGAAGTTCGAGCATTAAAGTCACCTATTAAAAGGATATTACCATCATTCCTTAGGCTAGAAATATCATTCTCTAAACTATTGTAAGGGTTAGTTTTATCTAGATTCTTCTTCTTATAGAAGTTAGAATTAATGGGGGGAAAATAACATATGGCTATGTAGGACTTTTTATTATTAATGTCTCTGATCTCTATCCAACTAAATTGGTTGTAAGGGTCGCTTTTATAAATCCTAACATAGGGGGAGATGTTCTTCTTAATGTAACAAGCTATTCCCCCAATGCCTCTACGGGAGGATCGCTTGTTCCATGTAGACCATAGCGTAAAGCCATCTATGTTAGGGACCTTAGATTCTTCGTGCTCCCAAGTTTCAACAAGCAAAATAAATCAACATCATTTGAAATCCAACTTAGCTTGGGGCCTTTGTTCCATGGGAAGCCCCGACAGTTCCAAGAAAGGATCCGAAGCATGTTTAATTGCTATTGATTACTATATTTTTGGTTTCTATCTTGAATAAAGGCTTTTCTATTTCTGATTATTGCCCATTTTCCTTCCTTTCTAGCTTCTTTTACCTTTTGAACCTCCTTTCTTAATTCTGCTTGATCTTCTGGAATGAGATCTTCATTTATGAATATTCTCGTTCCTTTTAGACTTGAGGTTTTACTAAGTATGTTGTGCTTATGATCAGTAGAGCTCACCTTTATGCGGATTAATCTTCCTTTATTCTCGGTTGATTTCCCCAACCTTGTTGCTTCTGTGAGACACACTGTTTCAATTTGTAATCTATTATGTAATTCTGTCTGGACTAAGGCTAAAGTATCCTCATCTTCTTCCTCTTTTAAACCGAATATTATAAGGTTTAAGGTCCTTTTGTTACGTTCCTGGTCTAATTCTATTAATTTTTTCATTTCATCTTTAATTGGTTTAATATCTAACTTATCTACCACACTATTTAGGGTGAGGCGGCTATTAACTTTTTCTTCTAATTCTTTAATCATGTCTTTCATTTTAAGACCCTCTAAGGTATCAGCGTCTCCTTGCTGGGATGGTTGGTTAGTATCTTGGTTTTGTTTTTCTATAGCATACAATCTAGTCTCCATTGCCTCCATTTTATTCTCCAGTAGTTCTATTTTATTTTCTATTTGTTTTTGGATCGTGTTTTCAAGAGATGCAAATTTATTTTCCAGCACGGCTTCTAACTCTTTTTGTAACTTGGCTTCTCTTTCTTCTCTACGTTTCTCTAAAGACTCTATATACTCATAGAGGCCTTGTAGAGTAACTGTGCTAGGTCTGCCCTTGGTAATCTTTGGTAACTGTGGTGAAATATTCATACTTGAAATTATATGAGCAAATATGTATTAGAAGAGAAAAGAAAAGAAAAAGATAAGGAATGTGTGCACCTGATATCAGCGAACCTGACTGATATCAGGTGCACACATAAAGTTATTAAAGTTATCAGGTGCACACATAATTTAATTTATTATAATTAAATTATAAAGTTAGGATAAAACACTATCTAAATAAATAAAATAATTTAATGGTTAGTTTAAAAAGGTAATTTATTTATTTAATTAAATTATTTATTAAATATTGTTAATATTATATATATACATATATATTCTAACTAAAATTATAATATTAGGTAGTTAAAAAAAATATAAATAAATAAATAAATTATAGATAAATAAATAAATAAACCAATAATAATAATAATTATATATATATATAAAAAGAGCTAAAAAACGAGGAGGGGGCAGAAAAATCGACTAAGAAGAGAGTGCTGGAATGCAGCACCTACTGATTTTCCAGCCATCATCTCTATTGAGATTGCTCGGCCTCTTTTCAATCTCAATAGCTTCCCTCAATTTACGATGATGGAACTGAGCAACTTTGGCAACAACCTTGGCCTCCTCAATACACACCTGATGCTTGGTCTTTTCCACATGCTCAGCTAATGCTGAAGACTTGGATCTCCCATGTCTTAGGTCGGCCGCATGTTCGCAGATCCTTTGATGGATGGAGCGCCCTGTTTCCCCAATATAGGGGGTCCCACAAGAACAAGGGATCAAGTAGACACCCTTCATGTCCTTAGGGTTAACGGGATCTTTCACCGATCGGAGGGAATTGCGAATGGTGTTGAGGGGCCTAAAGGTTGAGGGAATATCATACCTTTTAAGGATCCGAGCAATCTTGTCCGTGGTTCCTTGAACATAGGGAAGATGGACACCTAGACGACGCTCTTTTGGCTCTTTCTTAATTAACGCATTTTTAGAGGCTTTACGGAAAGCCTTCTGACCCAGGCGTCTACTATATCCATTCTCCACAAAGACATTAAGGAGATGGGATCTCTCCTTATCAAAGCTCTCACAATCATAGTTCTTTGTTTATGATGTTTATTTTATGTAATCTTCTACCATGTCTCATTTGTTAACCTATCAAATAAATCATAATCTATCTTGCCTTTGTTTAGAGTTGTTCATATGACCTGTGACTAGAAGATATCTATTTTTTTCGGAGAATCCATGTCCAATGGTCCCATTTTATAGCAACCCTAGTGAAAATTATATGTAATAAAAAGTTAATAAAGGCAAAATAATAGCGACAGTTGATGGGACACTTATTCCAAGATAAATGTTGGGCAAAACATCCTCTTGTGGGTGTTATTTGGTTTATTATAGCTAAGGAAATTGGTAAAGGCAATGGCTAAGGCCTTGGAAAGGAAAATGGCATTTTTGGCATATTTATTTATGAAAATAATGGAAATTAGGAGAAAAGGAAGGTGAAAGGTCACACGTTGCATGTGAGGAAGAAAATGAAGAAAATAGAGGCCTAATTGATAAAAAGGATTCTGAGGATCAGTTTGTAACCTTTTGTTAGTTCAGTTTTGGAGCTCTCTCATTATTCTCTCTCTCTTACTCACTCTTGGAGACTTAGATTTTTCTTGGAGCACTTTGGCATTGGATCAAGAAAGGCAAAGAAGGCAAGAGGAAGGAAGGAGAAAGCAAGGAAGAGTAGGATCAAGCAGCTATAACAGGATTATTTGCAGGAATCGATTTGCATGTGTGTTTCCTTGCTAGATTTGGCATGCATGGTGTTGCATGTGGTTCTTTGATGTTATGGCATGGGTTTTTCCAGGTGTGACAGTGTTTTCAGCCTAGCCTTGCCATTTCCAGATAGCCATGGTGTGATGGGGTTCTCATGTTTTGGTTGAGATAGATTGTCGAATGGATTCAAAGATGAGTGAGGTGGATCTCTAAAATAAAGAACACATGGCCTAGAGATCCTTGAACCAGACTGTGGATTGTGGTAAAGCCACTAGCCTAATGACTCTTGATTCGGACTGTGGGTTGCGATAAAGCCAGGTATTGTGTGCCTCAGTGGGCCTAAGAATGCTTGACCAGTTAATGGTGGGAAATACGGTAAATTCTAGAGGTGGTTTCCCTTGATTAGGCTTTGGAATCCTTGCCTATGAATGGCAGGATATACAGTAAATCCTAGAGGGTGGAGTATCGGTTTAGGGCCCAGTGATCCCTAGATCAGGCTGTGGATTGCGGTAAATCCTAAGAGACTAGGAGACAGGAAAATTCCTCACAGTGTAGGTGGAGATCATGGTAAAGCCTATTATTACATTTTTATTGTGTTGGCCTGGTGATCCAGTGTGGATTGCAGTAAAGCCTGGTTTCTATTGATGAGGATGAGGTGATCTATCCTCGGGATGCCCTAGTTGTTTCTTTTGGTTTGAGTCCCGCATGCATGCTTAGAATATAGCACGGGGGTATTTGGTTGAAGAGAGATCTGGCTCAGCCAATCTATGGTCGAGTGGAACGTGGTAATCCCATACTGGGTTAGCTTTTACATTCATTAATAAGAGGTTATTTCCTTGGTATCTTATGTGTAAATGTATTGTTTATATTTGGATTCTATGGCTAATGTATCCTTTGTATTTTTGTTGTTATTATGCTGGTTATGAATATGTATTATGACAGTGATGATGTATGGCTCTCCTCGTGTTTTGATTTGTGAATGAATGAACAATGTTTCTATGACCTAAAATATGATAATGTGACTAATGATATAAGGGAACAATGCTTCTCAGCAATTCTTAGATAAGTATGAGACTCCTATGCTGAGATCTATTGTTTAAACCTGTAGATTACATATTTGTGACATGTTTGACAAAATACCTATCATGGCCAGTAGGGGTCCAGTCAAGTCCTTGTTTAATAAATTGCATGTGTATCCTTATTATGTTGTTATCTTTCAATTCTAAAACCGTCATTGAGTTCTAGGTAGTGACCTGAGCTCTAGGCCTAAAAAATAAATGGCACAAATCCTGAAGTCGCAGGCACAGGTCTGAGGAGAAATTCCCCATACGCATGCATACCCATGTTGTGGGAGCGCCTGGAGCCTTCTGGACGCATGCATGTCCATATCAAGGGAACATCTGGGAGTTTAGTAGTCTAAAACTTCAGTTGGTCTCAGGGGCTGGTTGCCTGAGTGGTTGGGTTGGCTCTTGGGAGTTCTGATGTTGATGTGGAAGGTTTTTGTGGTGTGTTTCCATCGATTCTAATTCCTTAAGGTCACCTAGGAGGTTGAATCCCATTACAGTGGCCTCTCGTTGCATAATTATCCTGGTTGGCTAGTTACTTGGGTAGATGTGGGACGAGGGTGTTACATAGTGGTATCAAAGTGGGTTCCTCTCTTTTTGGGTCATATCTGATACCACAGAGTGGTATTAGAGAAGGTTGTGCTCTCTTTAGGTCATATTTGATACCACAGAGTGGTATTAGAGCGAGTGTGCTCTTTTTGGGTCATATCTGATACCACAAAGTGGTTTCAGAGCATGGTTCACCCCTCGGACTAGATGGGCGATGTGTGTTGGTCATGCATTCATTTCGGTTGCACGTGTGTTAATCATCCTTGTGGTCTATGTGCTTGTTGCATATGCATGGTGTAAGTCATGGTTGTAGTGATGACACCATGTGAAAGAGCATGTTGTTGTTGAGAAGTGTGTCATCGTGAGTGTCTGATTGGTTACATGTGTTTATGCTTGCGTATTGTCAATGTACATTGGTATGGTTGTTGTTGTCATGCATGAGATCATGGTATGCGTAGTTGTTATGATCGTGCATTGATGACTGGACTCTAGCTAGAATGATGGTCATATGGTTATGTGCTTATGTATTATATGTATGTATGTTGTTATGATTATGTTTGTACATGTATTACGTTGATATGGTTGACCTTGCAGATGAGATATCCTCCCTGAATTATGCTAAGGTATGTTGGTTTATTGTAATTTGGTTTAGCTGACATAGTATGCCTTGCAGGAAAGAGATCAAAATGACTAGCAAGATGGTAGACTACAAATATTCTCCCTATGAATCAGATAAGCAGTGTGGTGTTGGGCACTCTTCTGATTCAGTAGACACGTTGAGAAGCTTGAAGGAAGAAATAAGGAGTTGTAAGGCGGACAATGAAAAAATCATGTAGGCATAAGAGAAACAAGGGGATGTTAATGCAATACTCCTTCAGAGTTTGTCAGAATTGCAGTGATAAGGACCACTTCGGATCAACCATGGGTAGGAGGACAAAACTAATGGGGCATATGGCAATAGGTCTCATGGTTTTCATAGGTCAGATAGAGATGACATAGTTAGAGATGGAAGATCATTGGATACTTCAGATAGGAAAAGTGACGAACACAAGAACTACTCTAATCCTTGTTCTAATAGGAATTACTATTGCCATCATTATCATCCTTCCAGGAGGAGTGATAGGGGATACTTTACAGATGAATTTAAGAAAGCAAAGCCACCTACTTTTGATGGATATTTGAAGAAATCAAAAGATGTAGAGCCTTGGATACTTGGGATGAAATTTTTTTTTGAGTTGCATAATTACACAGATAATATGAACGCTAGAGTAGCTATCTTCAGCCTGAGAGGTAAAGAAGATATTTGCTGGGAAGATGTGAACCGGGTCAGAGACATCATGATAGAGGACTTGAGTTAGCATGAGTTCAAGAGGCTTTTCAGGAAGAAGTACTTGTCAAAAAGGTACTACAATAGTAAGGCCAAATAATTCTATGAGCTAAAGATGGTATCAATGACAGATGAAGAGTACACGACCAAGTTCCTGGAACTATTGGGGTATATATCACATCTTATAGATGAGAAGGCTAAAGTTCAACGATTTGTCAATGGTTTTCCATTAGCATTTAGAGATCAAATTGAATATGATGAGCCTCGGTCACTTGAGAAGGTTATTGGAAAATTGAAACATTGCCATGAACAATAAAAGCATAAGAATGAATCTCAACATGGATGGAAAAAGAAAGATAAAGGTAAAGGTAAATGACAAGTGAAAAGTGAAAGAACTCAAAATGCAAAAGAGAAAGAAAATGTGGCACCACAAAAGAAGTTCAATGCAGCTAGACAGGAACATGGATCACATCGACAACATAAAGGTGATGGTACTAGACGGTTGGAGTGTTGGACTTGCGATAAGGAACACCTTAAGAGAGATTGTCCACATAGTTAGGGTGGTAGGCCTAAGATTTATAGTGCACATGAGGCAAAAAATGTTGGGGATGTTGGACAGAGCACTCCTCGTATCTATGCAGCACTAGACAACAGATAGGCAGACCATCAGGAATCTATCATTGAGATGGACGGTAGTCTTTGTGGTCAAGTTGTTTCTATTTTGATTGACCCTGGATCTAATTATAATTATGTTAGTCTTGACTTGGTGAATAAGTGTGGTTTGAATAAATAAGTGCATGCAAAATCTTGGTTAGTGTAGTTGGCTATAGGTACAAAGAAGCGAGTTCATCATTGGGTAAGAGCTTGTGCATTTGATTTGAATGGTATGCCTACTGCAACACATTTGAATGTATTACCATTGGGATCATACAATATGTTGTTGGGCATGGATTGGTTGTACCTTCATAGGACCAAGGTGGATTGTTATGACAAAGCCATTGAGTGCTTGGATGACAATGGGGAACCAAGAGTCTTACAGGGAAAGAAGAAAGCCACATCAATTAGGATGGTGACAACTATGCAAGCAAAGCGCAGTCACAGAAAAGGGTGTGTGTTATTTGCAGTGCATATTTCTAGCGACAAAGGTAAGGAAGTTGAGGATGCAAATGTTTTGAGCAGGTACCTAGTTCTACAATAGTTTTAGGATGTGTTTCCCGCGGAGATTTCAGAGTTTCCACCTCACAAGGAAGTAGGCTTTTCTACTGAGTTAGTGTTAGGGACAACTCCAACATCAAAAGCAGCATACATGATGAGCACACTTGAGTTGGTAGAGTTAAAGTTGCAATTGAAAGAGATTCTTGACAAGGGATACATTAGGCCAAGTGTATCACCTTGGGGCACACCAATATTGTTTGTAAAGAAGAAGGATGGTACTCTTAGATTGTGCATTAACTATAGGCAGTTGAACAAAGTGACCATCAAGAATAGGTATTTGTTGTTGAGGATTGATGACTTGTTTGATCAACTAAAGGGAGCAACAGTGTTCTCGAAGATTGATTTGAGATCAGGATACCATCATGTACACATTAAATAGGAGGACATTTACAAAACAAATTTTTGGACCAAGTATGGGCATTATGAATTTGTTCTAGTTCCATTCGGTTTGACTAATGCCCCAACTACATTTATGTGTTTGATGAATAGTGTCTTGCATACCTATTTGGATAAGTTTTTATTGTGTTCATTGATGACATATTGGTATATTCTAAAAATGAAGAAGATCATGTCGAGCATTTGGAAATAATGTTGAGGTTGTTGAGAGAGAATAAGTTGTATGTTAAGCTCAACAAGTGCAGTTTCTTTCAGACCGAGGTACATTACTTGGGACATGTTGTCTCCAAGGTGGGCATAGCAGTGGATCTAGAAAATTTAAGAGCTATCATGGAGTGGGAAGCTCCCAGGAATGTGGATGAGGTGATATCTTTCATGTGGTTAGTAGGTTGCTACAAGAGGTTCATCATGAACTTCTCACAAATTTCTTATCCTATTACATCATTGCAGAGGAAAGGTAAGAAGTTTGAATGGATAAAGGAGTGTGAGGCCAGTTTTGAGAAACTTAAGCAGTTGTTGACACATGCTCCAGTGTTAAATATTGCAAACCCGAACAAAGAATTTGTAGTATGTACAGATGCTTGCAAAAGAGGACTTGGTGGAGTCCTTATGCAAGAAAGACAAGTAGCGTGTTATAAGTCACGAAAATTGAATGAGCACGAGCAGAACTATCTGACACATGATATTGAGCTAGAAGTGATCATACATTCATTGAAGATGTGGAGGCACTATCTTCTTGGTATGAGGTTTCTGTTAACGAGTGATCATAGTGGATTGAGGTATCTATTTGACCAGTCGAATCTGAACATTAGGCAAGCTAGGTGGTTGGCCGCGATCAGTGAGTTTTATTTTGAGATTAGATACATCAAAGGAAAGGAGAATAGGGTGGAAAATTCTCTTAGCAAGCGGATACAAGTAAATCATATAGCAACTATGAGTTCCTATGGGACAGATCTACAAGATAGGATCTTGTAGGCAGGTCAGGAGGTTGTCAAGTATATGGAGATTGTGCACAGATTGCAGCAGAGTACATGTATAGGTACAGGTCGCAGTACAGGTACACATACATGTAGTGGCACAGGTACAGATGAAGGTGCATAGGATGTGGACTATCATCTCACGGTAGATGGGTTGGTTAGATTTAGGGACAAGATATATGTGCCAAACAACAATGAACTCAAGAAGGTGATCTTGAGGGAGTTTCATGTGAAACCATATTCAGGTCGCCCAAGTTATCAAGAGACATTGACCCTAGTGAAGAAATTTTATTATTGGCCTAATCTAAAGAGAGACGTAGCAGAGTTTGTTGCTAGGTGCTTGGATTTTTAGAAGGTGAAGGCAGATTATAAGCATCGAGGTGGACTGCTACAACTGATTCTGATTCCATAGTGAAAATGGGAGGTCATTTCCATGGACTTTATCACAGGTTTGTCAAAGACAGTGAGACAACATGATTTCATCATGGTAGTGGTGGACATGTTGACAAAGATAGCGCACTTCATTCCAATGAAGTCTACATTCTCAGTGAGTGAAGTATTCATCAAGGACATGGTCAGATTGCATGGAATTCCAAAGAAGATTGTGTCAGACAAGGATGTGAAGTTCACTTCCAGTTTTTGGAAGGATTTGTCTACAGGTTTTGGCACAAAGTTGGCCTTCAGTACAGCATATCATCTACAGACAGAGAAGGTAAACAAGATATTGGAGGACATGTTGAAGATGTACGTGATGCATCAGCAACGAAAGTGGGAAGATCATCTTCCACTTGTAGAGTATGCTTACAACAATGGGTATCAAGAATATTTTAAGATGAGTTCATTTTAGGCATTGTATGGACGAAGTTGTAATACTCCCATCAGTTGGAGTGATCCAGTTAATAGGGTGTTGATTGGACTGAACATGATAGTGGAAATGGAATAGGAAATGCAAGTAATCAAGAAGAATTTGAAAGCAGAATAGGATAAGCAGAAGAGCTATGCAGATAAGAATAGGTTTTTCAAGGAGTTCCAAGTTGGGGAATAGGTGTACTTGTGCATCAAACCAAAGAAGATATCCTTGCACATTGGATCGTCTTCTAAGATGACACCTCGGTTTTGTGGACCTTTCAGGATCATTGAGAGGATCATACCAATAGCTTGTTGACTTGCATTGCCTCCGACAGTGAAAGTCCATGATGTTTTCCATGTGTCATTGCTTAAGAAGTATGTTAAAGATGTTGATCATGTGATTGATTGGTTTGTATTGCAAGTGGAGCCAGATGGAGAATTCCAGTTGGAGCTTCAGTGTATATTGCATAAAAATGTGCTCATGCTCTGGAATTGAGAAATCGAGTAGGTTAAATTGAGGTGGAAGTACTTTGGGCCCGATGAAGATACATGGGAGATGACGAATCAAATGCGAGCTATGTATCCTTCATTGTTTGCCGGTTGAGGCAAAGCAGTTTGGTATGATGTTTTGGCATATGTTTGGGTGATGTTTATATATATGTACATATGTATATGGATGTAAATATCGACATTAGCTATGTTATAAATCTCCAATAAGTGATATGGATGTCATGCCATTATATTTGTCAGGTTGGTTTTCTTTTCAACAAGGTGATCATTGTAAATACTGCATCGAGCTATGTTATGAAGCTCCATGGGTAGTATGTTTTCTCTTCAAAGCTTTTGCTGAGGTATAGGTGTGGTTGAACACCAAGGACAATGTCCCCCAATGGGGAGGGTTCTGTAACAGTCTTGGTGAAAATTCCATGTAATAAAAAGTTAATAAAGGAAAAATAATAACCACGGTTGATGGGACACTTATTCCAAGCTTAATGTTGAGCAAAACATCCTAATGTGGGTGTTCATTTGGTTTATTATGGCTAAGGAAATTGGCAAAGGCAATGGCTAAGGAAACTAGCAAAGGCAATGACTAAGGCTTTGGAATGGAAAAATGGCATTTTTGGCATATTTATTTATGAAAATAATGTAAATTAGGAGAAAAGGAAGGTGAAAGGTCACAGGTTGCATGTGAGGAGGAAAATGAATGACAATAATGGAAAAATGAAGAAAAAAGAGGCAACATTAATAATAAGGCTTATGAGGATCAGTTGGTACCTTTTGCCAATGTTACCTTTTGTTAGTTCAGTTTTAGAGCTCTCCCGTTACTCTCTCTCTCTCTCTTGGACACTTAGAGTTTTCTTGGAGAACTTTGGCATTGGATCAAGAAAGGCAAAGAAGGCAAGAGGAAAGAAGGAGAAAGCAAGGAAGAATAGGATCGAGTAGCTACAATATGATTCTTAGCAAGTTTTGATTTGCATGTGTGTTTCCTTCCTAGATTTGGCATGCATGGTGATGCATGTGGTTCTTTGTTATTATGGCAAGGGTTTTTACAGGTGTGACAGTGTTTTCAGCCTAGTCTTGCCATTTCCGGATAACCATGGTGTGATGGGGTTCTCATGTTTTTGTTGAGATAGATTTCTGAATGGATTCGAAGTTGAGTGAGGTGGATCTCTGAAAGAAAGAACACATGGCCTAGTGATCCCTGAACCAGACTATGGATTGTGGTAAATCCACTGGCCTAGTGCCCCTGAACCAAATAATGGGTTGTGGTAAAGCCAGGTATTGTGTGCCTCGGTGGGCCTAGGAATCCTTGACCGATTAATGGCGAGATATACAGTAAAGCCTAGAGTTGGTTGCCCTTGATTAGGCCTAGGAATCATTGTCGATGAATGGTGGGATATACGGTAAATCCTAGAGGGTGGAGTCTCATTTTAGGGCCTAGTGATCCCTATATCATACTATGGATTGCGATAAATCTTGATAGACTAGGAGACAAGAAAATTCCTCATGATGTAGGTGGAGAAATCCGGTGGCACCCATGTTTTTTTTGGCCTAACGATCTAGTGGAGATCATGGTAAAGCCTATTATTACATGTGTATTGTGTTGACCTACTGATCCGGTGTGGATTGCGGTAAAGCCTGGTTTATATTGACGAGGGTGAGGTGGTGTAGCCTCGGGATGCGCTGCTTGGTTCTTTTGGTTTGAGTCCTGCATTCATGCTTTGAATATGGCATGGCGGTGATTGCCTGAAGAGAGATCTAGCTCAACCAATATATGGTTGGGTGGAACATGGTAGTCCCATACTAGGTTGGATTTTGCATTCATTAATAAGAGGTTTTTTCCTTGGTATATTATGTGTAAATGTACTAGTTTATATGTGGATTCTATGAATGATGCATCCTTGGTGTTTTTGTTGTTATTATGTTGGTTATGAATATGTATTATGAGAGTGATGTTGTATGTCTCTCCTCATGTTTTGATTTGTGAATGAATGAACAATGTATCTATGACCTAGTAGATGATAATGTAGTTAATGATGTAAGGGAACAATGCTTCTAAAAAATTATCAGATAAGTATGAGACCCCTATGCTTAGATCTATTGTTTAAACCTGTAGTTTACATATTTGCAACATGTTTGACAAAATGTATGTCATGGCTAGTAGGGGTCCATTCAAGTCCTTGTTTAAGGAATTGAATTTGTATCCTTATTATGTTGTTATCTTTCAGTTCTGAAAGTGTCATTGAGTTTTGGGCAATGACCTGTGCTCTAGGCCTGAAAAAGTGGCACAACTCTCGGAGTCGCAGGCACAAGTATGAGGAGAAAAGTCCCCATGAGGATGCATACCCATGTTGTGGAGGCGCCTAGAGCCTACTGGACACATGCATGTCCATATCAAGGGAGCATATAGGGGTTTACTGGTCTAGAAATTTAGTTGATCTTAGGGGTTGGTTACATGAGTGGTTGGGTTGGCTCCTGGGAGTTTTGTTGTTGATGTGGAAGGTTTGTGTGGTGTGTTTCCGTCGATTTTGCTTCCTTAGGGTAACCTAGGATGTTGAATCCCATTACATTGGCCTCTCGTTGCATATTTACCTTGGTTGGTTGGTTACTTGGGTAGATGTGTGATGAGGGTGTTACACATTTCCTTTCTTTCTAGACCAAGTTCCTCATTTTTCAAATCTAGCCATTGATCTTATTAGTGACGTGCTACTATAGTGAGCTTAAGTCACAGAGTCATAAAGAGATCCCTCTCTAGATTGAAGGGCCAACTTTAAATCCTAAAGTGGTTTGAAGGTTTCCTTAGTTTTTCTCCCCACATCCAGGGTAATTTCTGAGTGATAACAAAATATACAAAGAAAAAATATATTTTCTCTTTAAAATGTAAAAAAAGAAATCTAAAAGCTAAAGAAGGATTTGTCAATGTGAAATAAGTTTGGATAACTAAAATCCACCTCTAATTTCTCATTTGACAAATTTATTCAGCCATTGGGAAACCTATTATAAGTAGAAATAAAATAAAAAAATAAACAAAATCGCCTCCTTTTGGAACCAATTAATAACAAATGTTCCTTATGTGATAGATGAAAATAAAAAATAAACAAAAGCACCTCCTTTTGGAACTAATTAATAACAAATGTTCCTCATGTGATAGATGAAGTGAGGAGGAGAATTGAGGGAGAAGTTGAATGAGAATGTATATAAGAAATATTTTAATTTAATAGGGGCGGGAAGATTTGAAACTTAAACCTATATACTATTATCAAGTTTGAAGAAAAGGTTAAAGTCTTATGACTGAAGAAAAAAGAATAAAAAAAAAAAAATAATAAATAAAAATAAATAAATAAGATAAATAAAATAAAATAAATAAAATAAAAAATAAAAAACAAAAATAATAAAATTAAATAATAAAATAAAATTAAAAATTAAAATATATATATATATATATATATATATATATATATATATATATAAATAAAATAAAATAAAAAATAAAAAATCTTACCTAAAACTTGTATATTTTTCTTGTTTTTTAATCAAAGCTAAATGAAAATATCTTTCTTGTTTTTTAATCAAAGCTAAATGAAAATATCTTTGGAGCAATTTTCATTGGTTGAATAATAAATAGTATTCTTGCATTTCTATGAGTAATTTTTTTGTTGTTCTTTCATTAATTCATGTATAGTTCTTTTTCATGGAATGCTTATGCTTTAACTAATGTGATCTTGGATACGAGTTTACATGATTGGAATTTTCAAACAATTATTTATTTAACAAATAATGATATATATGTATTTGTGGTAAATGATTTTTATTGAATAAATGAATTTTCCTCTTTTTACATTGAATCTCATATCTTATGTCATGAAATTTTCTCATATGGGAAAATGTCAAATCATAAAACATTTAATTTTCTTCCTTAAAAAAATAAATTAAAATAATAATGAAGTACGGATGATATGTAACATCCATGCTTACCCATGATGCATATACTAATTGGTTTGTGTGGGGTTTTGTCCCCATCGGGTCTCAGGTTCAAATCTCATGGGCAGGGATTGAATGTTGGAGCCAACTATGGAGGTTACACTATCCGAAGGGGCATCCAAGCTTGACCGAGTCTTGAATAATCTCGGTCACAACATCTTGTTGTTGGGTGGATTGTTCTTCCATTCAACATGTGGGATCGCCCTGACCTAGGCTCGACCCAGTGTCAATAAAGAGAAAAACAAAAAGTGTAAAAAAATAAAATATAGGAACAAAATATTAAGCACTAATCATAAATAAACACACACACACACATGTATGCATATTTAAGTGTAAATCCATCTCAAAAAAGAGATCTTTTAAGTATAAAGAGATTTTCATCTCAATTTATTTTACATTCCTCTCAATGCTTGATAAAGTAAAAGTTTAGATGAATCTTTTTGTCAAATAAATGTATATGTGTGTGTGTGGAATCGACGACTGGGCTGGTCTCATACTCGCGTGACATGGGGTTGATTCCAACCACTGCCACTATAACCCATAGGCACCTACATATGCCCCTTATGTAGGCACATGTTAATTAGGGGGATTTGACCTTCGAACATCCTTGCACAATACACTTGATTTTCACAGTCACCGCCAACTAAGTTGCCCCTTAGGGGGCTCAATGTAACACCCTCATCCCACATCTACCCAAGTTACCGACCAACCAAGGTAAATATGCGACGAGGGGTCATTACAATGGGATTAAACCTCCTAGGTGACCTTAAGGAAGTGGAATCGATGGAAACACACCACACAGACCTTCCACATCAACAACAAAACTCTCAGGAGCCATCCCAACCACTCATGTAACCAACCCCTGAGACCAACTTAAGTTTTAGACCATTAAACCATCAGACGCTCCTTGATATGGACAATCATGCATCCAGGAGGCTCCATATGCTCCCAAAACATGGGTATGCCTGCATCTAGGGACTTTTCTCCTCAGACCTATGCCTGCGACTCCAGGATTTGTGCCACTTTTTCGGCCCAAATCCCAGGTTACTACACAGAACTCAATGACACTTTCAGAACTGAAAGATAACAACAGAATAAGGATACAAATGCAATTACTTGAACAAGGACTTGACTGGACCCCTACTATTCATGACAAGCATTTCGTCAAACATGTCACAAATATGTAATCTACAAGTTTAAACAACAAATCTTAGCATAGGGATCTCATACTTATCTGAGAATCGCTAAGAAGCATTGTTCCCTTATATAATTAGCTGCATTATCATCCATTAGGTCATAGATACATTGTTCATTCAACTACAATTCAAAACATGAGGAGAGCCATACATCATCACTGTCATAATACATGCTTATAACCAGCATAATAACAAAAGAAATATCAAGGATGCATCAGCCATAGAATACATATATAAACCAATACATTTACGCATAAGATTTCAAGGAAAGAACCTCTTATTAATGAATGCAAAATCCAACCCGGGATGGGACTACCACGTTCCACCCAATCAACCAAATATCTCTTCAGCCAATCACCCTCATGCCATATTCCAAGCATGAATGTGGGACTCAACCAAAAGAACCAACCAGGGCATCTAGAGGTTTAACCACCTCACCCTCATCAATAGAAACAAGGATTTACCACAATCCACACTAGATCACTAGGCCAAAACAATAAACATGTAATAACAGGCTTTACCATGATCTCCACCAGATCATTAGGCCAAAACAAACATGGATGCCACCGAATTTCTCCACCTACATCGTGAGGACTTTTCCTGTCTCCTAGTCTCTCAGGCTTTACCGCAATCCACAGTGTGATCCAGGGATCACTAGGCCCTAAACCGAGACTCCACTCTCTAGGATTTACTGTATATCCCACCATTCATTGGCAAGGATTCCTAGGCTTAATCAAGGGGAACCATCTTTAAGCTTTACAATATATCCCTCCATTCACCAGCAAGGATTCCTAGGACCACTGAGGCACACAATATGTGCCTTTACCGTGACCCACAATCTGGTTTAGGGGTCACTATGCTAGTGGCTTTACCAAAATCCACAGTTCAGTTCAGGGATCACTATGCCATGTTTTCTTTCTTTCAGAGATCCACCTCACTCAGCTTCGAATCCATCTGAGAATCTAGCTCAACCAAAACATGAGAACCCCATCACACCATGGCTATCCGGAAATGGAAAGGCTAGGCTGAAAACATTGTCACACTTGGTAAAACCCATGCCATAACAACAAAAAACTACATGCAATAACATGCATGCTAAATCTAGCAAGGAAAATACACATGCAAATTGGTACCTGCAAAGAATCTCATTGTAGTTGCTTGATCCTGCTCTTCCTTGCTTGCTCCTTCCTTCCTCTTGCCTTATTTTCCTTTCTTGATCCAATGCCAAAGTGCTCCAAGAAAACTCTAAGTGTCGAAGAGAGAGAGAGAGAGAATGATGAGAGAGCTCCAAAACTGAACTGACAAAAGGTTAAAAAATGATCCTCATAAGCCTTTTTTATCAATTAGGTCTCTATTTTCTTCATTGCCCATTGTTTTCCTTCATTTTCCTCCTCACATGCAACCTGTGACCTTTCACCTTCCTTTTCTCCTAATTTCCATTATTTTCATAAATAAATGTGCCAAAAATGCCATTTTTCCTTTCCAAAGCCTTAGCCATTTCCTTTGTCAATTTCCTTAGCCATAATAAACCAATGAACACCCACACCAAGATGTTTTGCCCAACATTCAGCTTGGAATAAGTGTCCCATCAACCGTGGTTATTATTTTTCCTTTATTAACTTTTATTACATGAATTTTTCACTAGGGTTATTATAGAATCCCCCCCTTGGGGGACACCATCCTCGGTGTTCAACCACACTTATACCTTAGAAAAACCATTGAAAAGAAAACGCATTTCCCATGGAGATTTATAACATAGATCGATGCAGTATTTATAATGATCACCTTGCTGAAAAGCAACCCAACATGACAACATAACATCATGAAAACTATAATGAAGTGACACTCATACCGCTTATTGAGGCTTTATAACATAGCTCATGGAGGTATTAATAACTTGAAATGCTTATTACCTCCTTGAACTTTCCATTCATCTTTTCAGTGTCTGATGATGATGATGACATTGCAGATGACTCTAGCCACCCACTTTTACCAACTAGTGTATGGTGAGAATCTTGTAGATCCTTGCAAAACGCACATGCATAATCATCCTCATAAGGTCCATAACCATTGTTTGAACCATGGCCGCGTATTTGTTTCATTTTGGAGGTGTCCTTTGTTTTCACAAGAGTGTAACTTTTGGTAATTTGTTCCTCAGGCACATGCTACAATATGCCTCTTCTCCTCTTCAATCATTTCTAGCATTCTTCTCAACTCAATGTTCTCCATACGAAGAGCCAACTTCATCTCTTCTAACTCTTGGAGACTCTTCTTTCCCATTCTTGCAACTTGGTCAGATGAGGCTCTAATACCAACTAATCTGAAAATGGAGGAGGTGGTCAATTTCCTCTTCCCCAAAAACAAGGACCATTCTCCGACGCATTGTAAGGAAAAATGGGTCTTAACACAAAACATGTTTTTTAAAAGGTCTCTTCAAGATATGAGTTAGTTTTCACATGTAAACTTAAGCATAAGAAACCCAACATCACATAACTCATACATTAATACATGAAGATCACAACAAAGGATTTGGTGACGGAGTTCACCCCTCTTGGGCTACATCTCTAGGCCTACAAACATAGCTAGATCACTCCATATATTTAGTGGAAAATGACTACATAAAAGTTTGTTGATAAACATGTGGTTATTTACCCTTCAAGGAAATGTTCTCCTACAAATAACTCTCACATAAAACAACATGACAACCTATAGTCATCATGAAAACATCAACAACACAAGGTGTCTCCTACAAACACCCTATACTCCAACTGAAAATGAGCATATAGCACTTCAATTCCACATTGAAGGGAAAATAGAAAACTTTCCTCAACAAGACATAGTGAGAAAAGTATATAATAACTGAACCCTACAAGTAATAGCTACTGCAGTAAACTTCTGAAGGTTAGAAAACCCCTACAAGGCCTTCTCCATGCTTAAACACCTTCAAGAACTACTCCAAAACATTGATAGATCCATACACCCATGAACTTGAACCTACAAAAAGTTCCTTTAGATGTGTTAAAATCAACAAATAGAGGTCACCATTAGATCCAGAATGTCCAAAAACCCCTAGGTAGACTCTTCTTGAGCTCCAAAACACTGAAAAATCACAAAGATATGGCTCCACAAGCTCTCCCTATAATTTTTATGTTATTCGTCCTACAACTCGGACTAACAGTCTAACTGTCCTACAAATTTGCCCTATTTTCTGCTACGGAGGCAATAATTTCACCCTTCGACGGTGCAATTTGTTGGACAATTAAATTTCCCAATAACCCCTGTGCACAAAAAACCAGGCCACATGGGCCATGTGGCCGCAGGCTGGGCCTTAACACCCACCCCCACTGACTTAATACCTTAATTGTCGGGTTATGGTTATATTGGGTCCACGGGACCAAAGGCCGAGCCAACAGTCTACCCTTACCACTGGGCCCCCATCATCTACGCGCCTGGTCACATGAGTGTGACGAGACCAGGGGCTGGCCCCCTTTTTCGAGTGCGTGGCCACGGTTTCATGCAAGCTCATATGGTCATGGGCTACGACCACCCTAATCCCTTCTTTGTTGACCATCGCTCTAGTGTGCGTCTGTGGTCTCATGGGAACAACATGACCATGGGATGGGCTATACCCTAGCCCCCTCTCCACTACGCCTTCCACGAAGGTCTTATGGAAAGTATGGTGAGTAGGGGTCGGGGCTGGTTCCTTGGCCCCATACCTTCTACGATATTGTCATATGTTGTCGCCATGACCAGGGGTCGGGGCTGGAAGCCTTACCCCCTTTCCCAAATTTGCACCACATAAAAATTAAATACAGGTTTTGTCCATATTAATAATAAGACCCACCATGAGCCTAGTGGTAAGTCGCTGCATTGTTGAACATGAGGTCGGGGTTTTGATCTGCCCCAACCTATGGTCGACCATACCAAAATTTTATTACACTTTGGAGGTGCCACGTGGCAGCCTGTGATTAGGCCACATGGCAGCCTATGATTGGGCCACAATAAACCAATCAAATTTGACCCCAACCAATGAACTAGGAGATGCCACTTGTCAACACCCGGTTGGTCCATACTTGCATAGTCACCCTAACTGATGTTAGATGTATGAAAACCTAGTCAACAACCCTGCTCATTTTTTAACTGTTGGGTCAAATGATCAGAACGTAATAGCTTGAGAATACGGTGTCGAATTGAGGTGAAATGAACGTCGTTGGATTCAAAATGATGAGCACTTCAACTTGATACCAATTTTAAGAATTTCTGGGCACATTCATTTTTGAGCTAAAATTTGATCACCTGATTAATAGTCTTCATTAGAATGAAGTGTGCAACCTTTATCAGCTTGTCCAAAACAACCATGATGAATTGTGATGTCTCCCTGTCCTAGGAAAACCTATGATAAAGTCCATGGAAATGACCTCCCATTTCCACTCTAGAATTGCAATTGGTTGTAGCAATCCACCTGGATGCTTACACTTTGCCTTCACCTACTAACAATCCAAGCACCTAGCCACAAACTTTGCTACATCCTTCTTCAGATTTGAAAAATAATAAAATTTCTTCATTGCGATCAATGTCTTCTGATAACCTGGGTGACCTGAATATGGTTTCACATGAAACTCCCTCAATATGACCTTCTTGAGCTCATTGCTATTTGGCACATATATCATGTCTCTAAATCTAATCAATCCATTTGTCTTGAGACAATAATCGACATCTGTGCACTTGTGCCACTGCATGTACTTGTACTTGTACCACTACCTGTACATATACCTATACCTATACCTATACCTGTACTCTACTACAATCTGTTCTTAAGCTCCATATACCTGACATCCTGTTGACCTGCCTACATGATCCTATCATGTATATTTGTACCATAAGAACTCATAGTGGCTATATGATTCACCTACATTTGCTGCTAATAAAATCTACGATCCAATTCTCTTTTCCCTTGATGTACCTAATCTCGAAGTCAAACTCAAATTGATCGCGCCCAACCATCTAGCTTGGATGGAATTCAAATTCGCCTGGTCAAATACATACCTCAATCCATTGTGATCACTCATCAGTACAAATCTCCTACCAAGAAGATAGTGCCTCCACATCTTCTATGCATGTATTATCGCTGCTAGCTCAAGATCATGCGTCAGATAGTTCTGTTTGTGCTCATTCAGTTTCTGTGACTCATAGCATGCTACCTGTCCTTCTGGCATAAGGAATCCACCAAGTCCTCTTTTGCAAGCATCTGTACATACTACAAATTATTTGTCTGGATCTCTAATATTTAACACTGGAGCATGTGTCAACAACTGCTTAAGCTGCTAAAAACCAGCCTCACACTCCTCTGTCCATTCAAACATCTTACCTTTCCCTTGCAATGATGTAATAGGATAAGAAATCTATGAGAAGTTCCTCATGGACCTCCAATAATAACCTGTCAATCCCATGAAGGATCTCACCCCATCTACATTCTTAGGAGTTGCTCACTCCCTAATAGCTCTTATCTTCTCTGGATCACTGTTATGCCCTCCTTGGAGACAACATGACCCAAGTAATGTACCTCAGTCTGAAATATACTTCACCTTCTAAGCTTAGCATATAATTGATGTTCTCTCAACAACCTTAACACTGCTGCCAAATGCTCGAAAAGCTCTTCCTCATTTTTAGAATATACTAATATGTCATCAATGAAATCAATAACAAATTTATCCAAATACGAATGCGACACGTTATTCATCAAACACTTAAAGGTAGTTGGAGCATTATTCAAACCAAATGGAACTACAACAAACTCATAATGTCCATACCTAGTCCGGAAAGTTGTCTTGTAAATATCCTCCTCTTTAATGTGTACCTGATGATATCCAGATCTTAGATCAATCTTTGTGAACACTACTGCTCCCTTCAACTGATCAAAAAAATCATCAATCCTTGTCAATGGATACCTGTTCTTGATGGTCACTTTGTTCAACTGCTTGTAGTTAATGATAACCTGAGAGTACCATCCTTCTTATTTACAAACAATAACAGTGCGCCCCAAGTTGATACACTTGGCCTAATGTATCCTTTGTCAAGCATCTCTTTCATCTACAAATTTAACTCTACCAACTCAAGTGTGCTCATCCTGTAAGGTGCTTTTGATGCTGGAGCTTCCCTTGGCACTAACTCAATAGAAAAGTCTACTTCTCTGTGAGGTGGAAAATTTGAAATCTTTGCGGAAAACACATCCTGAAATTGTTGTAGAACTGGGTACCTGCTCAAAACATTTGCATCCTCAACTTCCTTACCTTTGTCGCTAGAAATATGCACTACAAATAACACACACCCTTTCCTGCGACTATGCTTGGCCTGCATAATTATCACCATCCTAACTGATGTGGCTTTCTTCTTTCCCTGTAAGACTCTTGGTTCTCCATTGTCATCCAAGCACTCAATGGCTTTGTCATAACAATCCACCTTGGTCCTATGAAGGTATATCTAGTCCATACCCAATAACATATTATATGATCCCAACGGAAATATGTTCAAGTGCGTTGTTGTAGACATGCCATTCAACTCAAATGCACAAGCTCTTACCCAATGATGAACTCTTTTCTTTGTACCTATATCCAACTACACTAACCAAGATTTTACATGCACTTCTTTATTCAAACCACACTTATCCACCAAGCCAATACTAACATAACTATAATTAGATCCAGGGTCAATCAAAATAGAAACAACTTGATCACAAAGCTTATTGTCCATTTCAATAATAGATGTTTGATTAATTGCCTATGTATTATAGAGTGTTGCATAGATACGAGGAATGCTCTGACCAAAATCCCCAATAGTCTGTGCCTCTTGTGCACTATAGATCTTAGGCCTACCACCCTAATTCTATGTAGAATCTCTCTTAAGGTGTTCCTTACCGCATGTCCAACACTCCAACCATCTAGTACCATCACCTCTATGTTGTTACTATGATCCATGTCCATGTCTAGCTACATTGAACTTCTTTTGTGGTGCCACATTTTATTTCTCTTCTGCATTCCGAGGCCTTGCTATTTTCAGTTGCCATTTACCATTACCTTTGTCCTTATCCTTTCCTCTCCATCCTTGTTGAGATTCATTCTTATGCTTTGAATGTTCATAGCAATGTTTCAATTTTCCAATAACCTCCTCAAGTGACCGAGGCTCATCATACTCAATCTGGTCTTTGAATGCTAATGGAAAACCATTGACAAATTGTTGAACTTTAGCCTTCTCATCTTTAAGATATGGTACATACCTTAATAGCTCCAAGAACTTAGTCGTGTACTCTTCATCTATCATCGATCCCATCTTTAGCTCATAGAATTCTTTGGCCTTGCTATCGTAGTATCTTTCTGACGAGTACTTCTTCCTGAAAATCCTCTTAAACTCATGCCAACTCAAGTCCTCCATCTCGATGTCTCTGACCTGCTTCACATCTTCCCACCGGATATCTGCTTTACCTTTTAGGCAGAAGATAGTAATTATGGCCTTCATGTTTTATGTGTACTCATGCAACCCAAAGAACTTGCTCATCCCTAGTGTCCAAGCCTCTACATCTTCTGGTTTCTTCAAGTCTCCATCAAAAGTAGGTGGCTTCGCTTTCTTAAATTCATCTGGAAATTATCCCCTATCACTCCTACTATAAGGATGATAACGATGACAATCATGATGCCTTTCAGAACCAGAACTAGAATAATACATGTATACATCACCTTTCCTATCCAGAGTATCCAACAATCTTCCATCTCTAACTGTGTCATCTATATCCAAACCGTGACCACCATGAGACCTACTGCCATATGCCTCATTAGTTTTGTCCTCCTTTCCATGGCTAATCCGAAGTTGCCCTTGTCACTACAATTCTGGCAAACTCCGAAGGAGTATTGCATTAACCTCTACTTGTTTCTCTTGTGCCTGCATGATTTTGTCATTGTCCACATTACAACTCCTTATTTCTTCCTTCAATCTTCTTAATGTGTATGCTAAATCAAAAGAGTTCCCAACACCACGTTGATCATATGATTCACAGGGAGAATCTTTGTAGTCTACCATCTTTCTAGTCATTTTGATCTCTTTCTTGCAAGGCATACTATGTTAGCTAAACCAAATCACAATAAAAGAACGTACCTTAGCAAAATTTGAGGAGGATACCTCATCTACAAGATCAACCAATCAGTGTAATACATGTACAAACATAATCATAACATCATATATACATATAACAAATAGGTGTATCAACACATAAACATCATTCTAGCTAGAGTCCAGCCATTAATGCATGACCATATCCACTACACATACCATGACCTCATGCATGACAAAAACAACTATACCAATGTACACTTGTAATACACAATCATAAACAACATGTAACCAATCACACACTCATGATGACATACTTCCCAACAACAACATCCTATTTCACATGGTGACATCACTACAACCATGACAAACACCATGCATATGCAACAAGCATATAGACTACAAGGATGATTAACACATGTGCAACCGACATGAATGCATGACTAACACACGCTGCCCATCCAGTCCAAGGGGTGATCTATGCTCTCATACCACTCTATAACACCCTCATCCCACATCTACCCAAGTAACTGACCAACCGGGGTAAATATGCGACGAGAGGTCACTACAATGGGATTCAACCTCCTAGGTGACCTTAAGGAAGTGGAATCGATAGAAACACACCACACAGACCTTCCACATCAGCAACAGAAATCCCAGGAGCCATCCCAACCACTCAAGTAACTAACCTCTAAGACCAACTTAAGTTTTAGACCATTAAACCCCGAATGCTCCCTTGATATGGACAAGCATGCGTCCAGGAGGCTCCAGATGCTCCCACAGCATGGGTGTGCCTGCATCTAGGGACTTTTCTCCTCAGACCTATGCCTGTGACTCCAAGATTTGTGCCACTTTTCAGGGCTAGAGCCCGGGTCACTGTCCAAAACTCAATGATACTTTCAGAACTAAAAGATAACAACATATATAAGGATACAAATGTAATTATTTGAACAAGGACTTGATTGTACCCCTACTAGCCATGATGGGCATTTCGTTAAACATGTCACAAATATGTAATCTACAAGTTTAAACAACATATATGAGCATAAGGGTCTCATACTTATCTAAGAATCGCTAAGAAGCATTATTCCCTTATATCATTAGTTGAATTATCATCTATTAGGTCATAGATACATTTTTCATTCATTTACAATTCAAAACATGAGGAGATCCATACATCATCACTGTCATAATACATGTTTATAACCAGCATAATAACAACAAAAATATCAAGGATACATCAGCCATAGAATTTGCACATTAACCATTACATTTACACATAAGATGTTAAGGAAAGAACCTCTTATTAATGAATACAAAAGCCAACCTAGGATGGGACTACCATGTTCCACCTGACCATAGATTGGTTGAGCCAAATCTCTCTTCAACCAATCACCCCCATTCCATATTCCAAGCATGAATGTGGGACTCAACCAAAAGAACCAACCAGGGCATTCTGAGGCTAAACCACCTCACCCTCATCAATAGAAACCAGGTTTTACCATAATCCACACTAGATCACTGGGCCAAAACAATAAACATGTTATAACAGGCTTTACCATGATCTACACCATATCACTAGGCAAAAATAAGCATGGATGCCACCAGATTTCTCCACCTACATCGTGAGGAGTTTTTCTATCTCCTAGCCTCTCAGGCTTTACCGCAATCCATAGTCTGATTCAAGGATCACTAGGCCCTAAACCGAGACTCCACCCTCTAGGATTTACTGTATATTCCATCATTCACCGGCAAGGATTCCTAGGCCTAATCAAGGGAAACCACCTCTAGGCTTTACCGTATATCCCTCCATTCACCAGCAAGGATTCCTAGGCCCACCGAGGCACACAATACCTGGCTTTACCGCAAACCACAGTCTGGTTCAGGGGTCACTAGGCTAATGGATTTACCACAATCCATAGTCTGGTTCAGGGATTACTAGGCCATATGTTCTTTCTTTCAGAGATCCACCTCACTCAGCTTCAAATCCATCCGACAATCTAGCTCAACCAAAACATGAGAACCCCATCACATCATGGCTATCCAGAAATGACAAGGCTAGGTTAAAAACACTGTCACACCTAGCAAAACCCATGCCATAACAACAAAGAACTACATGCAATATCATGCATGCCAATTCTAGCAAGGAAAATACACATGCAAATCGATACTTGCAAAGAATCATGTTGTAGCTGCTTGATCCTACTCTTCCTTGCTTGCTCCTTCCTTCCTCTTGCCTTCTTTGCCTTTCTTGATCCAATGCCAAAGTGCTCCAAGAAAACTCTAAGTGTCCAAGAGTGGGAGAGAGAGAGAGAATAATGAGAGAGCTCCAAAACTGAATTGACAAAAGGTTAAAAATTGATCCTTAGAAGCCTTTTTATCAATTAGGCCTCTATTTTCTTCATTTTCCTCCTCACATGCAACCTGTGACCTTTCACCTTCCTTTTCTCCTAATTTCCATTATTTTCATAAATAAATATGCTAAAAATGTTATTTTTCCTTTCCAAAGCCTTTGTCAATTTCCTTAACCATAATAAACCAATGAACACCCACACTACGATGTTTTGCCCAACATTCAACTTGGAATAAGTGTCCCATCAACCATGGTTATTATTTTTCCTTTATTAACTTTCATTACATGATTTTTTCACCCGGGTTGTTACAATCAAAGGTACCATACTAAATATTTTTAAAAATGTAATTTCTATGTTGGAACAAGGAGGACATGGAAGTACTTAGATCAATGTGGCTTTCTTAAATAAGGAGGTTCTAAAATGTAGTTAAATCATGAATTTAGGTAAAGTTATATGTTTTTTTTTGCTAGTGTATCTAAGACTTGTAGGACTAACCTATAGTCTAAAAAGCTATGACCTAGGGGCATCTAAACCGTCATAAGTCACCTCGGTATTGCACCTAACCTAGGCCTTACCAATGCCTTAAAGTGGCTGGATTTTTTTGATATCTCCTCCCAACTACCATGAGTTTCAAACCTTGGCCTCCATAAAGAATGAAACACTTGAAACTGAATCATTCTAGTGAGATTTATTTTTTAAAATTAAAGGACATGGGGTTCGACTTTGATCCCCTTATGCATGCATGGGTTGCAAGACTATTTAATATAACCTCTCTAGGTGAAACCACACGTTTAACCACTACCTCAAGGTGCCCCCATGGCTTCAAGCTAGGTCCTCATGGGATTCAAACGTTGCCTGACAATGAACAATTGCTTACTTTCTGCCATTGGATCCAACCTCTCGTGTTTATTTGAAGGACATAGGGGTGATATTTGATCTACTTACGAATACACAGGTCACGAGACCATTAATATAATCTCTCTAAGTGCAACCACACATTCGACCACTACCTCAATGTGTCCCCACATATTCCAGGGTAAGCGACCCTTATGATAATTGAACCTTGCTCAATGGTGAAAAACACCTCGTTTGTCACCATTGAATTCAATCCCTTTATGCCTTTGTAAAAACAAGGGCATGTGGGTGGTCTTTGATCCACTTATATGTGCACAGGTCATGAAACCATTAATATAGTCTCTTTAAGTGAAATCACACATTAGACCACTACCTCAAGGTATCCTCATGGTTTCTAGGGTAAGTGGACCTCATGAAATTTGAACTATGCCCAATGGTGAAAAAATAATCGCTTTTCACCATTGAATCCAACCCTTTTAGGCTAGGTAAAGTTATATCTTATAATATTAAGAGTAGGCCAATTTGAAAGGAAATATTGCTTATTTTCAACCCTTTTTTTGTATCAAAACTTTTACCATTCTTTCATTCATGAGTGTTTTTGTATTAGTCTAGTGACTAGTTCACCATGGAGGGCATGAACATTGGTCTTGAATTTGGTGACTTTCATTTTATTTTTTAAATTAAAAATGTTGGAAAAACAATTTTAATTAACTAAAAAGGACTTATAAATCTGCATATATTTTAGTTTTATCTTATTAATGATTTCATTATCATCCCAGGTGTTATATTTAAACTTCACAATGATACAAGATTTGATATTGTAAATATTAATAATTTATTTGTCTTCATTTATGATCTAATAATTAGGTCATCTCTTATAATCTCTAACCCAACCTCCTTTAAGTTTGTGGTGGTCACTACTTAGACTAGAAGCTTGATAACACGAGCCCTATATTTACTCAGCTTGAGCAATTTATGCCTATAATATGAATATCAAATCATAGCCTTAAACTCCACATAAGTGCATTTAGCTTTAATCAAGAAGGTGATAAAGAATGTTGCATTTAACTTTAATATTATAGGATATGAAGCATTTTGGATTTGCTCATATTTATTCCAAGTCTTAAGAAAGATTCTTGATCTAGTTGGTCATTTGGGGCACTCAATTTGTGATTTAGGACTACAATCATTTAAAATTTGGTTTTGAGCATTATCAAATGTATGATAGTTTTGAAGGCATTAAATGTTTGACACAATTTTTAAGCCCTTCCTATGTGTTTCACGCAATTTTTATAACCTTGCAATCTTAGATTGTGAGACTTCCAAACACATAGAAATCAGAATAACCTTTATGATGGTATGAAAAATGCCCAAAATAGAGTTTGTATATGAAAGTTATGTCTCTTGAAATTGCCACACAAACTAGGCTCCCTAGGGCACACATTCTTATCACCACCTCAGCTCTTAGGGTAAGGTTTTTGGATTTTAAGGCTTTTTCCGCTTATGATTTTTTACATGATGGTATAATGTGGCTTCACCCTCTTGTTATGAGCTTTTTGCAGATAAGCATTGCCATCACATCTCTTCTCAAAGAAAATCTGACACCATATTTCTAGACATTTCATATCGTTACGTTTATTGTAGTCTTTCATAGTTTGACTCAACAAGATAATTTGATTTCACTATGACATTATTCTTTTAAGTGACTCACCTTGTGTTATATATGCATTATTATGCTCTTCCATTTTGTTTTTAATCCAATTTGGATCAATGTTGTGAGCCCAAACTTTATAATTGTAAAAAATAACACGGGTTACCAAAATGTTGAAAAGAAAAAAAATCCTTATCCCAATCCCAAAGTACAACATTTCCCAATTGTTTTCAAGACCATAATAAACTTTTTGACCACCAACCATTATATTCTACACACTATGTTTTCAGTGCTAATGGCGATGGAAATCAATGTCTAAGTGCTAGTAAGATTACACCTATTCAAGGGTGTTATAACCATACAAAATCATATTACAAATTATTTTCTTAGATTTAATTATCATAATCTTGGTGAAATATCCTATAATTTGCTAGAAGGAGGACGATGATAAATTCAACCATATACGAATGCATTCTTCATTTTCTAAAAATTGCTAGGCTTTATCAATATTGCTGCTAGAAAAAGTGGGAGAAATGAGACACTCCTTCTTAACACTAATATACAATTAATGTCCACAACCACTATTATTAGTATGATGAAGTCCCCTTTTTAGTCCCTGCCCCTTCAGGGTTGCAGGGACTATAGGAATCATTTTTCTACTTTCTATTAATTGGGCACGAAGGCCGATGAACCACAATGAGTCTTTCTTGCTTTTAAACAAAGTTTTCTTGATGCTTATTAATTTTTTTAATGGTATTTCATTTTTTATGAAATGTTTTAAATGGTCATCTTATTTGGCCTCTTCCCGAGATAAATCCTTTGGTATGTTAAGATATAACCCTCCCATATATCTCCATTTTTTCCACTATGTTTTCCAATGAAACTAATGCTAGCATTAGTTTAATTACGCTAATTGTTTTCAAGAAATCCCTGTCTTTTTTAAAAAAAATCGCGGCCTTGTAAAACTTCCATTTGTACAACCATGCAAGGCAACCTTCCTCTATTCCTCCTTTGTTTAAGATGCATTGGTTTGTTCGTATCCAAAGACGCATTGGTTTGTTCTTGGCTACAAGATGCAACCATACTGACTCCATGGAACAACAACCCACACCGACTCCATGGCTTTGTGACAATAAGCCTATACGGTAGCCCACATCAACTCCACGACACTACTTTGTGATAATAAGCATGTATGATGGCCCACATCAACTCCACAACTCTGTGACAATGAGGCTGCATTGTGGCAGAAAAGAAATTGACAATGATTACATTAAAATCTTTTCGAAAGCCAATGGAGAGAACAAAAAAACACTAAATTGCTATGATTTTCATATATACCAGTGTTTGTGGATTTTCTTTTTCCCTTCTTGTAGGCTTAATAGCAAATTTTTATCGAATTATTAATGCATGCATGGTTATTTTATTGGCAATGCAAGACTTTGTTCAACGGGTAAACTCCAAAGTCGAGTTGCAAAGCAAGTATAATCCATCAACGACTCATGACTATGGTAAATTTGCTTGGCTGCAAAGCGAGTATAATCCATCAATGGCTCACGACTACAGTAAATTTTCTTATGTATTATGCATATATTTTCTTATGTATTATGCATAAATTAGAAATTCTTTACTAGCAATATTCACACTTGATGCCAAAACTTTAAGAATTCATGCTTGCAATTGTCAATATATTACGACAAATGCAGTAAAATCCAGAATTCATTTTACTATGTCCGTGTGCGACATCTATTTTTCTTGTGCTAAATACATATACATTAAACTAGGGTAGGGCATGTCAGGCTAAAAAACAAGGTATAAAAATGTCAAGGACCATACCTAGCTAGGTGCTAAAGCAGTATATTGCAACCACTACATATGATTAGGAATCTCTTTTGTGATATCACGATTATATCTACTCATATTTTAACTATGTTGTTGTGTTTCTCGGTGCTTCCACCTCTGCCTTTCTTATCTTTGCTCTTGCCCTTCCCACTACTCCTGCTTATTAAGCTCAACCAACAAAAACCCAGGGCTAACAACTAGGAATAACTGAGGGACCTAATTTATCCCTCTTCTCTCACTCAATTGGGATGGCTAGCCGGACTAAAACATTTTCACGATCCAACGATGGGTAGCTATAAAATAGAAAGTAATGTGACGGTTGTTGTTGTTATGGGCTCGTATGTAGTGGCTCGTTTGCGGTTTGGGAAATTCACGTTCTCGGGAAAGCTATCAAGTGATGATTTCTACCTTCGATCAATTTTAACAAGAAAAATGACAGGCTATTGTCTACTAGCTTTAACATGAAAAATGGCAACGAACATGCATCTTGATCGTATCACTGTGGACAAGTGGTTGGAGCGTGGGCCCGTGCGATGTAGTCGTGCACGTATGATTATTATGTGTCAAAAACATTTCATCATGCTAATGTCGTTGATAATAACTCATCTTTTTTTTTTTTTAAATTTAAGTATTGTGTTCTTTACTAAGTTTTGAGATTCGGCTTGTAATGTATGTTCAAGCACAAACTAGTCATTCATATTTATACATGTTGGTTAATTGCTATTGGAAACAATGTGTTCGCTAGAGTAGACACAATGCTAAAATATATCTAAATCTTGAACTTATAACTCTCAATTTGGAGACATGACTATGCTAGGTTCCATTGTCTATGTGGCTACCTAGTCATTATCGTTGTGTCATCCTCAATTGCCTGGTCTGGATGTCTTAATTCGTGGTCATGGCCCTCTAGAGTTTATACTCGATGGTATTAAATTGAATAGCCATACAAATAGGTAATCCGAATTCAACCACGTGAATTGCAACAATTGATGATATCAAAAAGAAATCTTCAAACATTGAATGAAGGAAACATAAGTCGAGTCCGTAGAACTAGATATGACAAAAAAATTGGTTTTATCTTTACATAGGTCATTCACAAAAAAAAAACCCTAATTTTGATCTAAAGGGGTAGAGGGGAAAGCATTTTGGGGTTTCATTTTAAATGTATGAATAATAGATTTTCAGTATTATGGTAACGAGCTTTATCTTTTCCCAAATTTTTAATGACTTTTTATCATATGGGTTGTGGCCGAAAAATGCAGCTGTTGCAGGGCATTGATAAGATCAACTTTTTTCATTGTAATACAAATAAGTAAAGGTTCCTTCAAAGGCAAAGCAGACAGGTGCATTTGGCAATGTATAAGCTAAAATGGGTGCAAGATCTATATATTGTTATTACATTAAAGTAGCCATTTTCTTTTATGGAAGTTAACATGTATCTATATATGATTTATGATGGCTAGTCTGCTATATGTCTTTTTGCTGACAAAAAATTCACAAAAATTTCCTCTCAATTACAATATTTGCATAATAAAAAAGACTGCAAATGTGCTTTCAATTACAATATTCGCATAATAAAAAACACTGTAAATGTGCTTTCAATTACAATATTTGCATAATAAAAAAGACTAGTGTTCTTTCAATTACAATATTTGCATAATAAAAAAGGCTGCAAGTGTGCTTTCAATTATAATATTTGCATAATAAAAAAGACTGCAAGTGTGTTTTCAATTACAATATTTGCATAAAAAAGAGTGGAAGTGTGCTTTAGTTGATTTCATGGAGATTTCCTTTCAATTACAATATTTGCATCAAGAAAGAGTAGCCTCTTTTCCCTTGGACTCTGCTCCTAGAAACTATGCTCTCTATGGAGGCGACCTATGTTAACTATGTTGCGGTCATGGAGAAGATGTTAAGGAGCAATTGGTGACAATTATGGCAGATTTCTCGATCCTCGTTGCTATGTTAGGTGATCAAGTGGCATTTGAAGCCCGTTCCCATTTCGCTCTGATAACAAAGAAATTGGAAGAGTTGCGTGAAGACATGGAGCGACTCCAAATGACAATGGATAATTTGGTGACCAAGGTGGACAATCTGACTTGAAAAGTGGACGTTATTGAGTTAATGGTTGAAATGACAACTTTGGGTATACTTAAAGAGGTGTATGGGCTCTCTGAAAATTCTCCACCTGGTGTAGACAACTCCACACCTTGATGAGCCACTGGATCAGACCATGGTGACGACTCTCCCTCAACAGATGGAAGTAGAACAGGTTGGACAAGACGAAAGACCCCAAACTAAAAAGGAAGGCAACGATTAGCAAAAATTGTTTTAGTTTTTAATGTTTTATAATTTCGTTAAATATAATGGAGTCTTCTAAAGACTCTACAAAATAAATGTAGTTAGAACTATAGCTAGAAAAAGGCAAGGTAGAAATAGACTAATTTTTAAACAATTCTAAAATCCTAATAAATAAGAACAACTTCTAAATGTAAGAGCACCGAACCGTTTGCCAATTAAATTAATATAAAATACATGTTTCTTTAAAAAAATCATAATTATTATAGTTATTTAAATATTAATAATTTATATATTATTATATCACTATAGATTTATCTAATTTTACTTTTATTAAATGTTGAAATAAGAAAAATAAATCTAAATTTATCATTTTTAATAAAAAATAATAAAATTTTTAAATTATATTTTATTTTTTAAATAAATTTAAATTATTTAGGTTTTTTTTTCCATTAAAATTAAAATTAAAATTATTTAAATAAAAAATTTAAACATTTTAAATTTTAATTATTTTCACCAAAATTGATTATAATATTTTTTTGGCAAGATTTTATTTTTTCCAATGTTTAAACTACATTTTAAATATTTAAATAAATTCAATATTTTGAAAAACTATTAAACCACATTTAAATTATACATTTATACATATTCAAATTTCAAATAATTAATTAGATTTAAAATAAAATTAATAAAAAAAAAAAAATTACACATTTATACATATTCAAATAATTAATTAGATTTAAAATAAAATTTATAAAAAAATAAAAATTACACTTTTAAATAATAAACCTGCATCGCAATGTAAATAATAATTTAAAACAATATTTGGAAAAATTCTATATATGTTCACGTCCACGCCTTAAGCTTCATACACTTCATGAATAGAGTACATGTCTGTATACAACACTCTAAATGCATTGCCACTTATCTTCTTTCGTCTCCTACCATAACCTAGTCTCTCCAAGGGATAAATGTACCTTCTTTCGTCTCCTACCATAACTTAGTCTCTCCGAGGTATAAATCTACTCCACAGATCACACGGTTTTGGCCCTCCTTTCGAAAATTGGGGGGCATTGTATAAGTTCACTTTAATAAATTTACTAGATCTCTTACTATTATCGAGAAATAGGAGTCATGGAGAGCGCTTTGTTAGCATGGAGTGGGCTTTCCTGGCTTCCTAATCGCTTCAGTTCCACACAGTGCTTTCTCCCATCGATTTCTCACCAGCAAAAACCAAACGTTATTCTAAATAGCTGCCCGGATTCTCATCTTTTGGGCACTATTTTCACTCCAATTCAATTGATTCATCACTTGCGCTCCTCCAAATCAGCGATTCATACTTTCCCAAATAATTCTTCCGAAGGTTTAGCAGATGTTCAGCTCCAGTGGAAGCAGGTGAACTCTAGATGCCACTGCAAGCCAAGGCTGGTTTGCCTATTTGGCAGTACAGGTCGAGGATCAGACAAGGTACGCGTACGCTTGTTTTTTTTAGATATATTGTTTTTCTTACTTCTGTTCTTTTTTTTTTGATTTGGAAATATAGATATATAAAAGCTTAGAATAATCCCCAATGCCTGGTTATCTGGTTGAGTATAACCTGGGCATGGGGATTTCACAATGTTTCACATTAGAAGGCATATTATATACTTCCCTTCACATTGGGGCTCATTGTTCCACTATCACAAGAAAGAACATTTAACCCCTGGCTACGGTGCTTTGGAAACCGGGGAGAGGCCTATCTATTGTGTTGGTCGGCAGGCAAATTTTTTTTGATGGACTCTTATACCCATTATTTGACGTTTACTGGACACCTAAAAATTTTACTTATGGCCTTTTCAAATTGAAAAATTTGTTGAAAAAACAATATCATGCGACTCCAGTTCTGGACTAATTCTTATGCATTTGAATCCTACACCGGAAAATTGTCATCGGCAAAGGTAAGAGTTGAGGTTAGTGTTGAAGAGTGACTTCATACTTATGACAATTTACTTTTATCGCTGTGTAATGTGTCTAAACATTGAGCACTCCCTTTTATCATGTAATGTTTCCTATGGATTAATGCTAACAAAATAGCGTATCCAACCCCATAGGCTATAGTATTTGATAAAGGGGGACACCTATTATCCAATGTTTTGGGGTAACTTTGTGTAAATTTTGGGGTGGCGGAAGCAAAAAGCCCAATTTGGGAATTGCACATGAACCCCTCATGTTAGATTAAGGAAGATAAACCCCCATGAAGAATCTATAAATAAAGGAGAGATGGAATCATTTTATCATCATGGAATTTGGATTGATCACTGTTTCTTTTCGCTGAGGCTATGAGGGTTTTAAGACCCCTTTTCCTCCTTTGTTTAGTTTTGGGGAGGTGATCCCACCCTAGCTAAACTTCTTTATGTCTTGTTACAACTTATTTCTCTTTGAGCAATCTGGCTAAGCAGAGAAGAGGTTCTGTGGTTAATTTATCTGTTAATAAGCTCGGTCTTCAAAGTTTAGTGGAGGTCTATCCCTAAGGAAACCCTCCTGAAGCTGGCATCAAAGGATCTTGAGGCACAACGCATGAATTTTGGTCTGCAAGGCCGCAGGGCTGAAGTATAAATTTTGTTAACAGCTGAAGTGGGCTAGAGGGGAAGGAGAAATTAGGTAATGGTAACTGTTGTCACTCACTGCAAAATTTGTTTTTAGCTGTCAAAAGGGTGCAAAAGAGCAGAAAAGTTTGTAGCCATCTTCCAAGCCACAGAAGCACTCAAAGCTAAATCGGACCCCCTCCATTGGATAGTGCTCGGAATTAGCTTTCCAACGGTATGTGGAAGTCCTAGAATTGACTCCGGAATCAAAAGCTAGAGCTGATTGAAGTTTCCCTTTGAAAATCAGAAAACAAGGAGAAAATGCCTAAGTGTAAAATCCTGGATCTCGGCATATCGACGATCTTGCAAACCAGAAGTCCTGGCATATCGGAGGTCCCACACATTGGAGGTCTAGAGCAATATCGGCATATCGGCAGTCAACGGGTCTAGGCCATATCGATGATCGACATTTTCAAAGTGTCAACCTTAACAAAGTTGCGATTAGCGAATGTCAATAGTGTTAAAGCACTGGGATTGTGCCTTCAGTGTTAAAGCGTTGGGGAGGGCCTAATGCAGGTTAACCAAGGATTTCAATGTAAAACTAGAGCAGGACCAAGCCTCTTCTCTCTCCTCCAATGGGAAGCGCGGCAATGTAAGATTGGTTCTGATAAGGGACACATGGTGAGCAGAGATCGGTTCCGATAAATGACGTGTGGCGGCACAGGATGGGCTCCGATTAATAACACATGGCAACATATGATTGGTTCCGACGAGGGACACGTGGTGAGCAGAGATTGGTTTCAACAAGGACCAGGGGCGAAGAATAGTTTACAAAAAAATGATAGCCCTCGCTAGGAGTCTAAAGGCCTTAGCGCCTTAAGGCTAAGCTCCAGGTCACAGCCCTCGGTCATATGATGATAATTGCGATAAGGGGCTAAACCAAAGGTGGCCAAGGGACATTGGAGCTCACTGTATTGTAATGTTTAAAGACTAAAAGTCCCGATGCAGTGAAGTTCCGATGGTATGGTACAAAGCTTTGAAGGCGTAATGGGCCGATAGTTGAGGTATTGAATGAAGGCATGGAGCAGTGGCAAATCGATATGGGCTAATCCTGTAGAAGCCCCTACAACAAGAAACCAAGGATTACATGGGTTGCAGAAATGAATTCGACTGCTTCGCTGCACGTCTTCGAAGAGTAAATGGAGGTATGGGACTTAGGAAGACTTAATGGCTTAGCATGGAGCTTCACTCAGAGACACAACGAAGGACTGCCAGGTCGATCTCCACTTCTACTCTGTAACAGGCAACCATAGTTGATCGCTACCAGCTCCAGAGAGTGGTGAAGTCAGGGAGTTAAGGCGAAAGCGACAGGTGAACCTACCGAGCAGTAGAGAGGCACATCATGGCAGAGACGTGGCCTGATCAGGGGAGATCCCAGGAATGTCATAGGCATATTTTCCTCCATCATCATTCAGTTTCCCTTGTTTCTATTTTACTGGAATTTCTGTTTATTATGTAATTTTTATGTATTTTCAAGAAAGGAATTGAATCCTTTAGAATCATTTTGGGCAGTAGGGCTATCGCACGTCGAGACCGTTAGTCAATCGGACAACTGGCCCTTGGATGAGATATTTTGTAACTGTGGATTCAAAGGTCTCCCTCTCCTTATAAATAGGGGGAAGAAACACTTAATACAGGTTTCGAAATTCTGCACCTGCAGTGGTCCAAATTTTGTGATTCCACTTTGGTTCTAATTGCCTGTTCATGAGGGACTTGAGCAATGTATGGCTAAATGTAATGGACTGGTATATTGGATTCATTTTGAGGATTAATGAAACTCTTTGGTGATTCCAATCATGGCTGTAAGTAGTATGTTTTACCCTCTGTAAATCTCATTTCATGTATGTTTCTCTTCTACTGAAATTGTGTAATGAAGCAGCCGGTTTCACTGTTGTATATTTTGCTGCTAAGTAGTAACAATACTTGTGGTATTTATAGATTTACTTATGTTATTCGATAGCCTACAATACCTGTATGAACACAGGTTTACATACGCTAATTAGTAACAAATGTATTCATAATGTATAGATCTTGGGACCTTAGTTAGCGCTCCACTGTTTCTACCATTCCACCTCTTCAGTGTTCCATACTTTCGCCAGAATATTGTTGCTTAGGATTTTGTATTATTCCTAGCCCTATGCATCGGATTCCTTCTTTTCTCTCCTCCTCTTCATTTTACTACAACTCCAATATTAAGCTGCCTATTATTGTGTGTTGGCCACCGGAACCAAACATTTCTCTTTGAGATTGACTCTTTTTACCCCCTGAGCATTTGGATCCATGTATTGGCTTGAGTTTACCTTGATAAAGACTATTGAACCAAGCCCCCTTTATTCTCTTTTTCCAACTACGTGACAATTGGAGTGCAGTGGAAAGCCCTACTCATAATGTCCAAAGCACTCCTCTCTTAAGATGTCTTAGGCACTGGTCTACAATCAACCCAAAGGTTGTCTCTAGGAAGCTTTCTATATCTCCTGAAGCACTTGTGCTACAGGTGTTAGAAAAAGCGTAACATCTTTCTAGCGCTGTTGCCGGGGAACATATTAGAATATTTTTCGCTGGGTACGACAAATCTTTACATTCCCTCTGCTAGGTGAGCAAAGAAAGTGTGGGTTGAAGATCTCTCACCTTGACGACTCCACTGTTTCAATTTTATGGTAAACATCTTGGTGACTCCACTGTCTATATCTCTATTTGATCATCTCGGCTTTCAAGCAGCCTCATACTCGCTCTGATGCTAAAGCAGCCGAAAACTTTCCCTACCTTTTAACCTGAAATCACTCACCTAGGAAGATTTTCAAAATGGCCATTCCTGCATTCCTGACCAACAAATTTGCCCCATTGGATTTTTCTTCTATTGCTGGTTATCCCAATCATGGCCCTCTATTTAATGAATGGAATACCTGTTTGCCTAGATTTAGTGGAAACACAGATAGAAGGCTAGACCAACACCTTAAGGATTTTCATGAATGCATGGACCAACAGGTATTATTTTTGAAGATGAGCAAATGAAATTGTTCATGTACTCTTTAGAAGACGATATTAGAATTTGGTACAGAACAATACCTCGTGGAAGCATATCTTCCTTAAAGAGTTTTCACATAACATTCAATCATTATTGCAAAATATTATATCCTCCGGATGCTCTGTTTGAAGATTGCTGTGCATATTACAATGATGAAAATATTCCTAAGGTTAATGACCTTGCTGAAGATGTTTGTGGAGCTCTGCTCCAAGAAAACATATACTCGCATCAAGAAGCATCACCCAATGACCAAGAAAGAGAAGAAGGAGACATCATAGAGCTGCAAATAAACCCTCAGAGCTCTCATTCAACCAAAGTTGATGATTCTCCTTCTTATGATGTATATGACTCCGATGGAGAGTCAAGTGATGCAGAGCCACAACAATCCCAGTCATGGGAAGCTGCACAAGAAGAGGAGGCCCACCAGGAGGTCAACAAAGAGGCTCCAGTCCACGATTCACATCCTTCACTTGGAGAACAAGTTCAAGAACCTCCTCCAATTTATGATTCATATTATTCAGAGGAGGATGAGATGGTTACGAATGTTCAAAGGGAGTGGTTTACCAACAAGTGGGGAGAAGGCTTCCAGCAACAAGCTTTTCTTGAAAAATCTAAGGTTGAGGAGCTGAACAGTATTTGTGGCTACCCTAACCAAGAAGATATTGGTCAACAGACTTTTCATGAAAATAAGGTAGCTGCAAATTTTTCTTGTCAGTTCTATGACCCTGTAGCTGATTACATGACCACATTCTTAGGTCAGCAACAAAGGTTGTTTCTGGAGTATGCATCAAGTTTTTTGTTTGAAGATTTTTCATGGTGCATGCTTATTTTAATTTTTAAATTTTAGCAACAGGGAGGCATTAGGTCCAACACCCAAATGCTGACCTGGTTCCATTGGAGGGTTGAACTCACTTAGGTGAATTGATGCCCTATACATAAGTAGGAGTTGTATATAAATAAGCTCACTAGCTAAGCATTTAATTTCCAATTGTTAGAGTTTATATTTCAGCATTTCAGTTTGATGAGGAAAGGACTCCCTGCAAACAAAGTTCCATGGAGATTTTCTGGCTGTATAAGTGCATTATAATTTTTGGTTCCATGCCCAATGGTGAAGGTTGCTGGTCTACAGGGTCTCAGCATCTTGCCAGCAAGGCGCTGTGCCTAGTTGGAGCCAATGTTGTCAGTCACTGCAAAATTTGTTTTCACCTATCAAAAGGGTGCAAAAAAGTAGAAAAGTTTGCAGCAATCTTCCAAGCCACAGAAGCACTCAAAGCTAAATCGGACCCCTCCATTGGATAGTGCTCGGAATTAGCTTTCCAATAGTATGTGGAAGTCCTAGAATGGACTCCAGAATCAAATGCTAGAGCAGATTGAAGTTTCCCTTTGACAATCAGAAAACAAGGAGAAAATGCCTAAGTGTAAAATCCCGGGTCTCAGCATATCGGTGATCCCGCAAACCGGAAGTCTCAACATATTGGAGGTCCCACACATCGGAGGTCTAGAGCGATATTGACAGTTGGCGGGTCCAGGCCATATTGGCGATTGACGTTCGACGTTTTCAAAGTGTCAACCTTAACAAAGTTGCGATCAACGAACGACGATAGCATTAAAGTGCCGGGATTGTGCCTTCAGTGTTAAAGTGTCGGGGAGGGTCTAATGCGGGTTAACAAAGGATTTCAACGTAAAATTAGAGCAGGACCAAGCCTCTTCTTTCTCCTCCAACGGGATGCGTGACAACATAAGATTGGTTCCGCTAAGGGACACATGGTGAGCAGAGATTGGTTCTGATAAATGACGCGTGGCGGCACAGGATGGGCTTCGATTAATGACACATGGCAACATATGATTGGTTTCGATGAGGGACACGTGGTGAGCAGAGATTAGTTTCGATAAGGATCAAGGGCGAATAATAGTTTACAAAAAAATGATAGCCCCTGCTAGGAGTCTAAAGGCCTTAGCGCCTTAAGGCTAAGCTCCAAGTCACAACCCCTAATCATATGATGAGAATTGCAATAAGGGGCTAAACCAAAGGGGGCCAAGGGACATCGAAGCTCACTGTATTGTAATGTTTAATGACTAAAATTCCCGATGCAGTGAAGTTCCGATAGTATGGTACAAAGCTTTGAAGGCGTAATGGGTCGGCAGCTGAGGTATTAAATGAAGGCATGGAGCAGTTGCAAAACGATATGGGCTAATCCTATAGAAGCACCTGCAACAAGAAACCGCAGACTACATGGGCCGTAGAAATGAATTTGACTGCTTCGATGCACGTCTTCGGAGAGTAAATGGAGGTATGGGACTTAGGAAGACGTAATGGCTTAGCATGGAGCTGCACTTAGATACACAACAAAGGACTCGTAGGTCGATATCCACTTCTACTCTGTAATAGACAACCAAAGTTGATTGCTACCAGCTCCAAAGAGTGGAGAAGTCAGGCATTTAAGGTGAAAGTAGCAGGTGAATCGACCGAGCAGTAGAGAGACACATCATGGCAGAGACGAGGCCTGACCAGGGGCAATCCCAGGAATGTCATAGGGATATTTTCCTCCATCATCATTCAGTTTTCCTTGTTTCTATTTTACTGTAATTTCTGTTTATTCTATAATTTTTATGTATTTTCGAGAAAGGAATCGAATCCCTTAGAATCATTTTGGGTAGCAGGGCTATCGCACGCCGAGACCGCTAGTCAATCGGACAACTGGCCCTTGGATGAGATATTTTGTAACTGTTGATTTAAAGCTCCCCCTCTCCTTATAAATAGGGGGAGGAAACACTTAATACAAGTTCTAGAATTCTTCACTCGTAGTGGTCTAGATTCTGTGATTCCACTTTGGTTCTAATTGCTTGTTCTTAAGGGACTCGAGCAATGTATGGTTAAATCATTAAATGTAATGGACTGGTATATTGGACTCATTTTGAGGATTAATGAAACTCTTTGGTGATTCCATTCATGGCTGTAAGTAGTATGTTTTCCCCTCTGTAAATCTCATTTCATGTATGTTTCTCTTCTATTGAAATTGTGTAATGGAGCTGCCGGTTTCACTCTTATTCATGGTTGTATATTTTGTTGCTAAGTAGTAACAATCCCTGTGGTAATTACAGCTTTACTTGTGTTATTTGATAGCCTACAGTACCTGTATGAGCACAGATTTACATATGCCTATTAGTTACAAATGTATTCATGATGTATAGATCTTGGGACCTTAATTAGCGCTCACTGTTTTTACCATTCCACCTCTTCAGTCTTCCATACTTTTGCCGGAATATTGTTGCTTAGGATTCTGTATTATTCCCAGCCCTATGCATCATATTCCTTCCTTTCTCTCCTCTTCATTTTAGTACAACACCAATATTAAGCTGTCTATTGTTGTGTGTCGGCCACTAGAACTAGACATTTCTCTTTGAGATTGGTCTGTTTTACCCCCTGAGCATTTGGATCCATGTATTGGCTTGAGTTTACCTTGATAAAGACTATTGAACCAAGCCCCCTTTATTCTCTTTTTCCAACTACGTGACAATTGGAGTGCAACAGAAAGTCCTATTCATAATGTCCAAAGCACTCCTCTCTTAAGATGTCCTAGGCACTGGTCTACAATCAACCTAGACACTGTCTCTAGGAAAATTTCTATATCTCCTGAAGCACTTGTGCTACAGGTGCTAAAAAAAGTGACAATAGTAACAAATTGGGTTGTTGATCACCTCGCTGGGTGATAAGAGTGGACACTGAGCCAATGTTAAGTCACTAGTGGCAGATCAAGGCAACAACCGGGACTGCGGCATACCAAGACAACGAATGGCTACAAGGAGCAAGAGTAATCGGGTTTGCATTGGACAACAAATCAGTAGGGCATCACTAGTATAGGAGAGTTCTTAATTGTGTTGTAAGTTGATTGAAATTTATAGGGGATAGGTAGCTGATTGAAGATTGTGTTGATTTACAGTGCTAGGGCTAATTTGTGCATTGCAACTATATTGTTAGTATTGAAGGGGTTGATACAGTTAGGGTGTAATAGTCCTTGCAAAGTGTACTGGTGGATTTTTGTAGATCAACTGTTATGTGGGTAGTCGGCCCTAACTATTTGTCCGCCCCTAAGTTGTAACAACCAAGCAAATGGATCTCATACCTAAGCAGGACAAGGTAATTTGCATGGTAGCTCGTAGAAGTATAAACCCCATACCGTCAAGTAGCAACTTACAAGTTTATGAGCTGAAACACCAAAAGGACGTTGGACTTGACATATGCACACTCATGAGAGATTGAAGAGCCCACCTCTTTGTAGTATACTCCAAAACTATGTTGCAGGAAACGTGGGGGGGGGCCCGTTTCCAGCTGGAAACTGGGACGAAACACGGAAACGCGTTTGGTACGGCCAGGAAACGCGTTTCCGGCCGTACTGCCACGTTTCCCGAAACGTGGGGGGGGGCCCGTTTCCAGCTGGAAACTGGGACGAAACACGGAAACGCGTTTGGTACGGCCAGGAAACGCGTTTCCGGCCGTACTGCCACGTTTCCCGAAACGGAAACGTGGCAGTACGGCCGGAAACGCGTTTCCCGGCCGTACAGCCTGCGTTTCCCAATTGAATTGTGTTTTTTTTTTTTTTTTTTTCAAATTTGTTTTTTAATTTTCTAGATGTGTGTCTAAAGTTATAAAAGTGAATTTTTGCCCTAGTGTTGATATGCAGTTCATGGTAATGTTAAATTCTTAAAGTAAAAGTGATATTCTCCTTTATTTTTCATTTTCATCCTTTTACTTAAATTTTTAACATTACCATGAAATGACTCAGGATGTTTGAGAGTGGTTTCGCCCTCATTGGATTTCATATGAAGAAAGTAGAATTTTAGATCTCACTCAAAATCCAGCAGACTTATTTGTTTTTCAGGATTTCAGGATTGGGGGGATTGCAATGTTTCCATTGGATTTTATCATGTACTAGGGTATGGAACTTGTATCTAATCAAGAGAACCAAGCCCTCTATGCAGGGGAAACTCCCAATAATCAAGATCATGTAGGGTACTAGGGTATGAAACGTGTATTTAATCAAGAGCACTAAGGTCGTTCGACTATGTAGGAGGAGACTCCCAATACAACAGTGGTCCTTCTAAAGAATGGGATGTGGATGCAGAAAATCCTGATTTGGATCTCTCTCTTGCAGCCTTATAGTCTTTATTGTACTTGCAGCCTCATATATTAATATAAATAAAGGCTGATTTTGAGATTTGGATATCTAATAAAGGTTGCTTTTGGATATTCTGATATTTTTATTTTCATTATGTGATCATTCATGAGTAAATGTGATGTAAATTAAATCTTAATGTTTAAGTGTAATAAATTATAATGTATCATTTATGCTTTATGATTGCACACACATATATATATATATATATATTTAAATATTTTCTATATATATATATATATATATATATATCTATATTCGCGTTTCCCCGTTTCCAAATTTGGGAGGTCGCGTTTCGTATCGCTTCCCGTTTTGGAAACTCGTACCCGTTTCCCCGTTTCGTGCAACTTAGCTCCAAAAATAAGTTTTCCAGTGAATTAATGGATGGTCTCATCCATGATGACAGGTACAAGGTAGAAGATGGGATCATTTTGTCCCCAAATCTACACTCAGGAAAAGGCTCCTTCGCACCACATTCAGAAGACTAGCTGAAGTCACATTGGAGTCTTACGTTCAATATAGGGATTGCACAAATATGGAATAGGCACTTGGCAAAACAAGTTAACGACTGATGACAAAACCACAAAGAAAATCAGATTGTAGCAGCAAATTCTCCTGAAATTCATGAGAGTCTTATAAGAGAGGGGAGCACAAGACACATTGGTTGTAAGAAGCGCTTTAAAGGACATGGGAAAGAATATATGGCAACATAAATAGTAAGCAACATTATTTTAAATGTAGAAGGTGCAAAGTTTTATTTGCACAAGTTTCTTGTTTTGTGTAAGAGCCATTGTTTATAGAATTTGGTAGCGAAGGCTGCTGATTTCCCAGGAGGGTCTTATGCCCATGAACTATGTGCCAAATTCTGTTATGGGATTGATATTGCACTACTCAATGCCACAATGTTGTTGCAATTTGTTGTGCTGCAAATTATCTAGGGATGACAAAAGCTACGGAAAGGAGAAATTTGGTCCCTAAGAATGAGATGTTTCTCATCTCAAGTTTGTTTCAAAGTTGGAAAAATCTCATTATTGTATTATAGACAGCCAAAACATTTTTACCTTGGTTAGACGACCCCAAGGTTGTAGGATGATGTATAGATTCAATTGCTTCAAAGGCTTCAGTTCATCCTCCAAAGGTTGATTGGTTCTTTACTTATGCAAGGGGGAAATTATGTGAGGAAAATAATGCATTAGAAAATGAAAATGGGTCACCCTCAAATAATGTGGAGACAACAACAAAATAGAGGCAGCTTGTGGAAACTATTTTGAGCTTATTACCTCCAACAAAGGGGTCAATTTTCTGCAGTTTATTCTTTTAGAACTTAGAAGTATGGAAGGTTACTATTATGCCAGGGGGAGAAATTTTGTCTGAAATGAAGATTACTTTAGCTGTGGCACACAACTGCACTTTTTTCGCCTATGGTTTGGCAAATGGAAGCAACAACTATTGCATGATGACTTCCCTTACCCACATGTCAGTTATTGGGCTGCATGGACTAAAGAGGGACGCTGTAAAGATTGAGTAGTAGTTCTCATTTTTGGAAATAGAAGGGCACATTTTGCAGCAACTAGGTTTGCCATTGCTTGGGGACAAGCAATGTTGGGAAGGGGGTGTTTTAATGTCCCCTATGGATTAATTTCCCAAGGGAGGATGGAATAATTTATCCAACCCCGTAGGCTATAGTCTTTGATAAAGGGGGAAACCCAGTATCCAATGTTTTGGGGCAACATTGGGTAAATTTTGGGGTAGCTGGGGCAAAAAGCTCAATTTGGGGGTTGCACATGAACCCCTCACATTAGATTAAGGAAGAGAAACCCGACATGAAGAATCTATAAATGAAGGAGAGATGGAATCATTATATTATCATGGAATTTGGATTGAATTATCTTTGTTTCTTTGAGTTGAGGCTTTGAGGGTTTTAAGACTTCTTTGTCTCCTTTATCTAGTTTCAGTGGAGGTGATCCCACCCCAGCTAGACTTATTTTTCTCTTGTTACAACTCATTTCTCTTGGAGCAATATGATTAAGTAGGGAAGAGGTTTTGTGGTTAATTTATCTATTAATAGGTTCAATCTTCAAAGTTTAGCGGAGGTCTATCCCTAAGGAAACCCTCCCATCCCCAAACTTGTCGTCAAAGGATCTTGAGGCACAACGAGTGAATTCTGGGCTGCAGGACAGGGCCACAGGGCCGAAGTATACATTTCACTAGCAGCTAAAGCCAGTTGGAGGGGAAGGACAAATTAGGTAACGATAACAAATTGGGCGGTGGATCACCTCACTGGGCAGCAAGAGTGGACTTTGAGCCAACGTTAAACCACCTATGGCAGATTAAGGTAGCAATTAGGACTGTGGCATATAAGACAATGAAGGGCTACAAGGAGCAGGAGTAACCAAGTCTGCATTGGAAAACAAGTCAATAGGGCATCACTAGTATAGTAGAGTTCTTAACTATGTTGTAAGTTGGTTGAAGTTTGTAGGAACTAGTTTCTGATTGAAGATTGTGTTGGTTTACAGTTCTAGGTTTGATTTGTTAATTGCAACTATATTGTTAGTATTTAAGGGATTGATACAGTTAGGGTGTAATAGCCTGAGCAAAGTGTATTGGTGGATTTTAGATCTGCTGTTCTATGGGCAGTCAACCCTAACTATTTGTGTTGCTGAAGAATCATATTGCTATTTGAGATATTTATTGCTATTGGAAATCTTTATGGTATTCAGTGATATCTATTGTTAAATGGATGAATGAATGTGCACTACTATTTCATAAAATCTTATGATTTATTCGGAAAAACCCTAGTCAAAGTTAGAATCCTAAGAGCAAAAAATCCCCTTGGGACTTTACATAACATAAGTTTACTTATAAAATTCCACTTGTTTTGAGTATAGTCGACCTTTTAGACTTCGGGTTTACACTGGAGTGGTGTTAACTGTTATCTGGACTTGTGACATTTGCCTTGAGGCAAGTTCCTTGTTCCAGGTAAATAGCGATGTAACATTTGAAGGATGACTATTTAAGCCAGCCATTAGGAACATGATAGCAAGTTAGCTTTTGTTGCCTTGAGTAACTCAACCTTTTGTTGGAACTTTGAAGTGCTTCAGGGAACATACGCTGAGATATTGCACTATAAGGGGTGGATTTCATTTGGTTAAGGTGCTAGGTCTAAGAGGCATCTATTCCACTAAAGTTGGTTAGGACTTGCACTAGACCTGATCCTTCGAAACTCGTGCCATATAGTTGGTGTAGCCCACAGTGAGAATCTAATCTTGGTAGTGGCTTAACCCTACGTTTGCATAATTAGTGCACTAGGCCTCATCCTTTGAAACTCATGCCATGCAGTTGGTGCAACCCACAGTGAGAATCGAACCTTGGTGGGGGATTAACCCTACTTTTGCATAACTGACCCAGCCTTTGGATTGGGGGTCTTGTTGAAATTAAGGGTGTAATCTTCACATGTAGCCATGGCTAATATTATTTGTAATTTTATATTATATTTCTAGGTTTGTTTATGGTCAATCTAATCAACTCAATGTAAGGCTTAATAACATTCATAGAGAAAGTGATTATTTCACAAGTTATATAAATACACAAACTTTGATTTATATTTTCTTACATTTTGATCATTTATTCATTCTTACACAAATGATGTAGCCTAATAGCACTATAAGGCATTGCACTTTCTTGTTCTTCGTTTGATCTATCTTGTGCTTGGGTTATTTCTCTCTATTATACTTGTTAATTTTCCTGTGAACCTAACACTTGTACTTAATTTATAGTGGAGAATTAATTTATTGAATAAATAAATACATAGCTAGGTTCTTAACATAAATTCAGAGGAAGAAAATTTAAATAATCGATCTCATAAAACAACAAACATAGATTATGCCCAACAAGTATTTCATTAAAACAAAATCCAAACTTACGTGGGCTCCCTTCCTGGGATAATGGCCTAACTGAGAAAATACAAAATACAAATAACCTAGATCTGATCCAATAGATCTGCCCTATATTGGTGCTTGATCTTCTGTGCAAATATGTATCTCCAACCTCTCTGCACTCCCTCAGGCCCAACACACTACTCATTGAGATGCCTTTCTTAATCTTGTGCTGCTATAGTGTGTTTATATCCGTTCCTCAACCTTGCTATCCCTAACCCTAATCCTAATCTTAAAGTGATCAATGACTGGGACAATATCTCCCCTCACTTGAGATCAATGACTAAGATTAAAACAAAATCACTTAAATAAATTACTTTACTTTCCCTAAGTTTCTTTTAGCTCAATAAGTCAACATACTAATATGTGCTTTTTCCTAAGCTAGACTTAGGATAAGTTACATTAGCAACTTGATTACACTAGAGCAAGTGTTCTAAGGAGAATGTGGGCAACTTTTGCACACCTAAACACAAGGCCTGTGCATAAGTACTTGACCAAGCTACAAAAATCAACACTCCCTCTTAGCAAGGGAGGTACGTCTGGAAGAACCTCCTTGGATCTGTCTCCAATCCCACTACTTCATTCATTGCTGTAGCTACTCCCTCTAAATTGGAAGGCTTCCTTGTTACTTGCTTTGGAAACTGTACTGAAGACCTATTTCTCCCAACCATGCTCCTAGGAGCCTTAACCTACTCCTGAGCATCCATCAATGTTATCTCATACCACCTGGTTTTGATAGATCTAGAAGAGGCCTCCTGCCCATCTTCCGGATTAGAAAACTGAGTCCTTGGTCCCAACTCAATCTCTAGAGCCTCTTGCTCCATCTCTATCACTAACATCGATCTTTGATCCAAGATCTCATTGGATCCACTTAAACGTTGACCCTATACGCTGTACAACGTACCCTTCCTGACACCAAGCCTTATTGCTGTATCCTGGGTAATTCCCTCTGAACATATGAATAGTTGTCCTTTTTGGAACACAAAATCATACCCTTTGTCCTCCAGAGCCAAGGCTGAGAGCAAGTTCATCTTCAACTTTGGGACATATAACACCTCTGCCACCTCCAAAGATCCTCCTGGTTGTTAGCTAAAATAACATTGTTCCAACCCCTTGCATTGCATGTATGGTACTCATACCAACTTTCACATGCATGTTTGAATTTGTCTCTGAAACACTAAGGAGCACTTCCCTCATTTCTGTCATATGGCGAGATGTTCCATTATCCACTAACCATGCATCACCATCCACAAATTGGGCACTTCTAGTACTATTGCCAGAAAGACAAACAACCACCAATGAGAACTCTTCCTCAAATGTTGCTGTGAACTCATCAAATCTCTGTTGATTCCACAACTTGTATTTTCCATTTGTCTTTCTTGTTGGAAATATTGAGAGTGGGCGAATCAGGGTTTCACTTACAATTAGTTGATTATTAAATTTCAGAGCATTAACATCAAATCAAAACATAAATTATCAACACATCACAAGAGTAGCACACAATTTTTTTTTAGGTGGAAACCCTTCTGGGAGAAAAACCAGTGAATGCTTTTGTCATATAGTTTATGAGTACAATATTTCTTAGCTCCAATTGAAAGGGAAGCTCCAACTTCCTAGTGCTCTAGAAAAGCATTCAATTTATCAGGAAGCTCCAACTCCTGAAAGGATGCTCCAACACTCTAGTTTTTCTAGCTTCGACTGGAAGGACACTCCAACAACCTGGTTTTATCAGCTCCGACTAAAAGGATGCTCCAACACCCTGCAAGCTTCAACTTGCCCTGGCACCACCTTGCCACCCTGAAGTATATTCAAGCTCCAACCTGAGGGAGACTTCACTCTCTACCTTGCACCACCCAACCACCCTGAAAATATAAAAATAGAGAAATAGTTGTGGAATCTTGTACCAGGGACAATGACCCACTTACAAAGGGACAATGTCTCAAGCCCTTTCTACTGATGTATGCTTCAGATATGCAATGGAGTGCCAAACTTTATCAAACCTTCAGAACTGCCTCTTAATGATTCTTATACAAACTCTTATGAAGTATAACTTTCAATTCATATTCATAACACAATACAGATATATCATACCTCTGATTGCAATATTTGATGATGTAATGGATGCCTTCAATCAATAGGTCCAAACAAACTACACCTCTCCTTCAGATTTCACTTCAAAAAGTCCTAGAAACTGCTCCTTAGCCACGACCTTAACCTTGCCTTGAAGATGCCTTAGCAATGACCCACAATCTGGTCTGAAGGGGGATACAATTCTGTCTCTAGGTAGCAGACATCCTTAGAACTTGCACTTCCTTTAGATTTATCACAGAAGGAGGGCTGAGACAAATCTTTGACCAAATGTGAATGAGTGCCATAGGAAGACCTTGATCAAATTTCAAAAGGACTTCAAAACCCCCTAAGTTAGTTTGGAACAGACCCCTGAAGTATGCCCTAACACAACCTTTAATCAAACTTTGAAATTTAAATTAATCTCAAAGAATTGATCTCAGAAATAGATCTTGGATTAGCCCTCAAATAGGTCTGCAATGTACCATAGGATTACTTCAGAACCAACAAAAATGAATCTATACAAATTTGCCCACAGTTTGTTCAAGAGACAACTTCTGTCGAACCATAGTCCAAATTTCGGCCTCAAGAGGAATACAAAACTGGCAGAAACACCTCAGAAAGTCTCAGAATCAAGCCTCAGATGAATCCAGATTTCATACCTCAGTAATAGACCTTAAGGGCCAAAAACGTCTGCCTCAGAGGCGATATGTAAACTGCCATGGATATTCCACTAAAACAGTTTTATCACAACAGATCTTATAATATTTTGAATTTTTAGAATATGCAAACTATTTTTTCTTAGATCCCAAATTAATGAATTACTAGCTTTGCTTGAATTTATGAAATAACTGAAACAAAAAAAATGAAATGACAGGCACATGTACACATCATCCACATAAATGAACAAAAAATATATCATGGGAAACCCAATACAGGAGAAAACAAAGCTAGAAGGTGAGGCCTATGCTCTTCTTGTTGAAGAATGTAACTAGGTTAGATCTTCATAAATATATTTATGTCACAGCATAATGTATTTGTCAAGAGAAAGAAAACGAAATTTAATTATTATTAGTAAAATTGACTTATTAAAGCATGGGTTTCATGCTTGGGTCAATTATTTTTAGGTCAAAGCCTCCCTTGCAGGCTTCTAGGGTTTGTGTCAAGTGTCTTTGTCCATGACATAATGTAAAGAACCCTGCTTGGGAATTATTTGTCCAGAAAGAAATTTATTTTATATTAAAATTAGTCTTCTAGGCCCCCTCCACCAACTCGTCCTCAAAACTGGAGAAGTCGGCCTAAAACTGGGCAGCATAATCACAATATAAAGGCAGCAACTCGACCTCATTTGTCACTCACTCACAAGAAGTTCGATCTACAGTTTCTGGGCTTAGAAAAAGTGTGAATTTCAAGGAAGAAGGAAAAGAAGGATAGCGAAGAAGGTCTCTCTCAAGCATAAAAGGTCGAAATTTTCTCTCTTTCCCACACGTGTGAAGTTGTGCAGCTACTGGAAGGGGGCCGAAATTCTGTAGTGACTGGGAGGCCGAAATTTTGCTGCTGGGGGTCGAAATTCTGCAACTAGGAAGTCGAATTACTGGATTGAAGTTGTTGTATAAGAAGAAACTACTATATCATCTTAGAAGGTTGACTTGGTGGAGAAGGAAGGTCTATTGGTCTAGGGTCTTGGTCCATCTCAATTTGAATTAATGAAGGAAGAGTTCTTGACTAAATTTTCCCCTATATAAGGGTTTTAGCCCTGGCTATGTGCCTATATCTGGTATTATATTCTGTGGAGTACCCACAACAGTTCACAGATCAGGAACACTCACTAAGAGTGTGCCCCCCTGCATGTAAATCTTTTGATCAAGAAACAGTGAAAGAAGCCATTTAAGTTGGTTTTCCCAGAGGGGTTTCAAAGATAAAATCTTCGTTTTATTATGGTTTATGTGATTGATTTCTTTGGAATTGTTTTTCTTCATTTAAATTACAATAAAAAGTATTGTACAGTTAGATTTAAAGCACTCTGAAATAGCAAACAAAGATAACCATATTAAATTTGGAAAATTAATTAATGTCTGTAATGGTGAATTGACTTGGCCATAGTCTGAGATATTATAGATCATATTGGTATTAGAGCCAAATTCAAACATATTGAGGAAGACCTACTAGCAAAAGCCAAGTTTGAGCCTATTGGGGAAGACCTTTTTGGTATCTATACCTATTGGTGTCAGAGCTTTTGTTGGACTCAAAAGGCTTTAAACAGGGAGGTGGATCCGAAATTTGTCAAGAAATGGATCCAATTTCACTCCAAACAATGGGTTCATTTGAACACAGAAGTCACCAAATATGCAGTTTTAATAACTTTAACGCTTTCACCAAAACCTGTAATTTGATTCGTTGGAGAAGCTTCAGTGAACGGCTTTTGAAATTGTTCAAGGCAAGCAATGCAAAGCCTTTGGGCAATGTGGTGGATTGGAGGATTCAAGGTTACCTTTGCACTCTGCACTCTACAACAAAGAAAGGGCTTTCCAAAATGGTTAGGAAAAGGTGTTGAGCTTTGGGCATGCAGGGGTTCACGCAAATCAAAGTGGAGCTTCGGGCATTCAGGGGTTTGGGCTAGTCAGAGTGGAGTTTACCTCTGCACTTCGCTCCTCGCACTCCACAACCACAGAGGCTAAGATAAAGTGTGTGGAGCTTTGAGCGTGTGAAAGTTCAAACAAGTCATAGTGCAGCTTACCTGTACACTTTGCGCTATGCACTCCATAACAAAGCAAGGCATGCAAAGTCATTGGAAAAAAGCTGTTGATGTAAAGTGCAAAGAGATCCGTGCATCATGATAAAGAAGATCAAGGCATACCTAGCAAATGATGTGGCCACTTAAGATGGTAATATATCTACAACCTCCAAATATGGTACATGGGTTAAATACCTCACCGACCATACTATGTCAGTTCTATCTTACTGTCCTCCTTACCCTTTTATAAAAAGGATTTCTTAGATTGGGAAGATAAGGTGCAAGCAAACTGATCACAATGTAGAAGTGACTGAGTGAATAGCAGAGTCATTTATGGAGCCTCCAGCAACAGTTGCATTTGATCCGATTGATCCAGAACTAGTTGACCAGGTTGAACCAGCAACAGAAAATGATATAAGTTATAACAAATCAAGGAATGCCATATGACATGCACATAGGCAATAGCAACCCCAAAGAAGAATTGTAATGCCTAAAATCTGTTAAAAGAGGCAGTACATTGGGGGTTTTCACTGGTGGCACTTGGGGCATCTACTAAAAAGGTGAGGAAGCAGTGAGAATGGCTTCTTAGGGGGTCTCTTGGCTTTTGGAATAGTTAGAGGAAAGATGATAAAAAAGTTGACTAAAAAAAAGGGGAGATGGAAGCTGAGCTGGAAAAAGAGTGCTGGAGATAGACTGAAGACAGTGGAAAGGCAACATGGGTTGTTTATATGGTCCCTTGGCCTTCATAGCAGAAGGCAAGAAAGAGGACTGAGGCCAAGGGCTTCAATAAGTGAACCCATCCACATGAGTAGAGGACAGTTCCGAATATGGTGAGAAGAAGACTCCAGTACCAATTCTATCCATATTAGGAGCAACACTGTCTATAAGCAGATAGAGGATAGTTCCAAAGATGGTGAGAAGAAGACTCAAACACCAGGTCTATCCACATCAATAAAAAGGACAATCCTAAGCAATAAATGGGCATGGAACACAATCTCAGAGCAAGAGTGTGACTTCGAGCACAAAAGAATATGGATTCAATTCAGAAGAATTGGGATGGGGAAGGACTGATAGAGATGGAGGAAGCAGCAGAAAGGAGAGTCCAGAAGATGAAAAGCTTGTAGTCAAAGATAGGGTGCAAGTTATCTCGTCACCTTTGTCATTAGCATCAGATTTGGTTCCAATTTTCCAAAGCTGTGATACAATCCTGAAGAGGAAGTGAGTGCGCTGAGAGGCACTCTCCAGCCCAGTGTGGAAGAGATGTTGTAATGCCCTGTTACGTTATGTAAACATTTTGACTCGGTCAAATTACTAGTGGATTTTGAACTCCGGGTTTTGACAACCCTTGGTTTTTACCATGGTATTCTTCTCTAATGTAGCGTATTTAAAGGCATAAAATTAAAAATTAAAATTGGAGAAATTAATAAAATTAAAATTAAAAAATTGTAACAAACTAATGCTTATAAATATTGTTATGTAGTTCAGTAAACTTGAAGTCATAGAGTCAATTTACTGTTGGTGGTTTGTGGGCTCTAGGTTTTGACAACCCATGGTTTTACCAATGGTATTCTTAGGTGACAAGAAGAAATATATATATATATATATATATATATATATATAAACCAGTCTAGATCCATCTTAACTCCAGATCTATCAAGTGCCGAGATATATATATATATATATATATATATATAAACCAGTCTAGATCCATCTTAACTCCAGATCTATCAAGTGCCGAGAGAGATAAATCTCTCAAGATGCAAACCTATAGCAGCAGCAGAGGACTGTTTCAAAGACCAAGAGGGTGAAATGCAGAGGTACAACGTTGCCCTGGGTGGAATGGAAACTGCCCCAGAATGCTAACATATTGTCTTGAATGCAGGAGAGTAAGAACACTACTAAGGTTGTGTCCCCCTGCATGTAATTCCTTTTATTAAGAAAGAGCCGAAGAAGCCATTTTAAGCTGATTTTTCCAAATGGGTTTTCACGGAAAAAATCTTTGCATTATTACTTTTACTGTATATCTGGTTAATTTCTTCAGCACTGTTTTTCTTCATTTAACTTACAGTCTGCAAGTACTACAAAATCAGATTTAATGCACAGTGAAATAGAAAACAGAGATAACCACATGAATAGCCTTAAAATTAATTAAGCTGCTTGCTGGTGAATCAATTTAGCCATAGGCTGAGCTTTTACACATCAAGCATATGGTCCTCTTTAGGAGCAAGGCTGACTAACTGGGAGAGCAATCCTGTTTTGTCTGTACACAGACCATGGGGTTAATATCAAAGGCTGCTTAATCGATGCTGAATAAAGTTTTCAAAAACTAACAGTATCTACTATCAAATTAGCCAGACTCAGCTCAGCAAGCAAAACGCTGAGGATGGAGAGTAAGAGTATGACTCAGACTAGAAAAAATTCCAGAAAATAAAAAGTAAAAAGTTGCACAAAATTTCACCCAATTTTTTTTTGTCAAGGCTTTGTTGTTTGAAATTCTATGGGTCTGAAAAACTCCTAGATTATTCCCGAGTTCACATTTGATTTGTGATTTTTTTCTAGGACAGGTCAACTTTGCCTGTTTTTGGCACTAAGCCAGATATGAGTCATGAGCTTTTCCTTGGCACTGAACTCAGCACCTTTTTGGCACCTAGGCCAATATGACTCGTGAGTCCATGTCATATCCAGCAAGTCCTGCTTCACAGAACATAATTGAATATTGTATATGGTCAAAAGTTCAGAATGCTCCACAATTTCTTGAAAACAAAAAAGATTCGTTAAACTGGTCAAGGCAGAAAGATCCAGTGGTGTTTCCTCAAGCAATAATAGATGTTATCTGAATAAATTAATTTGATCTTCCCTGCAGGATGCTGCTCGTAGAGCTTTAGAAGATGCCCTCAGTGGAAAGAAAGATGCATTTGATAGATGGGATGGGGAGATAAAAAAGAGGGAGGCAGCTGGAGGTGGGGGTGGAAATGGCGGTAGAAGATGGTTTGGTGGTTTTGGAAACGAGGATTCCTGGAAGGAAATCAAGCAATCAAGCTTGGCAGTCGCTGGGCTACTTCTTTTGGTGAGTGTTTTTTTAATTTGAAACTTTCTATTGGTCAGTACTTGTGAAACTGAATTGCCTTTAATGATTCTTATAGTAGTGCAGTCATATCTTTGTTCGGTGTTATAACAAGTTTCCTTTTTGCACTCGTAATAATAGCACTGCTGGAATGACTACCAGTGACATGCTACTTATGTTTCTGTTCATTCGTTTTTTGATGACCTGTGACCTGTTCTTTGGACAGTACCTTCTGCTTGCCCAGGGCAAGTCAATGATGTCAGTTGCAATGAACTCTATATTGTTTTTCTTGCGAGGATTTAGAGATGGTTTGAGGTCAATTTCTTCGGCTCGATCCAGAATAGGAACTGAATCAGTTTCTAGCTTAAAAGATAGCTCAGTAGTTCAAGATGACAAGCCTGTTTCTGCAAAAGCTAATGTGATCAGGAAATGGGGGCCGGAATGATTTCATATTTTTAGTGTTCTCTGCTATTAATCTGGGGAAATCAATTTTGCAGATCTTCAAGGTGGAGCTTAGTTTCACTGGTTTTCTCTCTTTTTAACTTAAATTTTAGGATGTAGAAGCATGTTAAGCCATCAAATCTTACGTGAGTTGCATGTTACATACGTTTCTTCTTTTGTTTAAATGGTGGGACCATGCATCTCTAGTGAGAAGTGGGAAGAAGAGAGGCACTCTACCTGAGATCTCTCAGTCATCCCTCTTGCGTGAAATCCTAGGGAAGTGGGATAACCATTTCATCGGTTTTCTCTACCCATTGGATGGGAAGCAAAATATAAAGAAATTGCTCCTGTCAAAAGTGTCTGTGGGTCTTTCTAGTCAAAAGATTCAATCAAATGCAATGTGCTCGATTTGGAATAAAGAAGTAACATATGTGGACGCATTAAAATATATTGAAATCTTTCCAGCAGAAATGCTATATGAAGAGATTAATGTGCATGTACTTGGAAGATATTAAGATTTTGATAAGGGAAAATATTATATGGACGTGTTATATATTTTTGATATAACAAATCTGGCAAGTAAACGTTAGACTTGAGTTGTGATACACTGGTTTAATTAGTCCAATTAACAAAGATTTTTTATGCGAATTTTATATGGGCTGGTTTAACAACAGTGATCAAAATGTTAAAACACATGCTGGAATTTCCATTCATGTATGCTTTGAATTTGTCTCGGGTAGTAGTAGGAACTACGTTGTTAGAAGCTTTCGTGCCCAATCCACTATGTTACTCAAATGTGCACTACTTCAAGGGATCCAGGTGACCAATAAACGTATTTTTATTTGGAAAAAATTCTGAAAATTGATTAATATTAATTTGGCCTCATTGGAGTTTGATTAATGTATCACGAGCTAGATTGTTTTGAGAAATAAGAAAATTAATTGGTAGATTTGGTTAAGCATGTTAACGTAGTGGAATAGATAATCAGCAACGCATATTATAAGACAAATACAAGATTAATGTTTAATCAAGTAACAGAAGTTTGTAATTTCAAAATAGGAAAAATGTAGTTATTAATACCATGATAACAGAGATACAAGTTATATATATATATATATATTCAAACTTTATATATATATATATATATATATATATATATATTCAAACTTTTGCTATTTGTGAATGGTCTATTACAATTTTTAACATTGTTACAATTTCATATATATATATAGATAGATATGTTGAGAAATCTAAGGTATCAATAGTTAGGTGATTTATTTTGAATTAGTAGTTGTTTGTGAGTGCTTTTTAACACTTTAGATTAGGGTCTTCTTCATTTAAGTTATTAATGTTTTTCTTCATCAAACAACTACCAATGCATTAACATAAATAGACAAGAGACGCAGAATGTAGGCTATGACCTAGGGCCAAAATCTCTCACTCTTTGAGAGGAAACCCCACACAAATTCTTCTTATAGAGATTCCAATTGACGAATGCCAGGACCAAGACCCTTGACCTATTAGCCACTCTAAGACCAAGACACAAGTTCTCTTGACCGTCAACCTTCTTCTTGACGACTCCTTCACTTTGACCTTCTTAGCATCGAGACACCAAGATCTCCTTTACAGTGAAACCTCCTCGTTGTCATATTATCGAGACCTTACTTTGATATAGAACCAAGATAGTGAGGGGATGTCACTGTGGTATCACCGAAATTCTGTCTACATTCTCTGCTCCAATCCGCACTGTAATCTCTATAATTACACTCGAGATTCTGGGTACCCTTATCCGAGCTTCTTTCCTGAATTGATATCGAACTTGTTATTGCACTTGTGATCCGAATCCGAGCTCCTTGACTCCATCGAACTGTAGTATCCTAACTAAACTGTGTTTCCTTGTTAGGGCAACGAAACTTCCTCTCTGAAACAATCATTTGAATCTTAGAGGTGATCCACACTTCTTCGCTGTCACTATTCACCTGAAATCTCAGAGATGTGTCCGAATTTTTATGTCTTTGTGGAATAGGCCAAGGTCCCTATATATAGTAGTCGGCCCATGTATTAGCCGACATGATCTTGTGAAGGGTTGTGTCTCCGAATTAGGTGAGCCGACATGATTTCTTGAGGCCGACTTGAAGAGGAGAACTTGTGCTTGTCTTTGGAGGGCTTCTAAACAATCCTATTGACTCATTTATATTTGTAACATGCCCGAGAAGGGTTCTTCATACATGACATTGAATCTTTTGACAATTCCTAAAGGCTTTCAATGGGAGCCATCTAAAATAAAAATCTCTTGATCATGAAACCCATGGAACAAGCATTACAATAATAATTTTTTTTTTCTTCTTTTCATTGTTTACAAAAATCACAATTACATGTCATTATGAAGACCGAACCTAGTTACACTTTTCAACACTCCCTCTTAACTAGGGAGGTATTCATAATGGTACTTGGTGATTCTCAATTTGAAGAAAATTTCATAGGTGTAGGAATGTACAGGGTAAGTTCCTTAGATAGAACACCAAAAGACACTGCTTACAAACATATCATATATCGGTACACCAATACTCTTAACGTGGTTAAAATCCTCAAAGAGGGAAACAGTCCACGGCCTAAGCCAATGCGGCCACTTCATACAATTTATTAATGTAAAAGAAAGAAAATTTACATAAGCTTCTCTCATGAATGGTCACTTTACAAATGGCCCTCCATGCTTTTTAAATAGAGATCATGGGCCAATGAGGTGTTAAGCCACAAATCAAGTATCGTCGTGTCGGTAATACCAATGAGAGAATGAACCGTCAGATCACTTCATGTCTAGAACGTATTGTGTCCATTAGATTGTAAGTTACAAAAAATAGATGGTAAAAAAACACACTTTACCTAACTATACACTAGATCAAGTTATACTTAACTATTTCCTATGTGTTGGAATATCCTAACATCCCCTCTTAAGAACAAATTGGGATAGGATTGAAGGATGTACAAAGATGACACAATAGGAGAAGGAAGGAGGCATTAGAGTCTATCCCCCTTAGTGACAACTTCCTGAACTTCAACCATAAATCAAAGTTTAGTAAACTTCGCCTTTGTGAGAGCCTTTGTAAAGATGTCTGCAACTTGATCATTGGTTGAACAATATTGCACTTCAAGAACATGGTCATCAATGAACTTTTTGATGAAGTGCATGTGTAGTTCAATGTGTTTGCTGCGCTGATGTTGGACTGGATCTTTGCATAGTTGAATGACACTTTGATTATCACACCAAAGTGCAATCTGATGCTGCTGTTGAAAACCAAACTCTGACAGGATTTGACGAAGCCACATGGCTTTCTTACTAGCTTCTACGACGCCACAATACTTTGATTTTGCTGAAGAAATAGAAATGGCACTTTGTTTCTTGCAAGCCCATGTAATCGGTCCAGAACTAAGAGTGAATATATAACTTGCAGTAGACTTTCGATCATCAGGGTCGCCAGCCCAATCGGAATCAGTGAAACCAACCAATAGAGGAGATGCTTCTACACTGTAATGAATCCCAAACTGAATTGTACCTCGAACATAACACAATATTTTTTTAGCTGCTTTCCAATGACTTTCATGTGGGTTTTGCATAAACCGAGCAATAAGGCCAACGACAAAGGAAAGGTAAGGATGGGTATGGGTCAGATACAAAAGTTTTCCAACAAGCTGACGGTATAAGGTAGCATCAACTTTAGGGGAAGTACATGTGACTGAAAGTTTGGCTCCAGACTGAAAGGGAGAAGGGGTTGACTTATAGTCTTCCATGTGAAAGTGGCGTAGAAGATCATATACATACTTGGATTGGGAAAGGGAAATACCTTCTTTGGATTGTAAGACTTGAAGACCAAGAAAATAATGCAAGTGTCCTAAGTCTGTCATTTCAAACTGCTTTTTAAGGTTAGACTTCACATGGTTTATAAGGTTGGGATCACTACCAGTAAAGTTAAGATCATCAACATAAATAACAAGAATGATAAGAGACGTACCCACTTTCTTGGTGTAGACAATATTGTCAGAATGACACTTAGAAAAGCCAGTATCTAAAAAAAAGCTATCCATTTTGGCATACCAAGCCCGAGGGGTTTGCTTGAGACCATAAAGGGATTTCTTAAGCCAACATACAAGGTTGGAGCTTTGTTTGTATAAAGCCAGGAGGTTGTTCCATATAGATTTTTTCATGCAAGTCCCCATGCAAGAAGGCGGATTGAATACCCATCTGATGGACTTCCCATTTGAAAGAGGCAGCAAGGGAAAGAACAAGGTGGATAGAGTTCATTTTGGCTACAGGGGAGAAGGTTTCAGTATAGTCAATGCCTTCAACTTGTGAAAACCCTTAGCAACAAGACGAGTTTTATGTTTATCAACTTTTCCATCTGGTCCAATCTTGGTTCTGTAAACCCATTTGCATCTAACAAGTTTTCGTCCCTATGGAAGAGGAACAAGGTCCCATGTATCATTTTCCAATAGTGAATGATATTCTTCATTCATAGCTGCGCCCCAATTTGGATGACTTGAAGCGTCTGCAAAGTTGTCAGGATCATAATTCGCTGAAGCTTGAGCCGATAAAGAAGAGGTTTTATCGAACTGAGAACATGTACGACGTTGATCTATAAGATCACCTGCAAGAGCACCTGCTGCATCCTGAGTAGCATAGACCCATTTTGGAAGCTAAGGCGCTGAAGGAGGATCTCGAGAAGGTGGGGGAGGATTGTCATCATCGCTGTCATCATCTAAAGAAGAATTTTTTTCAGAAGTAGAAGGGATAGAGAGGGGTGGCACATCCGTCGAACTAGGTTTGTAGGCCGATATATTTTCAGCAAACTTTACATCTCTTCTAATGATAACATTTTTGGATTTAGGTTGAAGAAGTCTATATCCTTTGACATGTTCAGAATATCCAACAAAAATACATTTTTCACTCTTAGGTTCTTAGGCTTTATGTTTCTCATCTGGAATATGGGCTAATGCTTCACTTCCAAAAACACGAAAGTGACTTACATATGATTTAATTGAGCTATATGCTTCTTCTGGAGTGATATTCTTTAAAACCTTAGTAGGAGTGCGATTTACTATGTAATTGCGTAGTTAATTGCTTCTGCCCAAAATTTAAGACTAAGTCCTTTAGATTGAAGCATACAAATTAGCCATTTCTTTTAAGGTGCGATTCTTCCTTTCAACTACACCATTTTGCTGTGGAGTATATGGAACAATATGTTGCAATTGAATTCATGCTCAGTGCAAAAGTTGATGAATTTGTTGTTGACATATTCTCCACCATTATCAGATCTTAGCTTAAGAATTTGATGTCCAAATTGTTTCTCAACAAAGGCCTTAAAGACCAAGAACATGTTAAAGACTTCACTCTTGAGTTTTAAGAAGTCTACCTAAGTGCCCCTGGAGAAATCATCAATGAAAGTTAAGAAATACTTGTAGCCAAAGAATGAAACAACTGGAAGTGGACCACATAAATCAATATGCACAAGCTGTAAAGGGGTTGAGGCGTGCCAAGTGACATATTTTTCAAAACTATTCCGATGATGTTTTCTGAGTACACATCCGGAACAAACATAATCTCTGCAAGATACCATAGGAAGACCTATCACCATATTTTCTTTAAATAGATTTTGAAGGGAGTGATAGTTTAAGTGACCAAATCGCTCATGCCAAAGTTTGCTCACTTCATCATTATGAGCAACAAATACCGAGGGAAGAGTTGTGACTCAAAGTTGTTAAACTTATACAACTTTGTAGAATCATCAACAATTCCAGTAGCTAAAATTTGTCTAGGATCTCTTAGGTCCTTAATTACAAAATCATGAGGTGAAAATTCAACGAGTTTACCTTCACTTGAATGAGTTATCTGATATACAGATAGAAGATTGTAGGATAAGGTAGGAACACATAATACTTCATTAAATTGACCATTTTCTAGATGAATAGTTTCAGTCCCTACAACACTAAGAGATCTATCATCACCAACATATATATTTTAGGTGTTACAATCATTTAAAGAAGAAAACATGGCTTTGTTTTTGGCCATGTGATAAGAAGCTCCAGAATCAAAGAGCCACTCATGAGAATGAGAAGAAGAAGATACATTTGTGCATAACTAGACCGAGATGCTTGACAACCACGTGCATCAAGTGCTATTCCTAAAGATGAAGTTAAGTTGAAGAGTGCTCCAAATGGATGTTATGCTTTTTCATGGCTGCTTCCAAGGCTTCTAAAAGCAGTTGGATTCTAAGTGGCCGTCTCGATTACAAAAGTTGCAATGTCTATCAGCTTCTTCCTTTTGTTTTTATTTGCCTTATCATTTTGTTGAATTGATTTTTCATTTTGAAACTGAAATTGCTTAGGACCCTTGTTTGGTTTAAGACCATTCTTTTAAGGATGCTGCTTCTTAGAATTCTTTGAATTTGGTTGCTGTTAGGCTGCTAAGACTTTCTTAGAAGAGTTTCCATTATTAAGAAGACCAAGATGTAAGAGTTTTTCTTGTTCTCTTATTAAAGAATTAGAAAAGACATCAAAAGAGGGGGGACTTGTAGGCTTTTCCTTGAGAAATAAAGGCTTCTCTAGTGGAATGGAAGGTGGAAACAAACACAGAGTAGGCTGGTCCTAACTTAATAAGAATGGAATATACAAGGCTACCATCTTCTTTCTTAACTCTAACACCTTCCAAGAGAAGTCTATGGGTCTTGAATTTGGACAAAAAATCTTCAATAGGAGAAAAATTATTGGGGTTCAATGTAAGCAACTCATTTTCGAGTTGATGAGCTCTAATTCCATTTTTAATTCCAAAAACTTTATTGAGTTGTTTCTTTGCTTCATCAAGGGTATCAAGTTCTGCGATAGAGAATCTAAGGTTTGGAGAAATAGACATCCCTATCAACCCATGTGCTTGATGTTGCTTATTTTCCCATTTGGCTAGCTTATCTTCATCTTTAGGTTTAGATTCTTGGCCTAAGACTATTCTATAAAGACCTTTACTTCTAAGTAAATCCACAATGTAGGATAACCACTGGAAGTAGTTGGCGTTGTTAAGAATAACTAGGCATGGACTTTCCATTTTAAAAGAAACTCAAGCTGAAGATGTTGAAACTAAGTGTTCCAATGGAAAGATCTCAAAAAGTTAGGCCGATTAAAAAAAACGACTCTGAAAACGGCTTCCGGATGAAGAAGTTATGGTTTTTCGAAGAAAAATTGTTGAAGATGCCGACGAACTATGTGACCCACTATCGAAGAGTGTGTCAATCTTGGTGTGTTTAGATATGACCCTAACATGAAATAGCTCAATTTGTCTCTTTTCATTTGGAGTAGTAGTAGTGTTACAATTTTGTGAACTAGTGCTTGCAATATCTTGTTTTCCTTTGATTCCCATGACAATGATTTTGTTTTCATCACTTGATTCAGAACCTAAATATTCTTGAGTGATAGCAGTGGTTTTCTGTTTCCCTTTATTGTTGAACTTATTTGGTCTCATTTCTAGATGGAGTTTCCAGCAAGGATCCTCATTATGTCCCTCTTTTGAACAATGTTAAGAGATAACTTTCTCCCCTTCTTTCTTCACACTTGCATTTTTCTTCCCTTTCCATTTTCCTCCTTTCTCTTTCTCCTTACCCTTAGGTGGATTTTTATTACTACTCTCTTCATAAGTATTATTTCCTCTAGATTCAAGATGCGTGGCTTGCACACATACTTCATCCAAATTAGTTGGATTGAACATAAGAATAGTGTGTTTAAGATAGGAATGTAAACCCCCAATATATTTCAACAGTGTGTCTTGGGAATTCAAATTCACTCCTAATAACAAAGCCCTTTTCCTAAACTCCTATGTATAATGTTGGACTGTTTGGCCTTTAAGCTGCCTAAAATTCTGTCAACTCATAATGACTTTTTGCACATAGGCTAAATGGTAAAACTGTATTTTAATTGCAGAAACAAATTCAACCCAAGTGATGGATATATTACCATGGATTTTCATTTCTTCTTGAGTCTTTGCTTCCCACCAAACTAGTGGAGCTCCTTCTAGTCTCAATGAAACCAACTAGATCTTTATGTCATCTTCTTGAAGGTTCTGAATTCTGTAGTATATCTCCCACTGTCGAATCCAATTGTCCAACTTTTCTGCATTCACCTCTCCATTGTACATGGGAAATTCAAATTTTATGTCCAATTTTAGTAATGGAGTCTTTCCTATTGGGGTTTTGGAATGAGTATGGGCAGTTTCAGTGGTGGTAGTGGAAGATGACTTTGTGTGAAATGATGGAGATGATGAGGAAGATGATGAGGATGGTGGAGATGGAGGTGGCTTTCCACCATTCCCTTTGGGATCCTTCTTCTCATATTTTTTGTCCTCTGAGCTTCCTTTTCCATGTGGAGGTTTAGAACTCTCTCCAACCATTTTAGTGTTCCTCTCTTTATAGAGGACTTTAACAATATCAGTCAAAGTATAGAAAGCTTTCTTGAATTCTTCCTATTCTGAAGAGGGACCTTCAGGCTCTCTTTCTCTAGACATAATGGCTATGGATTCAGGCTAAAAAATTTGTACTGCTTGTACCTTTTGAATCTCAGTTGAAGACAAAACTTGAGGAGTTTCAAGTGCAGCTAGAATTGGAACTTTGGGTGGTGGAGATTGTGGCCTTGTGGCTCTTCTTCTTCTGGGCATCACCTCAGGAGTTGCAACCAATAGCTTCCCTTCTCCTTTCTGCAACTTTAACCTTGTAAGCATCACAATTTTGCAACCATTAAAAACCTAATTGCACAAACTCAAGCAATCAAGCAATTTCAACATTTTCTCTGATACCAACTTGATCTATTTTTGTATGATTAGTTTTGTTGTGCTAATAACAATTACATATTTATAAATCTGTGCATGCTTATTGCTTCTTGTGCTGAGGTTTCATTAGCTGTTTGTGCATACAATCAGAGAAATTTCCTTAAGTTTTAAAAGACATTCATGAGAAAAATAGCTTTAAAAACAAATACTGAACATCAAACATGTATAGTGCAGCGAACCATCAAAGAGACACATTAACACAATGTTTTGATGAAAGAGTTCACCCCTCCTGGGCTACATCTCTTTGGTCTAACTTCCATGGCTTGGGCCTCTGTATTAGCTCAATGTGGAAAAAATGTTGTTTACAAAGCTCTATGGCTCTTGATACTCGCATGAATGTTTTCAGAAGGTCCAAATTAGCCAAAAACACTTATTTTTAAGCTTAATTTGGTCGAAACTTGCTCAAGATATGCTTCATTCAATGTTTCCCTAGGAAACTCCACTAAAACTGGAGAAGACTCCAGTTAGCACTGCCAATTTGGCAATTTCGCCGAAATTGGTGCGCCTCCAAAATTGCCACCATCTTAATATTCAAATTAATTAAGTTAAACATGATTAGTGGCACCTTAAGCGCGGTTAACCTTAGCCCATGTTTTTATAATGCGGTCGTATGGAGAGGGGGTTGGCCCGCAGGGCAGGCTCCCTCCACTCCTGCTGTCGGCTCCGCTATCAGCATAAATAAAGTGTGGAGGCTACGGTTTAACAAACCTGCCACTGGCTCCATGGTTATGTAACGGAGTTGGGAGGGGGAGGTCACGGGTTCGACCCATCCTCCCCCCGTCCCTCATACATTTTGCCATACAAATATATTTCGCCACCATAGACATATACGATGCCTTTGGACTTTCCATACCATAAAACATTTAAAATGCTATATATATATATGCAGATTTGATATTTATAAGGTTTATATATATATGACATTAAATGATATAAAATATAATAACTATATATATATATATATATATATATATATATATATATAACAATTTCTACATAATATTCACCATGAACCAATAATTCCACCTTGGAGGACATTGGACAATTTCACCTTCACACAACCAAACTGACAAATCCTGAAATGACACTTGTCACAACCTCATTAGGCAAAAACTGAAGAATATTCCCATCATGCTCATTGTACTGCCATGTCATCATTCTGCCTATTCTACATTTTTTTTAGCTGTTTAGGAAAACGAACAACAGGCCTTTTTTCCTTCATCCAGACTCGGTTTTCAGTGAAATGAATTGCATTGTGATCGTCTTGACGAGATGGACGCAATCGTACATGTTTTGAACCAATTTGAGAACTTTTATTTTTGAGCTAAATACTGAGCACCTAATCACAACATGATGCATGGAGCATGATGGATGTAGAATGATGGATGCAACATGGTGTTGGGTGTAGCATGGTGATGGAATCACCTTGGAGAATCAGTTGAAGAATGTTTACCTTCACCCGAGTTCAGAACTGCAGTCCATGTCATCAGATCTGCAACCTCATTATGTTATCTTCATGGTGAAGATCTCTGCTCTTATTTTGACAAGTCAAAGTGTTGACTTCTGATGTATATGTACTATCTCTCTCTTTGCTGAATTATTGAAGAAAAAAGAATTGATCAAGGGTTTCCCCGCATTGGGGTTTGTCCCTGGCTGGTGCCACATCTTGTGCCCTCTTGTCTTGGCTTGTCTTCTGTGATTTATGTTTATGTTCTATCTGCATTTTACTATCATGCTAAATGTGATTGCTAATCTGGAATTGATATTGAGCTAATATGGAAAATTGAAGTAAATTTGCTCGAAGCATAGAACATACCGAAATTTAACATGGTATCAGAGGTGAGATGAAAACAAAGCCCAAGCAAGAGTGAAAGAGCAATCACCGAAGACAGTTGGAAAGGACAAAAGGCTCAATGGGTTTCTCATCCCTCTTCAAATTCACCAAGGGTGAAGTCGAAGCAAAGAAGACTATCAGAATGGCGCAATGGAAGTGTTTGGTGGCCTACCTAAAGGTCACTTCAATGGGAAGTCTAGATCTAAGGGTGGAAGGAAAGGCATATGCCTTGCTTGCAATGAGTTTGGCCATTATGCGAAGGAGTGTTCGAATAGATAGAACACGTCACTTGATGATGATAACAATCATTCCATGGGCATCTTCAATGATCGGAGGAATGACATGTACAATGGAAAAGGAAAAGGGAATGCAGGTTATCAAGGAAATGGCTGACTCTTCAAGGAAAGCAAGGAACTCTAGGTATGAAGAATCAAATGTTGTTTCTGAGTATTATCTTATGTCGGCCCTCTCCACTGTACTCGTTGGGAAAATTGATAGTGGTGCCTCAAGGCACTTCACTGGATTCAAGGAAGCGCTGTCTAATTTGATAGAGAAGGAAATAATCATGGAGATTATTCTTGGAGACGATGCCACCTATCCCGGAAAGGGTGGAAGGAATGCTACCCTTCAATTGAATGAGGGTAGCACAATTCATTTACAACAAGTTATTTATGTACTTGATCTCAAGAAGAACCTGGTGTCCATTTCGCCAATGGAAGTCAAAGGTTTCAAGGTGGCATTCGTCGATGGAAAGGTACATGCTTGAAAAAATAATTTTAAAGTTGCTTTTACTCTTGGGTTCAGGGTTGGAACTTTGTATCAAGTTGCAGGAAGTCCATTAGGGACCATGTCGTGTGACACGTCTCTTCAATGCCATCAGAGGTCTGCCCATCTTCATTGTAAGGCCCTACTCGATGTGAGTCGGATGGTGACAGGGATGCCTGAATTCAAGGAAGAGCATGAAGGTACATATCCGAGATGTACCGAAGGAAATCTTACAAGAGGACTATTACCCTCATGTAATGGAAAGACCTCATATGTGGAACAACCCGAGGGGTTTGAGATTTATGATTGGGAATCTCATGTATGCAGGTGGAAGAAAGATCTCTATGATTTAAAGCAAGAACCCCGAGCTTGGTATGAGAGGATTGCTAGCTATCTGATGAAACTGAGATTCGCTAGGAGTGATTCCGATCCAAACCATTGCTTTAAGGTTGTGGATGATATACCTCTCGTATTGGTACCTTATGAGGACGACCTCTTTCTAACAGGTACAAACCCTCTCATTTGCAAAAGTAAGAGGGAGTTGAATTCCAAATTTAAAATGGTGGACTGCAAACCCGTGACTACCTCGACGGAGCTTAACTTTAAGAAGTTATGCGGTAGTGCTTCCGGACCTGATTTGGGAAATGCCTTCGAGTTTCATCAACTCATAATAGCATTAATGTTCTTGGTGAACTCCTATCCAGATAGATGTTTTGCAGTTAGCATGTTGAGCTCATATATGGTTGAGCCTCACTAGATTGGTGTCAAGAATCATTTGAGATATCTTCAGGGCACAATCTCCCATGGATTGAGATACATTGTCGGAAATTTGAAGCTGCATGATCATTCTAATGTCGATTAGGAAGGCAATTGGAGGATTGCAAGAGCACTTATGGGTGTTGGTTCTGCTTCGATGTCATGGATGAGCAGAAAGCAGAAGTCCGTTGTTTTGAGCACCGATGAGGTTGGATACATAGCTATGAGTATGGCCTCCTGTGAAGCTGTCTGGTTGTGGAAGCTCTTTTGTGAGCTGTTTGGACACATGCTGGATACCATCGTGATCTTCTGTGACAACCAGAGGGGGATCCGATTGTTGTGGAATTCCATGTTCTATGATCACTCCAAGCATTCAGACATCAGGTACCATTTTATATGGGATATGGTACAACGAGGAGCAATAAGGCTCCATCACTATGGGACTAATATGCAGGTCACCTATATTCAGATGAAGCCCCTAGGAGTCGTAATAGTCGTGGAGAGACTCTCTCCTGAAGGTCCAGTATAATATGGACATTGAGCTCTGGGAGCTCCGAGGGGCTTGGGGGTACTTCTTGGAGCGATGAGCAACCATAGGGTGAGTGGTTCAACCTTCACTTAGTGGTCTGCTATGTAGGCATGATGAGTGGTTCATGCTTCTCCTACCGATATACAATCATTGGGTGAGTGGTTTAGCCTTCCCCTAGTGATTTGTTGTGTACAGGGTGAGTGGTTCAACCTTCCCCTAGGATACCCCTGGCAACATGTAGACAGGATGAGTGGTTCATCCTTCTCCTGCTGAGACATCCTACCCATGTAGTCTGGGACTCATGGGAAGTACCTCTCATTTGGCCAATGAGTAGGGAAATGAGGATAGGGACCATAGTAGTATCGATGGACGCATTGTATAACTACCATACTCCCTATGCTAGGGTGATATTGATCTGGGATCAATTGGAATTGACTTCGGGTCAGTAAGAGTGTTTTGACACACTCTCTTTATTGGAACTGACTTCGGGTCAGTAAGAGTGTTTTGACACACTCTTATTGGAACTAATTTCAGATTAGTAAGAGTGGTATGAGACACTCTCTTTATATGGGACTGACTTCGGGTCAGTAGAGGATGGTATGATATATTCTCGATCACTTCTTCTTCATAGTTCAATAGAGTAGAGCAGTGCAGGGCATTAATGGCAGAGATAGTACAGATTGGCAGATGGAGTTCTCCCTAGTTGAGAGGGAGTGTTAAAATTGGCAACTAGGGGCAAACTCCATGTGTGTCATCTTATTCATGGCAGTTGATATTTTTTTTAGATTCCTCTCGTTGAGAGGTGTAGGATTGATCTAAAGATCATCCGATTATGATATGTATTCATGGAGATATGAATTTATTTGTGTTATATGATAATTCGTCAAGGTCGACCAGTAACCAAATTACCCCCATCTATCCTCAACATTGCACTATTAGTAGAGGTGGCTTGCAAGTCATTTTAGATACACCTCTTGTGATCTCTTCCTCTCCACTTGTCTTTGGGTTTTGCTGGGAGGAGAGATCCAAAGAGGATACACTTCCCTAATGGATGCCCTAGACCTTAACGCTGTCATGGAGGAGGCTTTAACATAGTGAAGGAGGCCTCCATAACACAACAATTAGAGATCTAATAGCTAGTCTAGAAGAGACCCTATCCACTGTCCTAAAGGGCACCTATTCGCCGTCCTAAGGAGAGACCTACACGCTGTTCAAAAGAGCCCTAGCGCGCCCTAGTCATTGTCCAGATGCGTCCTAATTGTTGGCCTTACTCCGAAGCAAAAGAAGGACTAGATGCTGCCCTACATCCGCAATTGAAGAAGGCTCTTATAGGTTGGGAAGAGGAGGCCTTAACTAGTCCTAACCGCAGTCCTCAAAGGTGATATAATACGCACTCAAATGAGGGTTATATGTAGCAATAAGAGGATCCTTATATGCTGAGAAGAGGAGGCCTTAACCCGCCCTAGACTCAGTCAAAGAGAAGTCTATATAAGCTGCCCTAGCCGCAATCCTCAAGGGTAATCTAATTCGCAATTAAGGGTGACACTTACACGCTATCAAAGGAGCCCTAACGCATCCTACTAATCTGATGTTTGATGATGCCCTGATATGCATTTATGATGAAGCCCTATTTGCAGCAAAGGAGAGTTGATCAACAGTGAACCTATACACTGTAATAAGGACCCTAAATATGCAGTTTAGAAGGGTTTCTATTTGCTGTCACCTAACCGTAGCAAAGTAGCCATCATACAACATAAAACTGGAATAAGTTAAGGGACTGTTTGAGCATCCCTCTTGCAATTGTATGAGGATGGTTTCTTCTTGTGAGGACGAGTTAAAAGAAGCAGTGGATCAAACCTGTTGGGATATCGTTGGAAGATCAAGAATAGTGTTTATGCTGCTACAGGAAAACTGTGTGTTAGGCCGTAGGCCATAACACCACAGTCAAGTATTTCTTATGGGTATTTGAGGGCTCAGATCATTAGCATAATCTAAGGAGTTTTCATGTATAATTCTGCCGAGATCTAAGGCTAATTTTGATGACTATATGATGTTGCTGTAATATGAGATGAACAAAGCTATTGTCATGAGTTAGGATTAATCAACTAGCAAAGATGCAACATGATGATGGATGGAGTAGGATGGATGCAACATGGTTGATGTAGCATGATGGATGCATCATGGTTGATTGAGAATGGTGTTGGGTGCAGCATGGTGATGGAATCACCTTGGAGAATCAATGGAAGAATGTTTTCCTTCACCTGAGTTCAGAATTGCAGTCCATGTCATCATATCTGCAACCTCATTATGCTATCTTCATGGTGAAGATCTCTACTCTTATTTTGATAAGTCAAAAGTGTTGACTTCTGATGTATATGTACTATCTTTCTCTCTGCTGAACTATTGAAGAAAGAAAAATTGATCAAGGGTTTCCCCACATTGGGGTTTGTCCCTGGCTAGTGCCACATCTTGTGTCCTCTTGTTTGGGCTTGTCTTCTGCAATTTATGTTTATGTTCTATCTGCATTTTACTATTATGCTAAATGTGATTGCTAATCTGGAATTGATATTGAGCTAATATGGAAAATTGAAGTAAATTTTCTCTAAGCATAGAACATACCAAAATTTAGCATCCTTCACTTCGACCTTCTTAGCATCGAGCTCTTGTCACCATTGAGATCTTATCAATGTTTTGACACTGAGATCTCCTTTATAGTGAAGCTTCCTCATTGTCATATTACTAAGATATTACTTTGATATAGCACCAAGATAGTGAGGGGATGTCACTCTGGTATCACCCAAATTTTGTATACCTTCTTTGCTCCAATCCACATTGTAATCTCTGCAATTACACTGAGATTATGGGTACCCCTATTTGAGCTTCTTTGCTGAATCGATATCGAACTTGTTACTGCACTTGTGATCCAAATCCAAGTTCCTTGACTCCACCAAATTGTAGTATCCTCACCGAACTGTGTTTCCTTGTTAGGGTATCAAAACTTCCTCTCTGAAACAATCATCTGAATCTCAAAGGTGATCCGGACTTCTTCGCTGCCACTGTTCACTCGAAATCTCAAAGATATATCCGAGTTTTTTGTCTCCGTGGAATAGGCCGAGGTCCCTATATATAGTAGTCAACCCATGTATATTAGCCGACATGATCTTGTGAAGGGTTGTGTCTCCGAATTAGGTGAGCCGACATGATTTCTTGAGGCCGACTTGAAGAGGAGAACTTGTGCTTGTCTTTGGAGGGCTTCTAGACAATCCTATTGACTCATTTATATTTATAACATGCACAAGAAAGGTTCTTCATACATGACATTGACTCTTTTGACAATTCCTAAAGGCTTTTAATGAGAGCCATTTAAAAATAAAATCTCTTGCTCATGAAACCCATGGAGCAAGCATTACAATAACAATTTTAATTTTTTCTTCTTTCATCATTTACAAAATCACAGTTACATGTCATTATGAAGACCTAATCTAATTACACTTTTCAACAATACACACATTTGAAACAAACAAAAAATATAGATTCGTAACTATCCCTTTTTTTACCGAGTCACATAAGCAAGAATTACTTGATCAAATGTGTATTGTGTATTGTTCTTATGATTGTCTTACCTATCATCATAATTAAATTATTTGGTACAACTTTAAGTCTAGTGCAATCTTTTTAACAAAAATATATATATATATATATATATATTCCTTGAAACAAACAAAAATAATGGATTCATGATTATCCCTTTTTACAATTCACATAAACAAGAATTCTGTTATTGAATGGATTCCAAGCGTCATGGATGTTGGATGTTTAAACACCTTATCCGTTGGCTCTTTTGAATGTTGCATACGGATCCAAAGTTCCTGATTAGCCTTTATCAGTGATTGTTATGTGTGTTGTTCCTTGTTAGTTGGAACAGAATATTTTGAGCAAATATATAAAAACGTCATCGTGAAAGCAAATACAAAAATAAAAATTAGGAAATAACAGAAAGCAAACCTGCGCTGATATCTAGCACTATTGATATTCAACACTAATAGTAATGTTCATATACTTTTTTCGAGGGGGGCAATTTCTAGTTGAAGAAAGTTCAAAATACAATAATATTACATGACAACCAATTACATAGCCTTTACTACTATATATAGTTAGCCTTTATTAATATTTAAAAACTATATAGTTTTTAATGAACCAAAATCCTAACCACGTAGTGTATAATTTCTTTTTCAGGGAAAAAAGTGAATTTAATTATTTAATGTCATCTTAAAGATAATAGTGAATAATTAAATTAAAAAAGGATTATAAGGGACAATTGATTTAATTAAAAAATATAATTTTAAGTCATTTTGTTATTAAAAAGGGTAACTTATGGTATTTCAATGACTCATGGTATTTGGAGGAGAAAAAAACTATAAAAATGAGGATGAGAGTTTGGTTGGAGATATGAATCAATATTGATATTTTTGATAACTATTCCAAAAGCTCTTGTAGCTTAAGGTGCAAGGGAGAAACCCTAGGTGCTCTTGGTTTCGGTGTTGAAATACACACCTTAGCTAGTGGTAGTTAGTTTTGATGGTTGTAAATACACCCTAGTTAATCGTTGGTCTCACAAGGAGTTGAATTGATCTAGCAAGGAGTCACTTCATTTATCCAATGAAAGGACTGAGTTGTTGTGCTTAAGGAGGGTTGAATTGATTTATTTTGGCGGGCCAAGTTTCCTTGTAGAAAAAGTGCCGAATTACCAAAAGTCTGAGGACCAACATTTTCAGGGTTCATTTACCAGGTTTCATCTCCATAATTGTATGTAATTTTCTACAGAGAATCCATTAATAAAAATTGTTGGAGCAACAATACTTCATTTAGTTTTTTGGTTTTACATTATTTTAATTTGCTCGCATTTTCTGTTGTGTAAATAGGTGAAATTTTTATGGTGCTTTTAGATGAAATTCATGGTATAATTTTTCTAAAGTAAATTTCCTAATATTTTAACGAAAATATTAAACAAAGTTGGTTTTCCCGCCAACCTGAAGGGTTTATGAGAAAATGTTTGCGAACTAGCGGGAGGAATTACTTGCACAAGCAATTAAAAAGAAAATGAAGATTGCATCGAAATTTTTTGAAGAATATAACAAATTTTTTTTGAATCTTTTAATAGAGAAATTGAAAAATCTAATTGAAATATCGCAAGAATAGCAGATTGCACCAAAGCATGGGCATACTCATTGGTGGAACAAAACAAGAAGTTGCAGATTAGCAAATGAAAAAGCAACAATAAGAGACAAGAAGATCAGCGTCACCTGCACCATTGTTGAACAAAACCCCAACACCCATTAAAGTCAAGCTTAAACCAATAGAGTGTCTTCAAATTTCAGTGGTCTTCCAAAGCCACTTTTTACTTGCTACATTTTGTATGAAAGTTTAAAAGTGAATGTTCCCATGAATGACATTAAGCCCAAGTAAATTAAGAGTATTCAATACATATACTTTGTTAGCCAAATATGCTTGCACTCCTTGCTCTCTTAAGGTTGGATATAGTTATTTTAAACGACATGTTTCATGTTTTCGTTTGCAAAGGATATAGGCATCTGTAGAAATTAACATAACAAGCCCAAGGATGTTACTATTAAGAACATTTATTAGGCATTCTTCCTGTGATATTGCAATTGTCCTTTTTAGCTGAAATTTCTTCTATTAACCAACTCTTTGCTCAGGTAGGTAAGGTCCCAATGTTAGAGCTCTGATACCATAGTGTAGAACCCTAATTGAGCATTTTAACCTGAGAACTCATTTTGTTTACCATTTAATGCCAGATTGAGTCCAAAGCCCTAAATTTATCAATTGATTAGATGGCAGAGTTTAATGAGTATAATTTTGACAATTAACCAGACAGAAAAATTGGAACTGGAATTTAAAAATTTAAATGCAGAAGAATACCTAGAAATAAATTTGGAGACGTTTCTTGACTACTGTTGCTCTTGTTCCTGCTACGGAATTGACCGTTTTCTCCCAGCCTATTTGGGATCAACCTATTCAGTTTCCAGATCCATAAGATTTTGTATTTGAATTTTTTTGGTCCCTGTGCCCAAAACCCCAAGAACAATTACTCAAATATCAAATTTATCTGCATAGATTCACTCTGTCCCCCTGTCTATTGCTCAACTCTGTAACCACCTTTGTCTTTGCTTCCTTGGTAAGACTCCAAAAAATTTCTCCCTTTAGAATGCCTAGACTCCCTCCTTATATTCCCAAAATTCACCGCCCTTCCATATAATATTATCAATTTTTTTCAAGCAGTCACCGCCCTCATTATAATTTGTAATAGAGTATTCACCCTTCGTTAAAGTTCTTTGAGATTTTACATCATGCTCACTTTTAATTGCCTTATATATGTGTGTGTTCTTTTAGTTTGCAAAACATGTATACATTATAATGTCCTATCTTTAGTTTATATATATATATATATATATATATATATATATATATATATATATATTCTTACTTTTAGTTTGTATAATAATTAATATATTATAATTCTTTTGTATATTATATATTGTACTTCCCTTGCTATTTTGTATGATACATTGTCTTTACCCTTTTATTTTGTATAGTTATATATATTACGATGGTGGTACATACTTTAAGTATTTCAAAATAAATAAATAAATAAATAAATATATATATATATATTTTTTTTTTTTTTTTTTTTGAGAGTTAGGTATCCAGTTAGAACTTTCAATAATTATTTCGTTTATCCTTTACATGGAAATTTTCATAATAAGTTAGTATGTATACTAGCGCAGTGCATGTGATGCATGCATATGTAGCTATCATATGCATGTTAATAATCATATTCTATCCATAATCTAAGATGGGTCATTACAAAGACGATGTGGAAGTTGTACTCATGGAAAATAAACAAAATGCATATAGAGTGTCTGTGCCCCTAGATAATAATTTCAGAAGAAATTGAGGGAAAGTTTGATTATAAAATGGCACCTAATTCTTATTTTTATTGGGGTCAAGATGTTGTCTAATAAGTGTTCAATTTGAGGAGGGTTTGGTGTAAGAATGAGGTCCAACTTATTGAAACTTGCACAAGGCCACTAATTTTGTGCATCATAATAGAATTTATGCCTAGTGACAATATCTCCAAAAACCATGCAATATGTGTGTTGCATGTTGGAGTTGAGCCAAAGGTTTTCTAGAACAATCCAGAGTCATGTATGACATTAAAATGGATCAACATCAGTTTTGGAATGTTGAGTTTCAAATCAAGAAGCAAAAAACCATCAATATTGTGATGCCCCTTACCTTTTCTCCAACAAATAGGTCTCTAGCATTTGTCAATGCCATTGAGGTTATTTCATCCCCTGATGGGTTGATACCAGTGAGGGCTTCAAATATTCAACATCTTGTGGATGGCTATCTACTTTATGGCGTAGCTCTGCAGACAGATTTTAGGATTAATATGGGAGGTCCTAAGATCAATTCTGGAAATGATATTTTGTCAAGAGTTTGGGAAACTGATAAGAAGTATTTGGAGATTAAAACCACTGTTGAGAATGTTTCTACTAATCCCAGCTTTATCAAATACAACGCTCCTGTTAGTGACGTGATTTACCTTAACATCATCTATGCAACAACACAGGAAATGGGTGCATCCTGTACAATAATCCCAAATTTCAACATTTCCTGGACTTTTAGTGTGGACCCTGATTTCATGTATTCTGTTTAGATGCATTTCTATGCGTATATCAATGTGAAATATTCATGATGGCAAAAAAACTCTTTTTTCTTCATGAATTTCTCACTGCCCAGTTAGACAAGGTGATCATCGTGGTTCCAATGCACTTTAAGGATAACACTGATGCAGTAATTGCGAGTTCCTTTTTAAATCAATTCATAGAGGGAAGGCGTAGTTCAAGATTGAATAAAGCACCCCCTTGTGTTTGGTCTGCAACACCACCTGAGATGAATGAAGCACCATTCCATACATTGGGTGCTAATGCGGGATTTGTATCTTTTGTGATATTTCCTCATCACATTGAAGGCAATCAAATGGACAAGATTGTTTGAACTTTATTGATCTTTCATGCATAAATAAATCACCATATAAAGTGTTTAAAATGTTTCATACACAATGTAATGTCGGGGGAGAGAATTTGAAGGAGCCTATTGTATGGTTAAAGGTCTTAATGTTCGGCTGGGACATGTGGTAGCAGAGTATGGAGGACCCAAAATCAAAAGGTGGGAGAGGTCAAAGACCAGGTTGAGAATAACTAGGATTTTGTTGGTGATACAGTCCTAATAACTGACCCTTGGCTGCTTGAAAGAAAATGCAATTAATTTCGCACCATCTCTTCTAGATTGGAAATCGTCCTCCATTCAACAACTTGGATTTGGTATCTTGGATAATGTAGTCATGGAATTCCTGAAGGTGTTTTGGGATGATAGCCTGGATTATTTTGGGATGTAGAGTGGGTTATTTAATAGGATGGCAGAGTGTGATGGTAATGCTAGGTTCAATTATGCTAGGGTGGTACAATATATATACATTAAAGCATTCTACATGGGTACTTGGAATCCTAGTATTGATATGTAGATTTTAGATCATTTGTAGCAGGGATTCTCTAGGCTTATTTGAGATTTGGGAATACAGGTTTGGATTGCTTGGGACAAACAATCTCAGGAAGGGAGGACTGTAATGTCCCTTTTTGAGATCAGAAGAAAGGAGTGAATTAATGTAATTATTTAATGTCATCTTAAAAATGATAGTGAGTAATTAAATTTAAAAGGGGGATTAGAAGTGACTTTTGATTTAATTAAAAATATAACTTATATAGTCACTTTATTATTAAAAAGGTTGACCTATGGTATTTTAGTGACCGAAGGTATTTGCCTATGGTATTTGGAGGAGAAAAAAATTATAAAAATGAGGATGAGTATTCAATTGGAGATATGAATGAGTATTGATATTTTTGATAGTTGTTTTGAGAGCTCTTGTATCTTAAGGTGTGAGGGAGAAACCGTCGGTGTTCCTGCATTCAATGTTGAAATACACACCCTAGCTGGTGGTGGTTAGTTTCAGTGGTTGTAAAGCCACCCTAGTTAATCCCATCAGGAGTGGTTTCGGTATTGAGACATATATCAAATCAAATCCACTCACTGTGCTTAACGTGGAGATTGTGAGGAGAGGTCAATCAGATCTCTTATAGGTGGATAACCGTGGAGGAGTCATCTTCAGTGATAAAAATATCTTGCTGTTGTTTTTAAATGGTTCTTAGAACCATATTTGGCTCTTTTGCTGCTATTTCTCATAATTATTTTGAGTTGCAACATTTTTGGTCTTTTTATGTTTGCAAATTTAATTAGTGTTGGTATTTCTTTGTGCAAAATTGTGCCATTTCTTATTAAGAAATTTGCGGAAAACTGTTCTGAAGCAATTTCTTGAAAAATTTAACTAAACAATATTAAGGGATATAACATAGTGGATCTCCTTTAATGAAGCCTCAACTATTAACTATTATACCTTCTTTAGTGAGACCACTTATGTTTATTGATTTCGCAATCTACTACCTCATGGCCCCGGTACATTGAGCGACAACCTAATTTTCTAACTAGGGAAGTTAGGGGTAGACTTTAACATGCCCTACCCCTTGAAAAGAATTGTTCCACTTAGGGTTGGGATGAGGAAATTGATAGTGAATCTTTTTTGGTTCCCATGTAGAAACTTCAGGCTATGTATCCTTCCATTGGATTAAAACTTCCTAGATAGTGTGATGCTGAAAATGACTTGCATTTGTCTAAAATGACCCTAGACCACAAGAAAATGGAACATTCATTTTCCAAATCGAAGTCTGGTTGTATTGTGTAATTGGACCCAAGCACTTTCTTCAAACAAGATACATGGAAGACTAAGTGGAGCTTACAATGGTTGGGTAGAGCCAATTTGTAAGCTACTATGCCTATACATTTGAGTTAGTAGAGTATTTATAAAACTTGGGGGCTAACTTGTGGTGGCTTTTCTCTTTAAGTGATGTTTGCTTATAGTGTTGGAGATGTAAGAACACCTTATATGCTTCTTCAAAGTGGCATTCAAAGTGATATTGATTGACCTATTGCTTCATGTGGTTGTAGGCCAACACCAAATTATCCTTTACGATATGAAGAATGTTAACACAAACTATCATGCTTTTGTCTACCCCTTGAATCTTAGAGAGGCTTGGTAAGTATGAGGTCATTGATGAGATCAATTATCCATAGACTGCCTCAAAGGGGGTCATTTGAATAGCACCATGATATATAGTGTCAACCACCATTATGTTAGTGGTAACCATTTCCATTGGGTTTATAGGCCTCAATCAAAACAACATAAATAAGCTTCCAAATACTTTTTCATTGCTTATGTCTAGGCATTTTTTTGGTGGTGATATGTTTTCCTAAGATTCAATTGGATACTTGGAAGTAGGAACAACTACCATCAGTTTCTAGTAAAGGTAGGGTCATGATCGGTCACAAATGATTTAGGCATGCCATCAAGTTTAAAATTATTGTCCATGAATACTTGTGCTTTTGCGGAGGCATTGAATGGGTGCTATAAGGCACAAAAGTGAATATATTTAGAAAGGAAATGAACCACTACCATGATCATTGATTTGTTGCTTGTTTTTTATAACCCCACAACAAAATTCATATAAATGTTAATCAACACATTTAGTGAAATGGGTAAGGGTTGTAATGCTCCTTGAGGCTTTCCTGTTCCCCTATTGTTGTTGACAAATTTCACATTCGACCACGAAGGTGCTAATGTCCATATTCATGCCTTCCCCAGAGTATGATTAATCCTTTCATATTTTTTTGAAACATAGAATGACTTGTCATGGGAGAGTAGTGTAATTCAAATAGCACTAGATTTAATAATCTCAAATAGAAAACAATACATTTTCCATAACATAGCTCATCATTTTTCCAAGTGTAGCTTGGATGTGCCCATGGGTTGAGATATCGTTAATGGATCATGTGCACAATCTTGGCATCAATTTACCCTTCTTTATGTATTTCCTACAACTAATCAAGAATTGGGAAAGATAAGTCAAATAGAGAACCTTCCTCATCATACTTCCTAGATAGACAATCGGTGACCACATTCTCCTTTCCCTTGTTGTAGCTAATCTTGTATCCATAACCTAACATTTTGGTGATCCACTTTTGCTACTTTGCAGGTCTTAGGAAATATTTTAATATGTGTTGCTTTGTTTTGATTGGGAAATGACACTTTATCAAGTAAGGATACCACATTTCAGTTGCATGAATAACTGGCATTTTCTTGTCTCAAGTGGATTTGCACAAGTTTCTATCACAAGATTTCTTACAAATAAAGGCCAAAACTCATCCATCTTGCATTGATAGGGCCTCAATACCTTTTTTGTAGATGTCACATTCCAAGACAAAAGTTTTGTTGAATTTAGGTAGGGATAGTATTGGGGCAATAGACATAACATCTTTCAAAGCTTGAAAAACCTATCAAGCCTCCTTATTCCAACTAAAGGCATTATTTTTTAGCATGGTGGTGAAGGGAGTTGCAATTTTACCATAGTATTGTGTAAACTTCACGTAATCACTTGAGAATCAAAGAATTCCATGCAAACTTTTTAGGGCCTATAGGTGAGAACAATTTGTCATTGCCTCAATTTTCTTAGGATCAACACACACACACCCTTTCCACTAACAATGTGTCCCAAATATTCCACTTCTAAAACACAAAAAAACACATTTGAAATGTCTGAGGAATAATTGGTGACTACAAAGGAGAGATAAGACTCAATCCACATGTACCACATGCGTTTCCCAAGTTTTGTTGTAGACCGAGTTGTCATGAAAGAGGGTTGGGAGAAAATGGCCTAGAAGGGTTCAAAATATGTGGTGCATGAGACTTTGACAAGTGGAAGGTACAAAATGCATCCCCAAAAAATCGTAATGACCCTCATGAGTGTGGAATAGTCTATCAAATATATGCTTGCTTCATTCAAATTTGCTAATGACTAGAATGAAGATCATGTTTGGTGAAGAACAAAGCAACATGTAGCTAATCTAAAAGATCGTCAGTGATTGGAATGGGAAACTTATCTTTGATGACCGAGTTGTTAAGAGCTTAAAAATCAAGAAACTTGTGCTAAGTGCCTTATTTTAAAGAACCATGACATATGAATAAGAGCATGGGCTAGTACTAGGGTCAATGACACATGTGGCCCATAATGCCTAGACAATATTTTTGATTTGTTCATTTAGGAAAAATGATGATGGTATATGTGCACATTGGGTGTATGCTGCCTAGAAACATTGTGATACTAGATCATGCTATGCACATGAGAGTGGTAGTCCTTGGGAAAGGTCAAAGACCTATTGGTGTTTGTCTAAAACTAATTGCAAGTTTGAATGAACTAGATATGAAGCATCCTTAAAGGCTTCAATAACATGGAATTGTGCAATAACATTGAATGAACCTTTTTTGGGAGCTTTTCCATACAATGGGAGTTGACTATTTTTGGAGAGCTTGCTTTGAGACCTTTGAGTCTATAGGGATATTGATCCTTCTAGAAAGTCATGTATAGCTCTAGGGAATTCATAGTGATGAGGACTAATGTTGTCAACCATTCAACATCCAAAAAATAATCACAAGCACCCTTTTCAATGGAAAACATATGGATTTTCAAGGAACAACCACCCATTTGAAGTTTCACTTTTTTGCACTGGCCACCACATTTTATAGATCTCCCATTAACAATCACAATCTAAAATTGTTAAAAACATGGATATAGTAGTGTGCTTCTTAGGCAATGTGATTATGAATGAAATTATGGGTGTTGTTGTTATTAAGACAATGACCTTTCGATCCTTGATATAATCAACCAACTTTAACATTCAAAGGGAGGAAATACTAGTCAAAGTATGGAGAGATATTTGGGTTTCTTTACTCAATGAAGAAGAGGAACTTCTGTAGTGGGGGTCCAGTCTTGCCATTAACTCCATCTTCAGAAATATACTCAAAAATGGCCATAAATTTATATGTTCCTCACATTTAAGTCATGGAGAATAATTTTCATTAGAGTTGTAGCAGAGACCCTTGAGTTGACATTTTGTGAATTCAACTCCTAGCAACATGTGGACCTTGAGGTGCGAAGTTGGCTACTGAGGAGCCACCACATTTGGGTGTGGGCATGGAACAAAGTTGAGACACTTGGACTCTTTCTTATAGAATCAATTCAATGAAGTCTTCCAAGACCATAGATTCAAGACCAACACACCAAGACCAGGTCCACCACCATAGAAGAGATATGTCCTCTGACCAATATCTGCAATAACTTCTACTTTGTTTTAGATCTGTGGAAACCCTAATGTACATAGAAAACTTGCATAAGAGAGTTGATCAAGGTCTAGAAGAAACTTCATTAAGACATCCTCCCTTTCCTTCGTTGGTCTATTCTTCCTTTTCTCTAGCCTTCGCATTCCCTTGTAGCCACAAAACAAATCATGGGATGAGATGCCAAGTGTGTGTATCAAATGGAGGTCGAGTTCCTCCCTTTATATAGGCTTCTTTGAGTGCTGGAAGGGCCTCCACTAAGCTAACATGAAGGGTTGATCAACCTGATCTTGGTGGTTTATTTACATAAATAATTTTTTTTTCTTGCTACATGAGCCCCAATGGATCTTTTACATCATTACTTTGACTTTGAATCAAGACAAAAACCTGGAGCACTCAATGTGTGTTGGACCTAGGACCAATGACCATGGACAAGAAAACCATTTTTCAAATAAATATTTTTCTCTTACAAAAATATTTGCTTTTCTTCTTTTGACAAGTACAATAATGATTACATCATGTCATGATCTAAATAAAATTATGACGACGAACACTAGTTACAACTTTCAATACTTCGTCTTAAGTAGGGAGGTGTTCATAATTGACCACTGGGACATGGACAATACTTCCTTTGAAAAGTTCTCATAAGAAGAGTATCAACATATGCAATGCTAGGGATACCCTAACTCCCAAGGTATGAAACACATCAAAGATCCAAGTGTCATGACACTATTGTCATACACTCATGTAAGGATCTAAGCCACTAATAGGGACTAAGGTGTTATCCGGGCATCTGCCACTACAAGTACCATTAGGCTTCAACCATAACACCAACCCTCAGGGATCTAGGTACCATCTCCAAGGTCGGAGCTCCACAAGACCAATGATATCCTCCCTCACCAGGATCAAGACATCATCAACGACCGACCAAGATGTCCTCCTAAATACCATCATACAGGCAGTTTTATTGTACTTCATCTCTCCATCTTAATCATTAATCCAAGCATGTTTATCAAATATATTCAAATATTTTCAGGGATAAATCCACACATCAACTACTTGTTCAACCATTAGAGCATCTAATAGCTTTTATGTTAATTTTAGGTATGTTCTATGCTAGAGCAATTTATTTCAATTTTCACAGTTAGCTCAATATCTTTTCCAGATTAGCAATCACATCAGCATTAAAGTAAACTGCAGATAGAACATAAATATAAATCACAGAAGACAAGCCAAGACAAGAGGACACAAGATGTGGCGCTAGCTAGGGACAAACCCCAATGTGGGGAAACCCTTGATCAATTCTTCTTATATGTTCTTCAATAGTTCAACAGAGAGAGAGAGAGAGAGAGAGAGAGAGAGAGAGAGAGATAGTACATTTACAACAGAAGTCAACACTTTGACTTATCTAGATAAGAGCATAGATCATCTCTAGGAAGATGATACGTGAGATCAGTTGAAGACATGCTGCTTCAACTGATTCTCTAAGATGACTCCTTCACTTATCATTGTACTACATCTTGTCATCATGTTGCACCTCACCGTGTTGCACCATGTTGCACCCATCATCACAATTCTGGAGCTCATGCTACTGTTGTCCCAGTGTTGAGCATTGTTGTACCTAGTGCCACGACTGCACCATGTTGTCACCCATGTGCTTGCTACACCATTACTGCTTTGTGTCCTTGCTGCACCAAGTACTACATTGCTGTCCCAATGTACTTATAGCATTGTGCTTGTTGTTATCCATGCTTTACCATGCTGCTGTTGTCCATGCTTCACCATGCTTGCAGCTAACCCAAGCTTCTTGTTGTTGTTCATGCTTCACCATGCTTGCAGTTCTCCCATGTTTCACTATGCTTGCAGCTATCTCATGTGTCACCATGCTTGCATCTGTCCCATGTATTAGCTTGTTGTCCCTTGCATTGCTTGCTGCTGTCCAACTACTGCATATAAACATGTTGTTCCATGCACCTTACTGCACCATGCTGCTGCAATATACCATACTGTTGCATCCATCACATCATGTTGCACTCCTTTGGGGTATTCAACACTCCATGTTAACCCAACACTTGGCTCCCATAGGTTGCTCCAAATATGGTCAATATCCTTGACCCAATGCACCTCTAACACTGCTCCAAATCTTCTTGTCACTTTGTTGTTCCTAACTATTCTGGTTAGGGAACTTGGGCAACCCTAAAATCCTCTAAACAGTCCTTGAAGAACCCTCCAAATCTTCTTGTTACTTTGTTGTTCCTAACTGTTTTGGTTAGGGCACTTGGGCAACCCTAAACTCCTCTCAATAGTCCTCGAACAACCCTCCAAATCTTCTTGTCACTTTGTTGTTCCTAACTTTTCTGGTTAGGGCACTTGGGCAACCCTAAACTCCTCTCAACAGTCCTCGAACAACCCTCCAAATATTCTTGTCACTTTGCTGTTCCTAACTGTTCTGGTTAGGGCACTTGGGCAGCCCTAAACTCCTCTCAACAATCCTCGAACAACCCTCCAAATATGCTTGTCACTTTGGCAAATTCAACATGACTTTGTATTAGGCAGCTTCACCATGACAATGTCCTAGATCTAGGGCACATAGAGCTAGGGCATCACCTTCTAGGAGCTGCATAGATCCTTCTTCCCCATGGCAACGTCTAGGGAAACTCTTCTTAGGGCAGCATATCTCTTAGGATCTATCCTCCCACCAAAATTGTTAAAATTGGAAACTAGGGCCAAACTCCATGTGGGTCATCTTATTTATGGCAGCTGATATTTTTCTTGGATCCCTCTCATCGAGAGGTGTGGGATTGATCTAAAGATCATCCGATTCTGATAAGTATTTATGAAGATATGAATTTATTTTGATTATGGACAAATTGTCAAGTCGGCCAGCAACTTATGTAGGCTCAGAAGCCCAACAGTCATGTCCAGTCAACCTCTACGTTTTAGTATAAATAGAAGAGGACTTGAAGTCATTTTTCATACACACATACTCTTCATGTGATCTCCTCCTCCCCACATCTTTGGGCTTTGGTGAAGGAGAGACACTAAGAGTATACGCTGGCCTAAGTAAAGATGATTCCCTAGCCGTAGAAAGGATGATGCCCTAGCCATAGTATAGATGATGCCCTAGACACAACAAACCTATCTGCAGCATTTAAGGGTGCCCTAGCCATAGCATTTGAGGGTACTCTCGACAGCAATAAATGATGATATGATGCAACAAAGGGAGGCACTTATACGCAACCTAGAATAGACTTAATTCCGCTAAGAAAGGAGGTTCTAAATGCAGCCCTAAGATGCCCTTATTCATAGTTAAATGGAGGCTCAATACGTAGTCCAAGAAGGCACAGTAATTAGATTTTTATACGCTGTTCTATACGCAACAAGAAGAGGGACTTCGCTGTCCCTATAGACACAGTCATGGAAGATGATTATCACTTTGAAGAGAGGCACTTATGTTATCCTAAAGGAGGCTCCTACACAGTCCTAGGAGAGCCTTTAACGCAGGTAAGAAGTTTCCCTAGGTGCAGTTCAGTGGGTGCCCAATCTGCAATCATAATGTGCCCTAGCCGCAGGCTTAAGAAGATTCCTATATGCTGCATAAAGGAGGTCTAAATGCTAGAAAGGGAGACCTAATATTACGGTATCCTTAAGTGCCCTAAACACTATCCTGAAGGAATCATGAAGTATATACACAGCTAGGACAGACCTTATATATGCTACTTATATGCTGTCCTAAGCCGTAGTAAGAAGGAACATAAAGAAGACACATATCAGCGTAAAAGAGCAGCATGAAAATTCTTGTAACAACATATTAAATACCGCTATTCTAAGGCATGAATAAGGTACGTTTGGGAGTAGTGGTCACTAGATTAGAAGACAAAGGGCAACACTGCTATTTGGGATCTTGTTTAGGCTTTTTGAAGAAGTTTACAGCTACAACTAGCTGTTTTGCTAGGCTGAAAGCCATAGAAAGCAGCTAAGGTTGTTCCAAGGCAGTACTACAATTTACCTTGAGTTTGGATGATAACATGGATTAGGAGAGACTCTCCTAGGAGGACTGAAGCCCTTGAAGGGCTTAGTTATCTAATAGCCTGGAAGCAAGATGTTGAATACAACAATGAGCATGGTACAACAGTGACACTATGTACGGCAATGATGAACAATGGGTGCATCACAGTGCAACATGGTGAGCTACAGCTCATGGAAAAGATGCAACACAATGATAGGTGAAGGAGTCACCTTGGAGAATCAGTTGAAGCAGCATGTCTTCAACTGATCTCATGAAGAGATGATCTATTCTCTTATCTAGAAAGTAAAAGTGTTGGCTTCTGTTGTAAATTTACTTTCTCTATGTCTCTATTGAACTATTAAAGAACATAAAAGAAGAATTGATCAAGGGTTTCCCCACATTGGGGTTTGTCCCTGGCTAGCGCCACATCCTGTGTCCTCTTGTCTTGGCTTGTCTTCTGCACTTTACGTTTATGTTCTATCTGCAGTTTACTTTAATGCTGATGTGATTGCTAATGTGGAAAAGATATTGAGCTAACTATGAAAATTGAAATAAATTGCTCTAAGCATAGAACATACCTAAATTTAACATGGTATCAGAGCTGAGGTGAAGACAATGCCCAAGCTAGAGTGAAAGAGCAATCACCGAAGACAGTTGGTAAAGGACAAAAGGATCAGTGGATTCCTCATCCCTCTTCTAATTCACCAAGGGTGAAGTCAAAGCAGAGAATATTATCAGAATGGCACAACAGGATATGGCCTACTTAAGATCACTTCATTGGAAGACCGGATCTCAGGGTGAAAGGAAAGGCAAATAACTAGTTCAGCCATTATGCGAAGGAGTGTCCGAATGGAAGGGACACATCACTTGATGATGATAACAACAGGGACATATTCAATGATCAAAGGAATGACAGGTAATGCAGGTCATCAAGGAAATGATCGACTCTTCATAGAAAGCAAGGAACCCCAGGTATGAAGAATAAAATGTTGTTTCTGATAAGATAAGGAATCGTTATCTGGTATTAGCCCTCTCCTTCAGATTCTTTAGGAATATGGCTTATAGATTGTAGTGCTTCAAGGCACTCCATCAGATAGATGGGTGCACTCTCTAATTTGGTAGAGATGGAAACAATCGTGGGATTATACTTGGAGCCAATGGCACCTATCCCCGAAAGGGTGTAGGAAATGTTACCCCTCAATTGAATGAGGGTAACTCGATTCATTTACAATATCTCTTTTATGTACCTGATCGCAAGAAGAACCTAGTGTCCATTTCAGCAATGGAAGTCAAAGGTTATGAGCTGGCACTCATCGATGGAAAGGTACGTGTTTGAAAATAGAATTTTCAAAGATGTTTTTGAGTTCAGGGTTGTATCAAGTTGCAGGAAATCCACTAGGAACTATGTCCATTGACACATAGCATCAGAGGTCTGTGAGTTAGATGGTGACAAGGATGCCTGCATTAAAAAAGAACATGGTACATGTCTGAAATGTACCGAAGGAAAATCTTATAAGGGGACCATTCCCCTCATGCAGCAGGTCCATAGGTTTGGAAAAACCCGAGGAGTTTGAGATTCATAATCAGGAATCTCATGTATACAGGTGGATGAAAGCCCTCTATGGATTGGAGCAAAACGCCCCGGGTGTAGTGATCGCTGTCTGATGAAGCTGAGATTCACTAGGAGTGAAACTGATCCAAACCATTACCCGAAGGTTGTGGATGATAGAACTCTCATACCGACACCTTATGAGGATGACCTATTTCTGACAGGTGCAGACCCTCTCATTTGCAGAAGTAAGAGGGAGTTGGATTCCGAATGTGGAATGATAAACTGCAAGCCTGTGACTACCTCGAGGATCTTAACTTTCAGAAGTTATATGGTAGTGATGTTGGACCAGATTTGGGAAATGATTATGAGTTTCATAAACTCATTCGCGTTGATGTTCTTGATGAACTTTCGTCCGGACATATGTTTTGCAGTTATCATGGTGAGCTCATATTTGGTTGAGCCTCACTGGATTGGTGCCAAGAATATTCTGAGATATCTTCGGGGCACAATGTCTCATGGATTGAGATACACTGCCAGAAATATGAAACTGCATGATTATTCGAATGCCGATTGGGTAGGCAGTGTGGAGGATCACAAGAGCACTTCTCAGTGCTGGTTCTCTTTGGATTCTGCTTTGATATCATGGATGAGAAGGAAGCAGAAGTTGGTTGCTATAAGCACCGCAGAGACTGAATACATAGCTACGAGTATGATCTCGTGTGACGCTGCATGGTTGCAAAAGCTCTTAATTGAGCTGTTTGTACACATGATGGATACCACTGTGATTCTCTATGACAACCAGAGGGGGGATACGATTATTGATGAATCCTGTATTCAATGGTTGCTCCAGCAGATAGACATCAGATACTGCCTTATCTGGGATATGGTAAGTTGATGAGCAAGGAGGCTCCATCGTATTGAGACTGATGTACAGGTCGTAGACATTTTGACAAAGCCCCTGGGAAAGGTCAAATTCCTGACTTTCCGAGAACGACTTGGTGTCATTCAGAAACCCTCTTATAAGGGTCAAGTATGATGTATTGAGCTCTGGGAGCTCCAGGGGGGCACTGGGTACTTACTGGAGCAACATATGACCACAGGGCGACTCACCCTCCCCTGGTGGTGCACTATGTACAGGATGACAGGTTCAACCTTCCCCTGTGATACCTCGTGGCGACTATGGAACAGGATGATTAGTTCTCCTGTGGGCCAGGATGATTCGTTCTCCATGGTGACTGTGGAACAGGATGATTCGTTCTCCTGTAGGCTAGGATGATTAGTTCTTCGTGGCATCCACTGGACAGGATGATTCATTCTCCTATGGACAGGATGATTAGTTCTCTTGTCGAGGCATCCTACCCATGCAGTCTGGGACTCATGGGAAGTACCTCTCATCTGATCAATGTGCAGGGAAATGAGGATAGGGACCATAGTAGTTCTATCGATGGATGCATCATTGTATCTACCTGTTGTGGCCACCAACAACCCCCCTCTTTGTTTAGTATTAGCAATAACACCAAGAAAATGGGGACCCTTAATAAAAAATCCAAAAAACATTTTATGAAATTTTTTGTATTTAACTCCCTAAAACTGTATCGCATCGCGAGAAGAGAATGAAACGTTTTCCTATGAGCATAATAAGCTGCGAAGAAGCGACGTGAAATTCATCGCATCGCATACATTATGAAGCGCTCTTAAAAGAAAAACTTAAGGAATCTCCGACGGCCGATATGCGATGTCGCATATCGCAACATCGCGTAAACAGCACACAATGATTGGATGACTAAGCACGATCTGCGATCTGCGATGTTGCGATTTGCGATGTTGCGATATGCGATAAATGTGATTTGCGATAAATGCGATCATCAATCTCTGCGATGACACATCTTGATGACGCGATCCGCGATGCGAGTCGCAGAAATCACCCATCGCAAAATTTCCTCGGCGCAGTATTCAAGGAAAGCTGTCCGTAGACCAAAATTGGGCACGCGTCTTAAAAGAAATTAATGATTGTGCGCCAAAGTATTCAAGAAGGATAGTTTTGTGTTTTTCGAAGAGTCAGTTCGTTATGGGTGTCATGATTATGCATTCATTAGAGCTTAATGCTTTCATGTCAATCTTTATCATCATTACTCTTTTCCTTTGCGTAAACTGTAAGACAGGAAATAACATAAAGCAATGTGCAGGAAACATCTAAGGAAAAGGGGAAAGCGTCAATGCTCGGAGAACAGAGAAGAGATGCCTTCACAAATGGATGCCGCATGCAACAGGACCACAGATTCCAGAGTATCACTCAACAGATGCTGATGTCAATAGGCCATCAAAAACTCAGAATCAAAGGCGCACAAAAGCAACATGTTTGCAAAAGATCCTGAAGCTTATGCCCGGTAAAGCAAAAAGAAAAAGGCGCTAAAGAAGGAAAACGCACCAGAAAAGCCCGGAACAAAGAACGGAGGCAGTTTTCAATACAAAAAATTGTTCAGAGAGCAAAGTCTCTAACTTATTCAGTCATTCGCAAGGCCGGAAACCGAAATAGCAAAAGCAGAATCAGTTTGAGAGAAATTTGGGTTATTACCAAGTATACACGCAGTGAATACACCCAGCCAGAGGAAGATTCTCGAAAATATCTTCTAGTTTACCAGAAAGTGGTGCCAGCGCTTGTTGTTTCTATTTTCGTAGCTCAAATGAAAGCAGAAGACGACCAGCCGACTCTTCCCAGGCGAATGTTGCATGCTTGCAGCACTAAGGAGCAAATACAGAAATGGTTAGGAATTAAATTCAATTTTTAGAAATAGTTTTTCTTTAGCAGAAGGGCGGTCATTTAAAACCGTATCCTAAATTCATGTAATTAAGTTAATTAGTTAGTAGTATTTAAACCCTTCTCAGGCATTTGGAGAAGGGTCCAGAAATTTGTCAAAAAACTTGTCCTCAGAACATGCACTTCTGCACCCTCGGAGGGGGTTTTTGATGAATGGTTGGATCGAGATTTATTAATGTTTGCATTTGATATCTGCTACTGATGTTGCACTTTTGTACTCTTAGTAGATGTTAGAGCAAGGAGAGATAAATCATTGTTGCTTGAAGCTTATGAGTGGAAACAGTCATAAATGGTACTTTTATCTCTTGTCATAAATGGTACTTTTATCTCTTGACCATTTCTGCTCACATTCTTAAAGTGATATATAGTTTTCAGTTGTTTATATGTTACTGCATGAATGTATGAGTTACCATTTGGCACTTCTGTACGGTGGAGTCATTTATTTGTGTTTGATATATGAATAACTTATTATGCGATATGTTGTTCACAACTGTTTTGCCTAACTTTTTATGCAAAGTGGTTTATCTTAATTGATTTATATTCTTATGATAGCTGAATGATCTTTATTATCAGTTATTGTTCGAAATCTCTTTAGATCGCATAATAGAAGAAATGCATCCCGGGTTAGCATAGATTAGATGTGTTGTTTCTCATTAGATTACAATAGCATAGAGTTAGTTTAGAAGTTTTAATTAAATTAGCTTTAAGTACTCTTAGATTAGCATCATCCAACTCTACACACACACACACACCCTTAAATTGGGAAACTGGTCCCATTATCCCCAGTCGGACCCGCTATACCAAACGGATAAGGAGCTGCCAACCAAGGTCTGGACCGGGTGGGTATCCCCCATGTTGTCGACCTGATTTTCGGGGCCTCAACATATTTGGTGCTAGAAGGATGGCCCGAACTATGAATGGCACCTAAATCAAAATCTAAATACCATTCTGAGAGTAAATCGCCCTCATCAACTCCCTCGACTTCCCCAGTACGTTTAAATCCAGAGTCAGAAGTCGCTCGAGTATTAACCGCTGCTACATACCTTAATATTTCAGACCAATCTACCATTGAACCCCCTGAAGTTCAATCTCTGATTCGCAAACTCCAGGGATTTTCTATTTTTACATAGAGGTATGATAAATCTCAAAGCAGCGTGACTTCGCAGTACAATCCTGCTCATCCCCTGACCAGATTAAAGAGTGAAAAATTCGGCATCCAGCCAACTGAATTCCCTCTCCCCAGAAGGAAAAGAGCAAGGAAAACACCACCAGAGTCTGACCATGAGACTCTTTCATCTACATCGTCCATTTCAACTCCCTCGCCGCGAAGTCAACCACCCACATCTTCATTCCAAACCACTCATTCATCTTCCACAACCCCTCCTCTTCAATCATCTAAGATCATAATATCTTCATCTTCCCAGCCTCAGGGATCATCCTCTGCACTTTCATTTACTAGCAGCTCAACGATGGCCCAGTCTCCATGGAACAATCCTGGGGTAGTTTTAATGCCTCCACCCCTGAGCCAAATACCAGCCCATCCTGAGAAATGGCTACCCAAATTCAATCCAGAAGCAGGCATGCTAGCTGAAGAGCACATTAATAATTTCATGCTTTCTGTCAATCTCAACGAAGTTACCAACGAGGATGCTGTTGTCCGGATTTTTCCCTATACAATGCAAGGAACAGCCGGGTCATGTTACTTTTCATTACCTTCCGGGTCTATCACAAGTTGGGACATTTTTCAAAGTCAATTCCTTACCAAGTTTGGTGATGACAAATCAACGGCAACGTTAATCAATGACCTATCTAATCTTAAAGCCGAGGCTAGAGAACCCATCAAAGATTTCAATTTACGGTTCAATAAAATCCTCAACAAAATTCCCACTGCTTCCCAACCCAGCGAAGAAGTACGATGTGAATGGTATATTACGGCCTTACCATCAAACTTAGCAATCTTCGTGGATAGGGCAAATAAAACAACCTTAGTTGAAAACCTGACAGAGGCGATAGCAGTAGAGAAACGCGTAGTAGCCCTGGAAAAAAGATCTGCGATAGAGGAACGCAAATCTAAGAAAGTCACCTTCAAGGAAGACTCCAAGAAGAAACAAACGAAAGACCCTTTCGATTTGGAAGGATTACAAAAAGTATTAAAAACCATGTCCAATGAGATGATTGACATAAAAAAACAAGTAGCAGAAACTTCTTCAAAAAAGCCCTACAGAGCTTTTAAAAGAGGCCCTTCAATGGATGTGAAACCACCCAACGCTATCTCAAATGTCGAATCCGAAGAAGAGGAAGAAGAAGAGAGTACCACTGAAGGGCAGACCGATGACGAAGAAGTTGTGGAACTACAAGGAATGTGGGATTTCATCCTCCCATAAGAAGAATATCAAGAAGCATTTCCAGTTAGCACACAAAGCAAAAATCAACTTGATCCTCCCCAAACTACCCCTAAGCAGAAGGGCGCAAGCCCTGCAGCAAAAGATAAAGTCGCAACAAAGAAAACGACCGCTAAAGCGACTCAATCTAGCCCAGTCCATTCAGATCAAACACCTCCATCAAGAACACTGATAGTGTCGGATGAAATGGAGTACAATATTATTGATGACATGAAAAAGACTAGGGCTAATATCACTCTTTATGAATTGAGAAAATTGAAACATCAACAGAAGATAATGATGAAAGAATTACATGTCGTGCCTACTACATCTTTGCCTACAGCTGTAGCTTCCCACAACATGGGAAGACCTCCAACCAACACGATCAATAAGGTTTATCCAAATGACATCGCCTTGATTGGAGGAAGATCAAGGTCTCACACTCCCCCTTTTCTTCTCACTTATGAAATTTTCAATAAAAATGTGCACAATTGTTTGGTAGATTCTGGTGCTTCAACGAATATTTTACCCAGATCAATATGTTCCAAGTTGAATGTTCAACCACAAAAATCCGCAGTGCGCATAGTTCAGCTTGATCGATCTCAAGTCGAAGTGATTGGTGAACTTAATCAAGTGACCATAAGATTGTCGTCTAACCCGAAGGTATGTCAGGTTATTGACATTCTTAGCAGGGATTGGTCCGAAAAACTCCATGGATACTTCTCAACCGACTGGTCGCACATGTGGTTACCCTACAATGGTAAACCGAATCAAATAAAGGTTGAACGAGAGTTACACCAGAAGTACATAGTAACGGAATTGGAGGGAGAAAATGAAGCAATAGCATACAACAGCAGTATCATAGGCAATTATTCGGTAGATTCTTTCCTCGGCAATTTCAATGCTCATACATCACCTTACTTAGAAAATTCAGTTTTGTCCCAAGTCGAAATTTTTTCCCAAACTGATAATTCAAAGTGTGTTAATTTTTTAGATAAACCTGTAAATACATCTTTGTTTTGGAAATTATATTTTGATGGCTCTAAATCTAACGAAGGAGCAGGAGCAGGATGCGTTCTGATTAGTCCAGAAGGAAATAAGACCATGCTTACGTGCAGACTTGAATTCGATTGCACAAACAATACAACGGAATATGAGGCCTTGGTGCAAGGCCTATACAAAGCAATCGGTTTGAACTTCAAGTACCTTCAAGTCTTCGGAGACTCTGAGATTGTCATCAAACAGGTACGTAACACCATACATTGCCTATCAGGTCATTTGAAACACTATCAATCTTTAGTACAAGATCTGACTGAGCATTTCATAGCATTCAATATTTCGTCAATCCCAAGATTCCAAAACGCGAGCGCAGACCTTTTAGCTAACGTAGCCTCTAGACTTATTCCCTCCGAAGATTTTAGTCCAGATAGATTCTCAATAGAATTAATCTTTAGACCATCCATTCCTGACAACATTACAAATTGGAGAGTATTCAATGACGATCCTGATATTGTAAATTTCCTCACTTCTGAAGGATCCTACTCCAATCAGATAATTGACGAAGACCATCACGATCGACAAATACAACAAGATAGCACTGATAATGCTATACCTAAATTGGTGGTTAAGTTGGAAGACTTTTACAATTTGAAAAGTTGGTTTAAAAGGTCTACCAACTCTAAGCTCTACAGTTCAATTCTGAACTACGAATTAGTAAACCTAGGAACCGATGATAAACCACAAAACATTAATCTAGGCCACGGCCTAGCCCCTGAAGAAAAACTAGCATATATTCATCTTTTGAGACAATACAAAATTGTTTTCGCCTGTAATTACGATGAGCTGAAGACATACGACACTTCTATCATTCAACATACTATCCCTATGATTGACAACGAAAAACCTGTCCAACAGAAACTTAGAAAAATCCACCCCAATTTAGAAAATCAGATAAAAACTGAGCTAAATAAGTTATTAAAGGCCAGAATAATTTTCCCCGTCAGACATTCCAAATGGGTCTCCAATATGGTACCCGTTAGAAAGAAAAACGAAGATATTAGAATCTGTATCGATTTTCGGAATCTCAACAAAGCCTGTCAAAAAGACAATTTTCCCCTCCCACCTATGGAGCAGATATTACAGGCAGTAGCAGGCTCAGAATTAATGTCTTTTTTGGATGGATTTTCAGGATACAATCAAGTGCTGGTACATACCGATGATCAGTGAAAAACCACATTCCGAACTAAATGGAGCACATATGCATATCGGAAGATGCCATTTGGTTTGATCAATGCCGGCGCTACATTTCAGAGAGCCATGGACATCGCATTCAAGGGTTTAGTCAATAAATCTGTAGTAATTTATCTGGATGATATAGCAGTGTACTCCAAGAAGCGAAGCGACCATCTCAAAGACTTGAAACAAATATTTCAACGATGTTTAAGGTATGGGATTTCACTTAACCCAAAGAAATCTTTTTTCGCATTAAGTGAAGGAAAACTTCTAGGATTCATAGTGTCAAAATCTGGTATTCACATTGAGCCTGACAGAATCAAAGAAATTTCTGAAATATCCCTGCCTCATAACAAAAAAGCCATGCAATCTTTCCTTGGTCAAATCAATTTTGTGAAGAGATTTGTCCCAGATTTTTCACGAATTGTTTCTCCTTTGCAAACCATGATTAAAAAGAATTCAAATTTTAAATGGGGTCAAGATGAGCATGAAGCATTCAACCTGATCAAAAAAGCTATCATTAACGCTCCATCTTTAGCAACCCCGAATTTTTCAGAATCTTTTATCTTATACACATTTGCCTCAGAGAAATCATATGCTGCGATTCTAACTCAAGCAAATCAAGAGAAAGCGGAAGCTCCAATCGCATTTTTTAGCTCGAATTTACAAGGTGCTGAACTCAACTATTCAGACGTGGAGAAACAAGCATATGCTGTTTTGAGAGCGATCAAATATTTCAGACCTTTCTTACTTAAAGCCCATACTAAGGTCATAGTACTGTTTCCAGCGGTAAGAAATCTTCTAATACAGAAGGATGTGGGTGAAAAAAGAGCAAATTGGATCACCGCTTTACAAGAATACGACCTTGAGATCAAACCAACAAGCATTGTGAGAGGTCAAGGCTTCTGCAAAATGTTGGCTGGAGCATCGCAAATTCCTGAGAATTCATCTGAAGAGGTACAAACGCATGAGGTAAGCCTAAACGATGCAGAATCATTATATGCTGACACCATTTATTATCTTAAGAACGGGTATGCTCCATCACACCTGGATCACACCAAGAAAAGAGCTCTGAGATTGAAAGCTAAACAATATCAGCTCATAAATGATGTTTTGTTTAAAAGGAATTACGATTTTGTGCTTCTTAGGTGTCTTGAGAAAACTGAAGCCGAAAAGGTTTTGCAGGAACTCCACGATGGACCAGCAGGCGGACACTATGCTGGAGATGCTACTGCACATAAAATCTTATGTGCAGGATATTATTGGCCCACGCTGTTCAAAGACTCACACAGTTACGTGAGGAAATGCCAAGTCTGCCAAACTACTGCAGGGAGACAAAAGAAACCGTCCATGCCACTATAGCTGGTAAACATCGAGCAACCATTCAGTCAGTGGGGCTTGGACATAATAGGTGAGATCGTTCCTCACTCCTCTAAGCATCATAGATACATCCTCACGGCAACAGATTATTTTACTAAATGGGTAGAAGCAGTTCCTCTCAAGACAGCTAATTCTGAAAACATCATTGAATTCATAGATCAATTTATAATCACTAGGTTTGGATTGCCAACGGCTTTAATGTTTGATAATGCCTCATACTTTTCTGGGAATGCAATGACTGAGTTTGCACTTAAAAGAGGGTTCAAACTGAAATATTCGGCCAACTACTATCCGCAAGGTAATGGATTGGCTGAGTCAACAAATAAAAACCTAATCAGGATTATTAAAAGAACAGTTGACCAGAACCAAAAGAATTGGCACAGAGCTTTGGTAAATGCTTTATGGGCAGATAGAATAACGAAGAAAGCTTCGATCGACACTTCTCCCTTTAATTTAGTTTATGGGAAAGAAGTGGTTCTTCCAACTCACTTAGTCATCCCCTCTTTGTCTTTAGTGCAATACATCGATGAAGTATCTACTTCCTCCTTAGAATTAAGACAAATGGAAATAATTAAATTAGAAGAACGACGAGAACAAGCTAAGAAAACCCATACTCATCACCAAGCGCTAATAAAATCCTCTTTTGACTCGAGCATAATGACCATAATTTTTTTTCAGATGGGAGATCTAGTTTTGAAATGGGATAAGGCTCATGAAGAAAAGGGCAAACATACAAAATTTCAGAAGATGTGGCTTGGTCCTTTTCAGATTGTAGAAGTCATAGGCCCATCAATGTTTGTGTTGCAGGATTTAGCAGGTAGAAGGGATTCTTTGCCTGTTAATGGACAGATCCTTAAAATATATTTTCCTTAGAAGATTATTCTTCTATTTTGTAGGATAGTTTTAGTTTTTTCTTTTTTTTTTCCTTTCTTACAAATAAAACCAGTTGTAGGTGGTTACTACAAGGGTTCACGAAAAAGACACCAATTCTCTATCAGATTTTGAGCTTTTTCGCTTGTACAAGTAGCAAAATTTTCGAAAAATCTGATATTTATTATTGAAAGACAGAGTTAACTTTAGCCTAGATATGATACTAGTTTCAACTTCAAAAAATTTGATGAAAGCAACCTTTGGTAAAAAATTGTTTTATATCAGCACAATGAAAGGTATCAATAATAAAATAAATATTCTCTGTAAAACTGCTGTTTTCAAACTCTATTATTGTCATCCAGAGCTTTCTTAAGGAAAAACAATGAATTCCTCCCTGCTAAAGAAAATCGCAGCATTCAGAGGAACAATCCGAGAAAACACTATATCTAAAAGAATAAGAGGTCTCATCACGAGCCGGCTTATCATGATCACAGATATTATAACTTGCTGACTTTGCCAATACTGTCCACCAAAACAGGGCAACGACTCAAGATTGTTGCAATCAAAAGACAAGGGGTCTCATCACGAGCCAGCTTGTTCAACAAAAGTGTAAATCAAGTGAATGACTGTGTCATAATTTGGCCACCAAACCAAGACATTGTTCTTTAGAGAATAAAAAAAGGAAAAAGTGTCAAAATGGGTTTTTCTCTGAAAAGTTGTAAATAGCCTTAATAAGGATAAAGGATCATTGCTGGGTAACAGGTAACCTTGTCGAGGCTATGGACGCCTGCTGGCAGCAGAGGCTCTACCTACAACAAATGAGCATATTTTAAAAGCCAACACACAGAGAAGACCTTATTTTATCTTTAAAAGACCAAGTAATGGCTGATGTGAATGCAAGGACAAAGCCTGAGGAAGCAAACAATTGGAATAGAAAAAGGTTGAAACAAAATATCATTGATAGGATAAGGCATATATACTCTATTTGTCCATAACAAAATTTAGACGTATGAATTTTTTTTTGCTTTGGAAGTTAAAATTCAATAGAAAAACAGAGATAACTGGTTCTTCACAGTGAATCGCCATTGTTGTGGCCACCAACAACCCCCCTCTTTGTTTAGTATTAGCAATAACACCAAGCAAATGGGGACCCTTAATAAAAAATCCAAAAAACATTTTATGAAAATTTTTGTATTTAACTCCCTAAAACTGTATCGCATCGCGAGAAGAGAATGAAACGTTTTCCTATGAGCATAATAAGCTGCAAAGAAGCGACGCGAAATTCATCGCATCGCATACATTATGAAGCGCTCTTAAAGGAAAAACTTAAGGAATCTCCGACGGCCGATATGCGACGTCGCATATCGCAACATCGTGTAAACAACACACAATGATTGGATGACTAAGCACGATCTGCGATCTGCGATGTTGCGATTTGCGATGTTGCGATCTGCGATAAATGCGATCATCAATCTCTGCGATGACACATCTTGATGACGCGATCCGCGATGCGAGTCGTAGAAATCACCCATCGCAAAATTTCCTCGGCGTAGTATTCAAGGAAAGCTGTCCGTAGACCAAAATTGGGCGCGCGCCTTAAAAGAAATTAATGATTGTGCGCCAAAGTATTCAAGAAGGATAGTTTTGTGTTTTTCGAAGAGTCAGTTCGTTATGGGTGTCATGATTATGCATTCTTTAGAGCTTAATGCTTTCATGTCAATCTTTATCATCATTACTCTTTCCCTTTGCGTAAACTGTAAGACAGGAAATAACATAAAGCAATGTGCAGGAAACATCTAAGGAAAAGGGGAAAGCGTCAATGCTCGTAGAACAGAGAAGAGATGCCTTCACAAACGGATGCCGCATGCAACAGGACCACAGATTCCAGAGTATCACTCAACAGATGCTGATGTCAATAGGCCATCCAAATCTTAGAATCAAAGGCACACAAAAGCAGCATGTTTGCAAAAGATCCTGAAGCTTATGCCCGGTAAAGCAAAAAGAAAAAGGCGCTAAAGAAGGAAAACGCACCAGAAAAGCCCAAAACAAAGAACGGAGGCAGTTTTCAATACAAAAAATTTTTTAGAGAGCAAAGTCTCTAACTTATTCAGTCATTCGCAAGGCCGGAAACCGAAATAGCAAAAGCAGAATCAGTTTGAGAGAAATTTGGGTTATTACCAAGTATACACGCAGTGAATACACCCAGCCAGAGGAAGATTCTCGAAAATATCTTCTAGTTTACCAGAAAGTGGTGCCAACACTTGTTGTTTCTATTTTCGTAGCTCAAACAAAAGCAGAAGACGACCAACCGACTCTTCCCAGGCGAATGTTGCATGCTTGCAGCACTAAGGAGCAAATACAGAAATGGTTAGGAATTAAATTCAATTTTTAGAAATAGTTTTGCTTTAGCAGAAGGGCGGTCATTTAAAACCGTATCCTAAATTTATGTAATTAAGTTAATTAGTTAGTAGTATTTAAACCCTTTTCAGGCATTTGGAGAAGGGTCCAGAAATTTTTCAAAAAACTTGTCCTCAGAACATGCACTTCTGCACCCTCGGAGGGGGTTTTTGATGAATGGTTGGATCGAGATTTATTAATGTTTGCATTTGATATCTGCTACTGATGTTGCACTTTTGTACTCTTAGTAGATGTTAGAGCAAGGAGAGATAAATCATTGTTACTTGAAGCTTATGAGTGAACCAGTCATAAATGGTACTTTTATCTCTTGACCATTTCTGCTCACATTCTTAAAGTGATATACAGTTTTCAGTTGTTTATATGTTACTGCATGAATGTATGAGTTACCATTTGGCACTTCTGTACGGTGGAGTCATTTATTTGTGTTTGATATATGAATAACTTATTATGCGATATGCTGTTCACAACTGTTTTGCTTAACTTTTTATGCAAAGTGGTTTATCTTAATTGATTTCTATTCTTATGATAGTTGAATGATCTTTATTATCAGTTATTGTTCGAAATCTCTTTAGATCGCATAATAGAAGAAATGCATCCCGGGTTAGCGTAGATTAGATGTGTTGTTTCTCATTAGATTACAATAGCATAGAGTTAGTTTAGAAGTTTGAATTAAATTAGCTTTAAGTACTCTTAGATCAACATCATCCAACTCTACACACACACACACCCTTAAATTGGGAAACTGGTCCCATTATCCCCAGTCGGACCCGCTATACCAAACGGATAAGGAGCTGCCAACCAAGGTCCGGACCGGGTGGGTATCCCCCTTGTTGTCGACCCGATTTTCGGGGCCTCAACACTACTGTACTCCCTATGCTAGGATGACCTCCATTGATCTGGGATCAATGATATTGGTCTGGGACCAGTGAGAGTGGTACACACTTTGAGACTAACTTCGGGTCAGTGGAGGACTAGTCTGGGACCAGTGAAAGTGGTACACTCTCTAAGACTGACTTTGGGTTAGTGGAGGATGGTATGATACATCCTTGATCACCTCTTCTTCTTCATAGTTCGAGCAAAGCAGATTAGTGCAGGGCACTGATGGTAGAGATAGTACAGTCGGACATATGAATCTGCGGATGGAGTTCTCCCTAGTTGAGAGGGAGTGTTAAAATTGGAAACTAGGGGCAAACTCCATGTGGGTCATCTTATTTATGGCAGCTAATATTTTTCTTGGATCCCTCTCATCAAGAGGTGTAGGATTGATCTAAAGATCATTTGATTTCGATAAGTATTTATGAAGATATGAATTTATTTTGATTATGGACAAATTGTCAAGTCAGCCAGCAACTTATGTAGGATCAGAAGCCCAACAGTCATGTCTATTCAACCTCTACGTTTTAGTATAAATAGAAGAGGACTTTAAGTCATTTGTCATACACACATACTCTTCATGTGATCTCCTCCTCTCCACATCTTTGGGTTTTGGTGGAGGAGAGACACTAAGAGTATACGTTGGCCTAAGTAAAGATGATGCCCTAGCTGCAGAAAGGATGATGCCCTAGTTGTAGTACAGATGATGCCCTAGCCATAGTAAACTTATTTGTAGTATTTAAGGGTGCCCTAGCCATAGAATTTGAGGGTACTTTTGACAACAATAAATGATGATCTAATGCATCAAAGGGAGGCACTTATACGTAGCCTAGAAGAGACTTAATTCCCTTAATAAAGGAGGTTCTAAACACAGCCATAAGATGCCCTTAGTCACAATTAAAGGGAGGCTCAATACGTAGTCCATGAAGGCACAATAATTAGATTCTTATACGTTGTTCTATATACAGCAAGAAGAGGGACTTCGTTGTCCCTATAGACACAGTCATAGAAGATGATTCTCACCTTGAAGAGAGGCACTTATGTTGTCCTAAAGGAGGCTCCTACATAGTCCTAGGAGAGCCTTTAACGTAGGTAAGAAGTTTCCCTAGGTGCAGTTCAGTGGGTGCCCAATCCACAATCATAATGTGCCCTAGCTGTAGGCTTAAGAAGAATCCTATATGATGCATAAAGGAGTTCTAAATGATGGCAAGGGAGACCTAATCTAACGTTGTCCTTAATTGCCCTAAACATTGTCCTGAAGGAATCATGAAGTATATACACATCTAGGACAAACCTTCTATATGCTACTTATATGCTGTCCTAAGCCGCAGTAAGAAGGAACATAAAGAAGACACATATCAGCGTAAAAGAGCAACATGAAAATTCTTGTAACAACATATTAAATACTACTATTCTAAGGCATGAATAAGGAACGTTTGGGAGCAACAGTCACTAGATTAGAATAAAAAGGGAAACGATGTTATTTGGGATCTTGTTTAGGCTTGTTGAAGAAGTCTACAACTACATCTAACTGCTTTTCTAGGCTGCAAGCCATAACAAGCAACTAAGGCTGTTCCAAGGTAGTACTACAGTTTACCTTGAGTCCGGATGACAACATGGATTAGGAGAGACTCTCCTAGGAGGACTGAAGCCCTTGAAGGGCTTAGTTATCTAACAACTTGGAAGCAAGATGTTGAATACATCAGTAAGCATGGTACAACAGTGACACTATGTACGACAATGATGAACACTAGGTGCAGCACAATGCAACATTGAGCTACAACTCATGGACAAGATGCAACACAATGATAGGTGAAGGAGTCACCTTGGAGAATCAGTTGAAGCATCAACAGTCTCATGTAGAGATGATCTATTCTCTTATCTAGAAAGTCAAAGTGTTGACTTCTGTCGTAAATGTACTTTCTCTCTCTTTCTGCTGAACTATTGAAGAACATAAAAGAAGAATTGATCAAGGGTTTCCCCACATTGGGGTTTGTCCCTAGCTAGCGCCACATCCTGTGTCCTCTTGTCTTGGCTTGTCTTCTGCACTTTATGTTTATGTTCTATCTGCAGTTTACTTTAATGCTGATGTGATTGCTAATCTGGAAAAGGTATTGAGCTAACTGTGAAAATTGAAATAAATTGCTCTAAGCATAGAACGTAACTAAATTTAACAAAAACCTAAAGACAAGTGGAGAGGAAGAGATCAAAAGAAGAGTGTGTACAAATGACTATCAAGCCATCTCTTTTTATACTAAAACGTTGAGCACATGTTGGTGTTATTTACTTGCTAGCTGACCTTGACGAATTGTCTTATAACACAAATAAATTCATAACTCCATGAATACTTATTGGAATTGGATGATCTTTAGGTCAATCCTACACCTCTCAATGAGAGGGATCCAAAAAAATATCAGCTTCCATAAATAAGATTACCCACATGGAGTTTGGCCCTAGTTGCTAATTTTAACATTTTACAACCCCAACTAGTATCAAAATTTTCAATGTATATGCTCTTGTATCCTAGCATGAAACTCTAGGGTCTTCAATTATTTTGATGCTGCTTAGGTCATCACACTATCCAAACACATTTCGATGGAAGCTTCCTTCTTCAAATTTTATAGCAAGACCAAACTCAACCTCAACACTTTCCAAAACATCCAATTCTTTTTCATAACTTAATCAATTACTAATAATCATTTTGTAGTGCTTTAGCTATTCTCCGATCTCAAACATACTTATGGTCTTCACATCATGTTATCAACTATGGAGAAGATTCACCTTTATTTAACCAAGCTCCCTCTCAACTATAGGACAAGTTCATCAACAACTTTATTCTTTCAGCCACACAGGCTCTTTCTTTTGCATCATCATATCATCGGAGAACTTTCAATCTTCCAAAACTTCATTCCTTCGGGAACATCAATCATTCTATCTTTACATGTTACCAAGGTCATCTAATAATCATCAATGTTATCAGGGTGTTTACAACTCCCTCTTTCCATCATGCTTAACATCATCATCAAGGCATCAACAAGTATGAGGTAGGCAAGCATCTTCAACATCTTGAAGACTGTTCCTGCAACTCTTATCAACATGAAGCCATATATATATATATATATATATATATACAAGAATTTATCAATATAGCATGTCATCATAATGGGAGCATCTAGGGTTATCAAACTTTAGATATCCAAAACCTAAACCTAGTTAGGCTTACAATCAACAAGAATTTCACTTTCAACTCTTATAACAACCTTTGCTATGGTTTTGACATAATTCATCAAAACAAAAACTTAGATATTAACAACTAAATCAAGTTAGGATTTCACTTATAGTGAAAGATTTTTACATCTAGGGTTTCATTATCATACCCTAGAATTTTATATTAATTTCTACTAGGGTTTTATCATAAACCCTAGATACAAACATCAAAACTTTAACAACTCGACCAAGCTAGGGTATCAATCAAACAAAAGCATATACACCTAGGGTTTCATTCTTAGGATCTTTCATTAATTATTACAAGGGTTTTGTCATAAACCCTAATTCATCAAACCCTAAAAATCTAAGGTTTCATCTTATATTTTAGACACTAACAACAAACCCTAAAAGGATAGGTTTCATCATAACATCAACAAACCCTAAACATAAAAAAGGTTAGGGTTTTACCAAAGTGAATAATAGATAGTAAGACAAGGGTTGATTTAATCTAGATATTAATCACCCTAACACTATGAGAATATTACATGACTTTATAGCAAAACCAAATTTCAAAAAATGATCCTACCTTCGAATCTGCTACAATTATTGCAATTTTACATACCTTGAGTTGCTTTTGTAACAAACCTTGTAGGGTTTCCTCTTGAAGGACTCCCTTTGCAACAAATTTTCTTATAAGTCTCCCTTTTATGAAGTATCAATATCCTCTTAGCATATGAGAATCATTTCTTTATGTACCTACAATGTTTACTAGATAAATACCACGAAAAATATACAAGTATAAGGAAATGAATTTGACAATCTAGGAATCTCTTGGAGAATTCCTAGGTTTTTGAGTACAAAATTTAGGCATCATTCAATTCCATTAAATGTTTGTTGTATACCTTACAAACCCTAGACATAAGATTTCAAAGAAGGAACACGTGAATGACGTTTTCATATGAACTATCTATTGAAAAATGTGACTAGGTTCAGTCTTCATAAATGTATTTCAGTCATTATGTAATGTACATGTCAAAAGAATGAAAAAGAAAACTTTTATTATTCTCACAATGAATTATTAAAGCATGGGTTTCATGCTTGATTCCACATGTTTTAGGTCAAAGTCCCCATTTAAGACTTCTAGGATTTATTTTGAGTCGTTAGAGCCATTGTCCATTTAAAGAGACCCTTCTTGGGATTTTGAATTATGTAAAAAGATTTATTATTGTGTCAAATTAGGTATTTGACACCTCCACACCAAGGCGGCCTCAAGCAGGGCAATTCAACCTCACCTCAAGCCTATATATACAAGGAGACCGAATTCATTTGGAGCACTCCCTCACTCACTCACAAGTTCGATATCCAGAAGAAAGAGTTGGAAAAGTGCGAAGAAGGAAGAGGAGGTTGGAAGAAGTGCGAAGTTGGAGAAAAAGAAATGAAAAGAGAAAATCAAAGTTTTGGGCTATCTCCCTCTCTCTCTCATTTAGGTTTCTCTGGGAGATCGAAATTCTTTTTTGTATAGTCAAAGCTGTTGTTGTTGTTTCCATCTGCTGGGTCAAAGTCTTGCTGCTTCAAGATCAAAATTCCAGGTCGAAGTTGCTGGAAGAGGAGGTTGACTTGGTAGTTGGAGGAAGTATGTGCCTAGGTTAAAGAGTCTCAAGAAAACTATTGAAGGAAGAGATTTTGATTGGGTTTTCCCCTAGAAAGGGGTTTTTCCCTGGCAGAGTGCCTACATCTTGTGTCTTATATTTTTGTGATCTTCATACACACATAATTTGGTAATTGCTTGATGAAAGATAATATAACAAATAAGTAAAAAAATCCAACATAATTCACAAGTAATTATCAAGAAAGATAAATATAACGCTAATTCTACTAGCATTGATTTCTCAACACTATCTAGGGTTTACAATTCCTATATTTTTAACACAATGAGAACTCGCCAACCCTAGAACCATACAAGCAATTGAACCCAAAACATTTCATGCTAGACTCTTAACAAAAGAATATCTTATACATACCTCATGATTATGTACCTTTGCCCTTCATGATCATAGAAGTTACTACAAGGCCTTCCTCCAGATACCATTATCTCCTTATTGTTTTCAAGACCGCCAAAGACTGCCTTCAAGGGGTACTGCAATATCCATTGATGTCATGAACATTGCCAAAATATCTTTGCTAACATTAGTTTCTAAAACAAGAAATCCTTATTGTATACTTCTTTCATCAATCTTATATGTATTATACCTTATGGTTATGCCTTCCCATATATCACTTTTAATTATTGATTTCTTAAGATCTTCAAATCTCCTTCCAGATTTCAAGAGATGGTTCTCTTGCTTCTTCTTTGCTTCTGGTTGGGGCATAATGTGGGAGCTCCTGGAAGACTTAAATAAACTTTCCCTTTCACTGTTATAGACAAAGATGCATATGCTCTTCACAACAGTCTCCCTTCATTGACACCTTTAGTTTTTCTTTTATAGGCTAGACACTTAGTCTAGAGCTTCCTCAACCATTGAAGAAGACTTTTAATATACCTTCAAAAGATGCAAACTTGATCTTTGCCAAATACGGACATATAATTCCTCCAAGGTTGAGATTCCAAGGTCAGTTTCTTTGACACCTATGTGGCTTGGTCTTTCTTTATATAAGTGCACACAAATCCGTCTTCCTCAATGGGGATCTTGAATCTTTCAGTTTATAGGGTGAATTTTGCTTTAGATCAAGCCTTCTAAGCCTTTTTTCAAACTGGCACAAGATATAGAGGTGGCTCTAGACCTTGATACTTAGAATTTTGAAGATGACTGTGATCTCTTAGGGTAACTGAAGATTGAGAATGCCTATATAAGATTCCTTTTGCAAACAACATTTTTGTTGACCACATGGACTCCCTTTAGTCCTTAAGAGACACTTCAATATTAAAATTCGACCACCTTACATATGTGACATTAGAGCACAGACATGACGACTTCTCTACAACACTTGAATATAGGATTTTGAAGTTCGGTCTTGGATCTCTTTCTCATAAGTACTAATACTAGTATATTAGAGATACCTTGGACCTATGATTTGATCATCCAAGCATAGCATTTTCAGATCACAGACCTTTACAAAATTTAAACTTTTGAAGTGGTTTCAGATCTTTACATTCATGCCCAGAACTTCGGTTTTATTTTATTAAGGAACTCGGCCTTGACAATGCTAGATATCTAGCCTATTGGATCCTTGTGATGATGTTTTTTTTCTCCTTAAAATGTTTACTCCTCTTTCCCAGGACTGTGGTCCTAATCACAGAGATAAGCCGAGGTCTTTGACTCCTGTACAAGCCCAGAAAAATACTCTTTTCTAGCTCGTATTTTTGGACCCAGAAAAATATTCCTTAAATATTTTTTAGACCCTATATTAGGTTGGGCGAACCTACCTATGGTTTTGTGCATGGTTTTCGCACATGGTTTTGGACACGATGGTTTTCGGTCCATGGTTTTGGATGCGATGGTTTTCGATCCATGGTTTTGGACACGATGGTTTTCTGTCCATGGTATTGGATGCTTCGGCATGTATAAATATGTATTGTAACATTGAAAGGAACATAATGAAAAATCAAGCTGGTAGTCCCGGTTTTGGGATCCAGGGGAAAATCTCTGTGTATAGGTGTTTTATGTGTTATGCTCTCACATTGTTTATTTTCTGTGTTTTAGATTCGTATGCAGGTAATTTCTATATGGGGTTAATACCTACAAGATATCTAGCCTCTCGGATCCTTGTGATGATGTTTTTTTTCTCCTTAAAATGTTCACTCCTTTTTCTCGGGACTACGGCCCTAATCACAGAGATAAATCGAGGTCTTTGACTCCTGTACAAGCCCAGAAAAATACTCTTTTCTAGCTCGTATTTTCTTCTAGGTTACTTGGCCTTGAAGGCCAGACTTGAAGCCCTTCTTCACGCAAACTTGATCTTCTAGCTGCCTAGCTTCATAAACCTAAGCTTTGATACCATGTTGAGAAACTCGGGGCATCTTGAACTAGGCCTTATTTCAAATGATTTCTCTATTATTTGACAAGTTCTTGTGATATTACATTACTTCATTATCATTATGATTATATTCTTTTCATCATCAAGATAAATGCCAAACAAGATCACAAAAACAATAAAGAGAACACCAGAGATAGGCTCCAAGCCAGGGGAAAACCCCTTAATAGGGGAAAACCTAGAGAACTCTTTCTTATATAATCAATTCAAAGAAGTCTTCCCAGACCATAGACCCAAGACCAACACACCAAGACCAGGTCAGCTACCATAGAAGAGATCTGTCCTCTAACCAATATCTACAAAAGCTTCTTCATTTTTTTAGACCCGTGGAAACCCTAATGTCCATAGAAAACTCGCATAAGAGCGCTCATCAATGTGTATTCCAGAAGTATCTTCATCAAAACATCCTCTCTTTCCTTCGCTGATCTATTCTTCCTTTTCTCTAGCCTTCACATTACCTTCTAGCCGCAGAACAAATCATGATATGAGACACCAAGTGTGTGTACCAAATGGAGGTCAAGTTCCTCCCTTTATATAGGCTTCTTTGAGTGTTGGATAGGCCTCCAGTAGGTCGAAATGAAAGGCCGACTGACTTGATATTGGTGGTTTATTTACATAAATAATATTTCTTTTTCTTGTTACATGAGCCCTAATGGATCTTTTACATCATGACTTTGACTTTGATTCAAGACAAAAACCTAGAGCACTCAATGGGTGGTGGATCTAGGACTAATGACCATGGGAAAGAAACCCATTTTTCAAATAAATAATTTTCTTTTACAAAAATATTTTCTTTTCTTCTTTTGACAAGTACAATAATGATTACATCATGTCATGAACTAAATACAATTATGAAGATCGACACTAGTTACGACTTTCAATAGTAGTAGGGTGGTTCACCTCCACTTGGGCTTTGATTTCCTTCTAAAGACCACTGATAAAACATTTCTCAAAAAATTCGTCAATTAAATTTTCTGTTATGATTGTCAAATGTTTAAATCAACAATATATTCTTCCATGATGCTTGTTTGACGTAATTTTGTAAGATGGCCCAAAAAATTAGTATGCTAGATAAAGCAAGAAATCATGGTTTTCAAATACTACTATGCAACGAACTCTTGAGAATCTTTGCTATGCCATTTCCAATGGAAACATTTCCTCTATAGATATAGGATATTGATTCGAAGTTCAATAGGTCATCCACTATGGCATAAAAGGAAAAAGCACTGGTTGATTTGGTTAACCCAATCAAACTTATTCAAATCAACTTTAAGAAAGTGAGGCAAAAGACTGTGGGAACAATAAAAAAATTAGTAGTCATTATTCTTCCTCATTAATGGGCCCACCCTTATGAGAACCTTGAACTAGGACATTGGCATCCTCATCATGCTTACCCTCCAACGTCTCATTCTTATTGAAACAACAATCCACTTGTGCAATGAGGGAACACATGTTAGCTTGAAGTGTGTTGACCCATGTGGTGAGAATGTTGATTGATTGGTAGAGAGATTAATCCATTTGCTTTATGTCCTCTGTGGTTTGGATATTGTGGCTTTCCTAGGACCATGGGGTCCACTATAAAGGTTATCCAAGAGCTAGCCCAACATGATTAGTGTCTCGAGAGGAATATGTAGAGATGAGTCACAAGCAATTGTATTGTAAGGTGGTTTCGTGTGCACCTAGGGGGCTTTCAATATATCCAAAGGTACATGAAAAAAAATTGTATATAGGTGTTGTCTAATGTGAAACTACTCAAAGAGGCACTAACAAACGTTACTAAAGTGTCCAACTAGGTGAGCCCATTTGTATTTTTTGTGTGTATTTTTCATAAACTGTAGGTTTATGTTAATATATATTTTAGGGCTATATTGTTCTTTGCTTTAGATAATTGCACTTCATTATTTACACATTGAATTCACCCCACAACATCATAACATTATTCAACAATATATGCAATTATATAGAAAGAAAAATATCATCATCAATGCAACGAAACATAAAGGAACAATAGAAGAAAAACATTCATACATTTAGACACCAGGATTGGTCAAAGACTAGGGAAAAACCCCACAAGGGGGAAAACCCTTTAAAATTCTTCTTCTTATTACATTTTCATTGAATGATTCATCAAAGAGAGAGTAAAATGATCCATATCTTCAACTACAAAACTTATCCAACAAAATCAACTAAACAACATCCAAGAAATGAACCCCACAATACTAATAATCAAAACCCTGATTCAGAAGCTTATGGTCAAATGTTAATATTTGCGGTCAACTATCGAACTCTACAATCAACTAATAAAATGAAACCCTAGTTTCCAACCACACAGAGAGAGTGTACGTGCATTCGACTGAAACCCTCCAACCTCACTCATAAGCCTGCCTGCTTGAGGTTGCAACTGAAAATTCCCTGTGGCAACCTTGCGGTTGCAAATAAAAACCTTAGATCACACATGCAAGCTTCGAACCCTGCAATTTCGGACTTGTAAGAACTAATCTTCTTGAACCACTTTAGACCTATGTGAGCTAAACCAAAGAAAGAAGAACGATTGATGATATCCAAATGGGGGTCACTTGACTTGTATTGATATCCATCTAAGGGTGTCCAATTTCATTTTGGGCCGACCTGCGTTTTTTTGTGCACATGAGGGTTTCCATATTAAAATATATTTTTCCTTAACCAAATTAAATTCTTCCAAGGGCTAGTAGGGGTCTTTTGTGACAAGGAAGAATATCCAAAGGAGGGAATTTGTCCTTAAGTTGGCGAATTTAACGTTTTACCCTATGAACAACAAATCTCCATGTTATTTAAAGATGTTGAAACCCATTTCTAGCCTAAAATAATCATAAAATTTGAGTGCATCCTAGTACAAGAAAGTACTCAAATAAAAATAGATATGAATAGATAGAAATTTAACTATGGAAGTGAATAATTGGAATTAGAACTAGGAAATATCAATAGTAAGAAAATATTTATTGATCTTTGGAATTGAGATAAATGTTCACCTATTTCTTCAAAGTCAAAATCTTCAATTGATTAGAGCTCCAAATACAATAATATTCACTTGGCAACTAATTACATAGCTTCTACTATTATATGGTTTCAAATAAACCAAACCCAAACTACCTAATGAACCGCCATTAATGAGACCTCAACCACTAATTAGTGAATCTTTAAATGTGACCTCTTACATTATAGATTTCACACAACTGCCTCATGGCCCCAGTGCATTAACAACCTATTATCCTAACTAGGGAAGGCATGATGTATTTGTGCCTTACAACCTTGGGTTATGGTTTAGATAAACTTTCATAACCCTATCTCGCAATGAGGATGCATCTTGCAACCTTGTTTTAGGGTCTAGATTACTTGCCATCTTTAGGCCTTAACCTAAGTTATGGTCTTTATCAACTCCCACAAATCTATTTGGTAATATCGCAACCTTATCGTACAGGGTTTTGGCTACATAACAACTTGATGTTATGGTCTTGTAATTGCACTACAACCTTGTGTTTACCAAGTTACATCACAACTTTTGAATTGTAGATTTTGAATTTTATCTTTTCATTTGCAAAATATGCTACAACTTGATATGGAAATTCACGGATGCATTTAACATTTGCCTTGCATTTTTTGTGTTGTGTACCAACAATTCATGAGTGCATTGTGACATTTGCCTTGCATTTTCAAGCTACATAACAAACATTCATGAATGCACTTTGACATTTGCTTTGCATTTTTTAAGCGACAAAACAACGTATGCCTTGTGGTTTTAAGCGACAAAACAACATTTTTTGCCTCGTGTCTCTAGCATTTGCACAAAAAATTACAATTGGCCTTTAATAGCTTCTATGAGCTTGCAATAAAATCTAACAGTCCTAGATGGATTAGGCCTACCCCTCTAATGCTTGATTTCGAGTGTATCATTTACTTTATTTGGTTATTATATTTTATAAAACATATACTTTTAAATTGTCTATATGTTGTTGAAAATTGTATATGTTTTATGATACTTTAGATAAGTTAGACACTCACCTAAATTGCTGCAAGCTAAGATAAATCATTTTCATTTATGATCCTTAGTACATGTTTATCTCCTTTGTTCCTCTAAGAATATAAATGATGAGAAAAACCATAAATACTATCCCAAGGATATCAAGAATCAATTCTTTAGATGACGTGATGTTTTAACCACCCATCCTTTGTATGTTAAATGCCTTTTTAGTTGTATTATCCTACCAATCTCATCTTTACATACTTCACTACTTTCAATTTTTGGAAATGTTATAATAACTATTTTTTCATCTCCATTTGACTTCATCCATGTAGATTTCTTGTGAAGGAAATGGGTGGTCCATTTGCCAACCATAATACTAAATATAATGCAAGCAAACCTATATTGTCATATTTTGAAACTCCATAAATTATCCAAAATATTTTTTTATGCATGAAGGATCATGACCATATTCGAACAATCTTTCTCACAGTTGGACAAGTAACATGCTATTTCCTATAATCTCCAATATTTGTATATGATATGTTGTCCAAGATCCATTAGATGTAACAAATACATCTTTTACTATCACTTATCAAGCAAGGTAACATAATTCACATAGGTTGTGCTCTTGACACTTATCACACCATTGATTTCAATTTCAATATTTGGTTCAAATTGTATTTGTAATTCCTTGACTAATTATAAATAAATAAAATTAAAAAGAACTTTATAATATATCATAAAAATTATAAGAATATATTAAATATTAAAAATCAAGTTAATTCAAATCATTGGGTTGGTCGGCTCACATACTTGACATCTCACACAACCATAACCATATTTATTACTACTATCTCTCTTCTTTGTAAATCAGTCCTGATGATGAGTCTTGGTCTAGACACGAAACACCGACAAATTCAAGATGAAAACTGTGGAATATCCGAATTTAGATTCTAAAAAACCACATCACATAAATCTACAAACCATTAATTATAAATCTCCAACTTCTTTATTAGCATCTATGCCATAATCATAAGCTAAATGCCTAGTTTCTATTTCATAAACCTTTTATCATGGAACTAAGAGTTCAACCAATTTTGGTGAAACTTCATCATATCCCTTCTAGGAAAATTTGATTTGCACATTGGCTTAATTCATCTTTTTCTAAAAAAAGTTTATAAGTACTCTAATTATTTAAAAATGACATAACCTCAAAAACACAAATTTTTACATGCCAACATTTTAGCAATATGTATGCTAGATTTCCCTGAGGGCTTACAATATATTGATCAAACACTTTAGTTGTGTACCAGATGTCCTTAATGTGAAATAAATCTAATATATTCCCACAGCTTGGTAGGCATGATGTTTACATGAGAAACATAATAAAAAAATATGGGATCATTGGCTATCATGCTGATCATAAATATTGTATCAATTTTTTGGTATTGGAAACTTACTTTATGTTCTAATGTTTCTTTGGGTCCAAGCAACTTGGACTTGAGCTTCATTTTTTATTAAAGTTTCGAGGATCTTAGACAAATTTTCTAAGGGTTTACAAGGATGATCAGATTCAATGGATTCTATATACTTCAAGAATATATTCATTGGGATTGTTATTTAGAGGCTTAATATATTATTGCAAAATTGTGCTAGAGAAAAAATCAAGAAGAGACATATCATAGTACTAATCTTCACTATTAGATATAAAAGAGTTGCTCTAAAATTAAGCAATAAAATACTTCAATGAAACACTCATCCTTACTAAAAATAACAAAGGAATCATAAAAACCCATTCATCCATGATAGTACAACAAGAAATGGAAAAATAAGATTTATTTTATGCATCAAAGAAGAGAAAAGTACACTTCAAGTGAAAAATTCCTTAATAAAAAGTGTAAGAACAAAACGAGACCTTTCATGGATCAAAGAAGAGCATATTACACCTCAAGACCCCAAAAAATTCCTAATAAAGAAAGTGCAAGACTCAAAATGACTCTCATTGTACCCAAAACAATAGGATTTCCCAAAATTTCTCTACTCTAAAGTGTGCTTGACAAAGCAATGAAATTTGTTGCTTGAGATTACATTACATTTTAAATTGGTTAATGACAAACAATTTTTGTATTATTCTAAATTGTATCCATCACATATCTAATGCACCACAATGGATATTCCAACATTATCTAAAAGAGTGAATGAAAGAAATAAAGAAATATTAAAAAATGCTAAGAATTGTTGAACAAAGTATGTTTCCACTGAGAAGGTGAAAAAACCTCAAAATTCCTATGAAAAAATGTGGTTACCACTAAAAATCAATGTCTTTAGAATGTTGTTACTATATTTCTAGAAATTGGTCAACATAATGCTTCAACGGAGAGTGAGCAAGTGGCAACATGTGCCTACCAAGAATATTTGCTCATAGTGTTGTGATCCATCACCATGCTTTTGTGAGGGAAGTGTCACTGAAGGGTTAAAGATCTAACATCTATGTGCCAATTTTCTTGTTTTATTTTGTCGTATAAATATGTTGTAGGGAAAAAAGACTTATAGGAACTCCATCAATAAATTTCCTTATGTTATCACGCTAGCTATCCATATTGTACTTCAAATTCCCTAGCATGAAATGTTGAGGACACATCTATTGCAGTAACATAAAAATTGTTGATAACTTCCTTTATTGAATAATGAGTCCTACTTGTCCCATTTTCGACTATCTTGTGGCTTTCCCACTTATCTTATGTTGTAGTGCAAAAATACTTACATGAACTCCATCGATCAATTTCCTTGTGTCATCACACTAGCTCTCTAATTTGTGATTCAAATTCCTTTGTGCAATGATGCTCTAAGCCTCATCTATTGTAGTAGTATAAAAATTGTTGATAACTTCCTTGATATCTATATGAATACCCTCTATATTGATTGACATGACCTTGTTTTCCAACTCCCACTTATGTCATTTTCATTTGTGTTGTGCCTTCCCCAAGTTATCTTATGTTGTAGTGAAAAATGACTTACAAGAGCTTCATTAGTAAACTGAATTTTCAAATTACTACTGTAAACATTGTTGACAAATTCCCTGATCACCAAGTGAATGCCATCCATATCTATTGACATGACTCAAATCTCTAACTCCCACTTATTTGTCCTTGTAATAAACTTGTTGGTGAAAAGTCTCCTAAAAAGTCTCCTTAAAAGTCTTAAATCGCAAAATGTGTAGACCCAACTCTCTTTCTCACATTGGTATATAATTTTTTATAATTCTCTCATTTTATTCTCCTTAAAATTTCATGCTATATGTTCCAATGCTATGTGGTTTCTAAGAATTTTTTAAAGAAAAATTATATTGGTTTTGCGAAGCACTAATTAAACTACTTGCCTCAAAAATACTTCATGTTTTATGATCATATTCTTAATCACAAACAATTTATAACAATGCTTGATTCCAATATAGAAATCCAATATTTTTTTCTTCATATTTATCTCCCCATAGACATGTTGACAAGGAAGTGAAATTTGTACTCACCTATTTGATTTTATCCATTAATAAGACCAAAATAAATTTTCCAAATTGAAATTTCCATTTGCTCCCTTTACTATAAGTTTGGGTTCTCCTATCACTTGTAGATTTTTTAAACCTTTGTCTATTTTTAGGAATTAATGACATAACATAAGGTTCTTCTCTACTATTTGATCCCTTTCCCACAACTACTTTGAAATATATTTCTCATTGCTCCACAACCGCTAGGATCACCTTGGCATGTGGAATCAAAGTATTTTTTAAGGATTCTTTGTTTCTCTTCCTTCAATGGGTGTCATATCCCTCCATATGCATATCTTCTATGGTGAAAATATTGAATAGGGATATCACCTTTGTTTTGAAATTCCTTTTCATTTCTTGCTAGCTAAATTACACACATTATTGTTTAAGGCAATAAATTATGGCTTCTTATAGACCTATCCTAATTATGCCATTTCCCCCAACAAATGTTGAGGGGAAATAACTTGAATGGTTGGGAGGTACATCTTGCACTCTCCCTATCTAAGTTCAAATCTCCAATTGATACATTTGGTCCCTGGTGATAAGGATAGAAGGATAGATGCATCCCAAGAGTGGGACCCCCCTTGTGAGTGTTCCTTTCAACATCACACCCATTACGAAGTCATAAACTATTGGTACATTCAACTCATGAGCTATTGGATATACTCTTGAGTTATAGGGAAAACCAATTGGTTCGATCCTCAACCTAGCCCATATTACTCTAACAAGTTGTCAATTTATCATGGTTCAAAATAAATGTATTTCCTTCACACTTACCCTTACCATCAACTAATTTTAAAGTCTCCTCGCATATTTATTTTGTGAGTGGGAAATGAACAAGTAAATTATTAATAGATTTATCTTCTTTTTGACATAATATACACCATTTTGTGTAGAAATTTTGAACAAATTCAAAGTATAAAATTCCACCTATAATCCTAGAGGTTTCCAATATCTTAACCTTGTGAATTTCAACATTAGTGAAATCTAGCATACAAAAACCATGTAGTCTAACTCTTCTACATTTTCGCACCTTTTTGGGAGTTTTTTTCTAATTAATTTTGCATAAAATGTGATAGGGATTTGGATGTTTGAGTTGGGTAGCGTGCACAATCTAAGTGCCTTAGATGTTTTTTAGGGTATTGAATCCATTTATGAATTCAAAAATGTGATTTAACCAACCATAAATTAAAATCTTGTGAAAAATTAGATCGCTAGATTCCGACTAAAAATGCAAAAACATAGAATAGTTATACGACGCCTAAAAAAATGGAAAAGACATAATATTTCACTCTCTAACATCCAAACCTTCTAGGAAATCCAAATGGGCAAGATACCGAAGTGTCTTGATAAGTTTTATCCATTTAGAGAAAATTATTATGCATATAATAGATTTTAAAATTCACTTTTATAGAAGATATAATAGTAGAAAAACAACCCTTAAATTCTTCAAATATGATGCTAAATCACTTAATAAAATTGTTCTTTACTAACATCAAATATAAAAGACACATATGGTTGTAAATTAGAACACATGAAGAACATAGATGGTTGAAAATCAAATATGGAAATTACACAAGTGTTGGATAGTTGAAAACTTCATTAATAGTGTATGATGAATTTTTTTGTACATACCATATCCTCATCACAAGGCTAGTATGATCCACTAGCTCTTCAAAACTCTAGCTATGGAAACCAAAAAAATCCCCAATTGGACCAAGGAGTTCTAACATGCAAGGATAATTGAAAGAAGCCCTCCTCGGGCAAATGCCGTCTTCTCTTATTTTTCATCAAATATGCACTAGGATTTTAACAAAAAACCCTAATATGAAATATATAGGGGATAAACCCCAACCCTACACTTCAAGATGCTCCATAAATAAAATGAAACCCTAACAACTATGAGGGAGATACCAAGTACAAATGAAGATCAAGAGAGAGAAGGATGAGTAGTTCACACTCCTCAATATCACGTATATACACAAGAGTGAAATATAATTAATGAGTGAATGGATACAATGCTATGGATGAGAAAGAATCTATTCTTCCTCTCTATATATGACAGGTAGGGGAGGTGGGGGGGAAATTAAAGTTTGGGCCCAAGCTCTTATAAGCAACCTATAGTAAGCTCATGCATGCCTACAAAAGTGAATTGCTCCACTCCACGGGTAAACATGTCATTCTCCAACGTGATGTCATATACAATATGATATTCAAAATGGCAGTTAGTTAAGGTGTGTCCACACCTCTCCTTCTCAAATCTACATGGAATCCATTTCTCCTCTTAAGCTATGTAATCCATTGGGTTAGCTTCCCCAGCAAGAACACTATTTCCTTAAGACAACTCCAAGTCTCCATATAGAAATAGAAGCCACCCCATGCCATCTCAAGGTTGATTCCATCCTCCAAGATGCATAAAACTCCTCCTAGGTAGGGAATTTTCTAGGTGAGTGAATCTCTCCATATGGTCACACTAAAGGGCATCCACCAAGTAAGCAAGAGAACTCCATTTCCATAAGGAATAATGTTGAACAAGAGCCTACCTTAGATTAGGCAATCATTGAGAAAATTATATCCATTGTAAAAATTCACATCAAACCATATTTGATGCACTAATCTATCTAAAACTATTTGGGGGTTGAACATAGACCATGTATCTCGTATCTCATTGTTAAATTGGAAACTAGGGCCAAACTCCATGTGGGTCAGCTTATTTATGGCAGCTGATATTTTTATTGGATCCCTCTCGTCGAGAGGTGTAGGATTGATTTAAAGATCATTCGATTTCGATAAGTATTTATGGAGATATGAATTTATTTTGATTATGGAATTATTATCAAGCCAACCAGCAACTTGAGTAGGCTTAGAAGCCCAATAGACATGCCTATTCATCATCTACGTTTTAGTATAAATAGAAGAGGACTTGAAGTCATTTGCACACACTCTTTAGGTGATCTCCTCTCTAAGTCTTGGGTTTTTGGTGTAGGAGAGACACCAAGAGTGATACGCTGGCCTACAAATGAAGCCCTAAACGCAATACAGGTGAAGGCCTTACACACAGCCCTAAAACTACAGTCACGTGACCCTAAACGCAGTGAAGATCAAAACACAGTTGAAGGGAAAGGATCCTAGCCGCAATTAAGGGAGATTGTCATACCCTAGCCGCAGTAAATAGGTCTATTATGCAGCTGAAGGAGAAGCCCTAGCTACTGTCCAAAGGTACTCTAGCCGTAGTCAAATAGGGGATGCTATACATAGTCAAAGTTGGCCACATTTCCGTGTTATTACTTGCTGTCAAGAGGAATGTTAATTCAATGTTCTAAGTGGTCCAAATCCGCAGATAAGGGTGGACCCAATGTGCCCTAGCCACAACAAAGTGTCAGCGTGAAAGTGGCATGGTGTGATAGTATAAGGATAGTTTCTTCGTGCAAAAGGACCAAGTTAAAGGAGCAAGTGAATAGACCTGTTGAGGTGTCCAAGACAGCTTCATACACTGCCCTAATCCGTAGTCTAAGAAGTCCCATCTGCTGCAGTCATCTAATCCGTATAGACTTGGATTGTTGTAGGTGACAGCATGATAATTTAGGTATGCTGGTGGGTGGAACAATAGCCTAGTTGCTTTGCTAGGCTGCAAGCCATAGCAAGCAGCCGAGGCTGATGTACTGTTGCACGATGTAGCTATGCTGAACAATACTACAAGTGACAAATGAAACTAATGATGTGTATAACATAGCAGGCACTACAGATTAGCAATGTGTTCAACATTAAATACAAATCCATGACGTTGAGCTCCGTGACGTTTGAGTGCACCACTAAGAAGATAAAGCACAACATGAGATGTATATGGGCAGCATATGGGCAACATGATATATGAGCAAGCATGATGCATGATGTATATGGGCAGCATGATATATGAGTAAGCATGATGCATGATGTATATGGGCAGCGTGATATATGAGTGAGCATGATGCATGATGTATATGAGCAAGCATGATGCATGATGTATATGGGCAGCATGATGTATGAGATCATGAGCATCATGATGAATGAGATCATGTGCATGGGCATCATAATGATGCATGGAGCATGGATAGCATCATGATGAATGTAATCATGAGCATGGGCAGCTTGATGATGGATGAGACCATGGAAAGATGCAGCATGATGAGCAGCATGAAGATGAGAGCAGCTCAATCATCTAGATCCAGCACTGTGATGGGTCAACATAGTGCTACACGGTAAGGTGTGGCAAATGGATGAGATGCAACACTATGATAGGTGAAGGAGTCACTTTAGAGAATCAATTAAAGCAATATGTTTTCAACTTATCTTTGCAGATATCAAAAGTCAAAGTGTTGAATTCTATTGTAAATGTACTATTTCTCTCACTTTCTCTGCTGAAATTTGAAGAACATAAAAGAAGAATTGATCAAGGGTTTCCCCACATCGTGGGGTTATTCCCTGGCTTGCGCCACATCTTGTGTCCTCCTATCTTAGCTTGTCTTCTGGGATTTATATTTATGTTCTATATGCAGTTTACTTTAATGCCGATGTGATTGCTAACTGTGAAAATTTAAATAAATTGCTCTAGCATAGAACATACCTAAAATTAACATGGGATCAGAGTTGAGGTGAAAAAAATGCCCAAGCAAGAGTGAAAGAGAAATCACCAAAGATAGATGAGACAAAACAAAAGAATCAATGGGTTCCTCATAATTCATCGAGGGTGAAGTCGAAGTAGAGAATATTATTAGAATGGTCCAACAGAAGGTTCTGATGGCCTACCTAAAGATCACTTCATTGGGAAGTTCAGATCTAAGGGTGGAAGGAAAGACAGATGCCTTGGTTACAATAAGTTCGACCATTATGTGAAGGAGTGTCTGAATGGCAGAGACACTTCTCTTGATGAAAATAAACAAACCATTCCAGGGTCAAGGGAATGACAAGTAATACAATTCATCAAGGAGAAATGGTCGACTCTTCAAAGAAGGCAAGGAACCCCAGGCACTTCATTGGATAGATAATCGTGGGATTATACTTGGAGCCGATACCACCTATCCCGAAAAGGGTGCAGGGAATTTTACCCCTCAATTGAATGAGGGTAACTCGATTCATTTACAGAATCTCTTTTATGTACCTGATCGCAAGAAGAACTTGGTGTCCATGTCAGCAATGGAAGTCAAAGGTTACAAGGTGGCACTCATCAATGGAAAGGTACGTGGTTGAAAATAGATTTTTCAAAGATGTTTTTGAGTTCAGTGTTGTATCAAGTTGCAGGAAGTCCATTGGGAACCATGTCCATTGACACAACACTGGAGGCCTATGAGTCAGATGGTGACAGGGATGCTTGTGTTATCACTCAGGTTGTTCCCAAAAGTTGTAAGAAAGGGAATACGGTCGAGGTAACCACAGACCAATCTTTTAGATACAGAATCTAGCCAATCTATATCCAGAGAGGGTTCTCTCTTTATGATTTAGCTTTGTTTTGAAATGTGTTAGGCTAGTTATGAAGTTCAAGGGTTTTGTTTTGGGTTTGGATGGTGAGATTCGATAGAACAGTTAAGACAAACTGAATAGTTCAGTCCATTGGGCATGATGGAGTCAATGAAGGATGGCTTTCTAGATTAGGTTTCTTAACAGAGGATGACATCACAGAGCAAGGTAGACAAACATGGAACAAATTAAGGCTGGAATTAGATGGAATGGACTCAAATGGGTGAAAGGTAGTTAAGAATCCTTCAACATATTGAAAGAGGGAAAATGGATGATTACTGTTAAGGAGCAGTTAAGAATTCCTTAGCAAATAGACAACATGAAAGAACCAGGAAGCAGGAGCAATTAAGAATTCGCTGCTTATATTAATTCTGAAGAAAACACAGAGAATAATAAAGACTGAAGACAGAGTGCAGTTTAAGAAAATTCTGAATTAATCCTTTTCTTTACCATTCAGATTATGAAACATAGATGATATAGCAAACAAGAAAACTGTAAAACATGAGATATAGGGGACTTATTGATCCAGAGTTTGATTCAAGAATTCTGTGACAATTCTTCTGCATCAATTCCTCATCCAGTAGGCCAGACAACAGATGGTTCCAACAACTTTTTATTCCAAAGGTTCAGTATTACAGCAAAATCTAGGAATGCCCACCAACCCCAAATACTTCGTTTGGGGGGGTATTTATACAAAATATCTGATGGAGATAATATCTAGTGATGACTAATCCCTTTTTTACAAAAGATAGAGACAAAATAGTCTCGAAAACAGGGAAAAGATAAATTGATGCCGTGCTGGCTACTCTATCTTTGTCAGATGTGCTGGAGGCAGGCTCTGCGAGTCGGTTTACAGCTGTCTTCCACTGATACTCCGTGTTGGTTGCTCCATATTTGTCGGATATTCTTCAATCCTATTTCGATACACTTTGACCCGCTTAACCCCCATTTATCTTTGTTTATCTTATCCCGGAAAAATAGCCCGAAATCTACGTTTTACCCAAGAGAAATTTCCAAATCCCCAACATGTCTTCCCACCATTTTTGTTTTGGAAATTTATGCTTCTGAAGTTTCCTCAGGGTTTCATCAGTTTCTGTATATCTGAAAAAATTAGGCTGGAACTAGAACAGATGTTTTACCTCATGCTCAATATAAAATAAGTTCTCTAAGTTGTCATAGAGAACTTGACCTGTGGAGAGTGCTTTTACTCCTAAAGCACTTGTTGATGAACTAACTTGATCAACAACATATTTGTTCAATTTATGTACATAATCTATGTGCTTCATTAATCGATCATTATTTCCTAAAAGACTTGGTAGCCCTTTATCTTGCAAAATTGTAAACCTTTCCATGAAAGAATTAATTTCTACTTGCATATCCTGGCATCTTCTTTCCAAATTCTGCATTAAAGTTCTCTTGGTTAGAACTCTTTTGATTTCCAAAATGGTACCTGTCCTGTCTGGGATGCTGAGTTGTTCCAATTGTTCCCTATTTCTGTTATTCAAAAAATGTATGAGCCAGTTGGCTTGATCAGGCATTTGTCCTAATAAAGCTCTTGATTTTTGAATTTCTCCATGTGCTGCATTCACTAAGTCAATCTGCTCATAAATAACTTGGATAGATGGCCAAACATTATTTAGGGATTGATTGATGTTGGTCCAAAGAATTCCTTTGATTTTTGCCAGAGGCTTATCCAGAGTGAGATCCTTCTCTAATGTTCTCACTTTATTCTCTAATGCTTTAACCTCTCTTATTTTCTCTGCAACATTTATCTTGGATTTTTCATAATTCTTTTCTACTTTTTCCAATTTTTCCTTTACTTGTTTCAACTCTGACACTTGGAGTCTCAATTCTTCCATGGCTTTTATCAATTCTTCTGTGCTCATATTAGTACTGCTGCCTGGTGCTGTTGCTGTTGTTTCTGTACCTGTAATTACTTCTGCTGTGGCTGCTGGGACATTGGGAGCCAATGTTGTTCCAAGTGTTGAAGGGACTACTGTTGAGACTATGGGGGTTACCTCGGGAGGCTGGGAGGTCGACTCTCCCTGCTTTTCCTTCAGTGCTTTTTCTAGTGCTTGCTCTGTATCATTTAATCTTTCATTAAGCTTCATGAGCAGGTCCATCATCTCTTCTTCTGATTTCTGCTCTATAATTTCTACAGTCTGAGGGTGCCTTGAAGGAGATAGCTTTAGCTGTTTCCTCAGGGAAGCAATGTCCTCTTCCTTCTTCTTGATTAGTGCCTTTATGCCTTTAGCATCTTTGGGATCATGTCCCAGTTCAATGATGATTTCTTCTAAAGATTTGATCCTGTTGTCCTTGGCCAGAGAAGAGGCTTTCTCCAAATGTAATTGAGCAGAGGTATTGTCCAAGGAGTTCTGTAACTGATGGGCCAACATTGCTTTGTCAGCCAGTGTAGAATAAACCATTTCTCCAGTCTGCTTGTGAAGTTCAATCTGGTCCAATGGATGAATGTCTTTGGCTAGGACCTCCAAGTTTGTTCTGATGTAATCTGCTGCCGACTGGGGTTGCTGTACCTTTGGCTTAAAATAACTCATTAACATTTTGCCTTCTTTAATGTCATAGGCAGACATTAACCTTTGCTGGTTTGAGGGGGCCATCTTCAAGTATTGATTGTACATTTGAATCCTCACAGGATCATTTTTAGCCTTAATTTCTATGAAAGTCCGTTTAATGTCAGAGGGCTATTTGCTTTGTGGCCTGGTAGATGACACCTCTACACTGTGTTTCCTTTCTATCTCCGGCCTATGGGAGCTAATTGATGTTTATATCATTAGGGAAGTCTGTTGGATGACTACCCTTTCTCTCCTTAAACTATCAGTAGTTTCTTCAATGATTTCCTCTTCTAAAAGAGGATTCAATCTTTGCCTCTTTGCACCTGGTTGTTCTGCCGGCCCACTGATAGGTGTGGTGGTTTCTCTGTCTCTCTTCCTGTTTCTTTCCTCATTTAGAGGAGTCTGCAATGTTGGAATTTTTGTTGTTTTAGTTTGGGCTGGAGGAATTTGTTCTTGCTGATTTGTCATTGCAGGCTGCTCTGTGTTTACCACTTCTTTTCCCTTTGAAGTTCCTGCAACTGGTGTACTGATTTCCTGTACAAGCTGCTGAGAAGTTCCAACAGAGGATGTACCAACTTCTGATTGTTGAGGCAGCTTGAAAGATACCTGTCCAAAAGAGTCCAGGTCAAGGGTTTTTTCAAGATCTTTCATAGCTTTTTCCATCTTTTCCTGTTCACTAATTTCTTCTATTAAGGTCCCTTCTACCCATTCTTCCTAATTTGCATACTGTTCAATTTCTGGGATACTATGATGTACATATACTGATAGCCTGTTTCTTACCCTTCTGTCACTTATGAAACCACATGGGTCATATGGCACCCATAAAAAACTCTTCTTCAACCTAAGGTTTTCTTCTAATATCTTCTCAGCATCTTTCCACGCATCCCTAGAATGGATAACATAAGGGCCTAACTGGTTTTTGATTCTTAGCTGGGCCTTCTTCTTTACATTACAAAAATGGGTCAAGTCTGCATTGATGATTTGTCTAAAATACTCTAGTGCAAATAATCTCATGGGCACATATTTAGGCAACTTGAAAGGGCAAAGTTCACACCCATACACTCTGATCTCTGTGTAATTTTGGTATAGGTACCAGTCACCTATCCTGTACTGTTTAGAAAGCTGCAGAATTTTCTTCATATCACCAGTGATCCTAGGAGGGAAAGCTCCTATCAACAGAGTGGATGCTGGATGCACAAACCAGTCAATGAACTCATTATAAGTATAAGGGCACTCATAGGTATTATGGAAGACTGAGCTCCAAAAGATCACAGACCTTCGATTTCCCTTTGAGTCCAATTTCCTGATGGGGAAAGGAAAGCTGTCTGGCTGATGATATAACAAAAGATGGTATATGAAAGATGTATATTTAAACACTCCCTCCCTATCCAAATTCATGAATTGAGCATGGATTTTGTTGGCAATGAAAGTGGCATAGTCATATTTGACAGCAGGGGCTGTCCTGGAGTAAAGATTGATAGTAAAACTAAGGTGATCTCATCAACATATTCACTTGTTTTAAATCCCATGACCAGGGATATCATGTCAACAATGAGTCTGCCAGTGTCAGTGAAAAAAGCATGCAGATAAGGAGGTGGGCCTTTTGGCTGGAACCCTGGTAGCATGAAAGTTTGAGCAATATGGCTTATATCTGATGTGGACAATTGAGATGCTTTTTCGAGTAGATACCCCATGGAAAGAGGAACAAGGGGCTGAGTGGGATGGAACTGTAACATTTCATTAATAGAGTCAGCAGTTATGGGAAAAAGAACAGTTTGGGACGGGAACATAACTGCTCTTTGGACAGGGTCATAATTGGCACAGCATTGATGAATGAGGTCTGGGAAGACATGGACTGAGGGGAGGAAATACATGGGAAGGTTAGATTCCCATAGTCCAAAAATATCAGACTTGTTCAGATAACTGTTTCTGATTTGGCAAAAGGTTTTTAAGTGATTATAATCAGTGGTTAAGTCCTTTATTTGAAAATCTTTATCTGCAAGAGGCAGATAATCTAAGTCTTTGTGGGGAGCATTGATGGGTGCGACGCTCAGAGCTGCAGGGGTTTCCATATTTGGTTCTTGTGTTTTCAAACTGGAATTCGGGATTTCTGTGGAAAATTGGACTAAATAGCAGGTTTAGGAGTCTTTTTATGGACTAAACAGACTGTTTTTAACTCGAATTTGGCTTTCTCAGGTAGAATTTTCAGTGGAAAAGTGAAATTGCAGGTTTGCAGGGCAAAAACGGATAAATACCTGGATTACGGAGGTAAACTGTGTATTTGCAGGTCGAATGGTGGACTGCAGAGCACGACGCTGGAGTTTCTTGGCCGGGTGACGGGCTAACTGCTCGGACAGTCGACTGGACGTATTTTGCATGGAGCACAGTTTGCAGAGAATCAGGGTGAAAATGACATTTTATCGTTTATTTAACGAAAATTGATTTGGCGGGTATTTTTTGGAATTTATTGAACGGATGACGTAAGAGCGATGGGACATCTTGTCATGTAGCGGAGGGTGATAAGTAGTTTAGCCCGCACCGCTTATGGGCTAAGGCGGTTTTGGATGGGGGGGCCGCGAGCAGCGCGGGAGTGTGACGCGTGTCCACTGTACGGGAGTGAAACCGCCAGTTTCCCGGGCGTTAACTTTCAGCGATGGAGGGGGGTGCGATATAGATCTCGGCTGTCGGATGCGAGGGCCGAGATCGGACGGCGGACGCGTATGAAACAAGGTGGGAAATTAACGCGCGGGACCAGTGTATTTAAATAATGTTTTTAACAGTTTCGGGGTGATTTTTATTGGTTCGCGGGGTGTTTTAAGTTAGGTTATTAATTAACCAAAGGTTAATTAATCCCGAGGTTATGCACGCGAAGGGTTATTACAAGGTTTCAGATAAACCTTTAATCCCCAATTACATAGTGATATGGTTTACAATTAAACCGGGGCGGGATATGTAGTAATGCGGGGTTTTATATAGATTTATACAATACGGGAAAGGGGAACAAGTATAGGGAGTTATAAAATAATGTTAATAGTTAATATGAGAGATGTAATGAAAAAGCGCTAAGTTAAAATGTTTAAGAACTTAGGCTTAGGGGAAAAGGAGTTTATACAAGGAATATGGCCATTTTCTAAGTAAAGTAGGAATTCACTTAGGCCATTTATGAAATGGAATGGAGTGACTTTTAAGGATTTTAAGCAGATCTTAATACCTTTGGGGGGAAATTAGTAAATGGTTTGGGGAAAAGCGTGAATAGAAGTTAGTTATGAATCTGCCCCGCTTGAGCTGCATCAAAATATTTGCTTTGCACTTGTGTTAGAGGTGTAAGTTGACACACATTTTAAGAAACAGAATCCATCACAAGTCTCACTCTGCAACACCAAAACTGCCTACCCAGCCTACTGTACCTAACATTTTTTCTTCTTTGTCTTTGAGGTGCACTTGGACTGGCAAACCCTCATCAATTTTCTTTTCTTTGCATGATAAGCCTATCTAAGTCTGCACTTATTTCTTCCAGGGCTCAGATTAAACTGTTGAGCTCTTTTACTTCTCTACCTATCTACTTATCTGCCAAGTTTAAACATTTTGGATAGATTTTTATTCTCTATCTCTAAAATAGGAAATTCAAACATGAACTGGCCAAGGTTAAGCTATTTGGCCATTCATCAATTGTGGTAAAAAGTTCAACAAGCTGCACACAATTGCTTATTTCAGAAAATGAAATAGTAGTGGCATTTGGACTTGCACACTTTCCTGGTCTATTCTGTTTGGGGTTCATTTCTTTCACTTTTTTGACCATCTTATTCTTTTTTACCCTTTGATTTTTCTTTTAGGGTATACCCTCTTTACATTTTTTAAATTTTTTGATTTTTTGAAAATATGGAAAACCTTTGCAACAAGAAAAGGTATGAACATATTGCAGAGCTAATCAAGTCAATCATGAAATATGACACCTATTGGTATAGGAGCATATCGGCTTGAATTCAAAAAGAGCATGAAGGTACATGTCTGAGATGTACCGAAGGAAAATCTTATGAGGGGGACCATTCCCCTCATGCAGCAGGTCCACAGGTTTGGAACAACCCAAGGAGTTTGAGATTCGTGATCAGGAATCTCATGTATGCAGGTGGCAAAAAGCCCTCTATGGCTTGAAGTAAAACACCCCGGGCATAGTATGAGAGGATCAATAGCTGTCTGATGAAGCTGAGATTCACTAGGAGTGAAATCGATCCAAACCAACTGAAGGTTGTGGATGACAGACCTCTCATACCGGCACCTATGTCTGACAAGTGCAGACCCTCTCATTTGTAGAAGACAGAGGGAGTTGGATTATGAATGTGGAAAGATAAACTGAAAGCCTATGACTCCCTTGAGGATCTTAACTTTTAGAAGTTATATGGTAGTGATGTCGGACCAGATTTGGGAAATTCCTCTGAGTTTCATAAACTCATTCGCGTTGATGTTCTTGGTGAACCCCTATCTGGACATATGTTTTGCAGTCAATATGGTGAACACATAATTGGTTGAGCTTCACTGGATTGATGCCTAGAATCTTCTGAGATATCTTCAAGGCACAATCTCTCATGGATTGAGATACACTGCCTGAATATTTCAAATGCTGAGTGGGCAGGCAGTGTGGAGGATCACCAGAGCACTTCTCAGTGCTGGTTCTCCTTGGGATCTGCTTCGATATCTTGGATAAGAAGCAAGGAGAAGTCGGTGGCTTTGAGCACCGCTGAGGCAGAGTATATTGCTACTAGCATGGCTACCTGAGAGGCAGTCTAGTTACGAAAGCTCTTCAGTGAGCTATTTGGATACCACTATGTAGCAGGATGATTAGTTCTCCAATGAGATTTGGATGATGTGTTCTCCATGACGATTATGTAGCAGGATGATTAACTCTCCTGTGAGGTTTGGATGATGTTTTCTCCATGACGATTATGTAGCAGGATGAATAGCTCTCTTGTGAGGCCTAGATGACGTGTTCTCCATGGCGATTGTGTAGCAGGATGATTAGTTCTCCTATGAGGACATGATTGATTAAGTTCTCCTGTTGAGGCATCCTACCCATGCAGTCTGGGACTCATGGGGAGTACCTCTCATCTGATCAATGAGCAGGAAAATGAGGATAGGGACCATAGTAGTACCGATGGATGCATCGTTGTATCTACTGTACTCCCTATGCTAGGATGACCTTCATTAATCTGGGATCAATGATACTGGTCTTGGACCAGTGGTAGGAGTTGTACCTACTATGACGCTGACTTCGGGTCGGTTGAGACTGGTCTGGGACCAGTGGTACATACTTTGAGGTTGACTTCGGGTCAGTGTAGAACTGGTCTGGGACCAGTGAGAGTGGTACATACTATGACGCTAACTTCGGATCGGTTGAGATTGGTCTGGGACCAGTAGTACACACTCTGAAACTAATGATACTGGTCTGGGACCAGTGGTAGGAGTTGTACCTACTATGACGCTGACTTAGAGTCGGTTGAGACTGGTCTGGGACCAGTGGTACATACTCTAAGACTGACTTCGGGTCAGTGTAGAACTGGCTTGGGACCAGTGAGAGTGGTACATACTATGACGCTGACTTTGGGTCGGTTGAGACTGGTCTGGGACCAGTAGTACACACTCTGAAACTAATGATACTGGTCTGGGACCAATGGTAGGAGTGGTACCTCCTATGACGCTGACTTTGGGTCGGTTGAAACTAGTCCGGGACTAGTGGTATGCACTCTGAGACTGACTTCAGGTCAGTGGAGAATGGTATGAGACATTCTCAATCAATTCTTCTTCTTCATGGTTCAGCAGAGCCAAGCTGAGCAAAATAGAGCAGAGCCAGCAGAGTAGAGCAGAGCCAGTAGAGCCGAGCAGAGCATAGCAGAGCCAACAGAGCTGAGTAGAGCCAATAGAGCCAGCAGAGTTGAGTAGAGTAGAGCAGAGCCAGCAGAGCTGAGTAGAGTTAAGCAGCAGAGTAGAGCCAGCAGAGTTGAGCAGAGCTGAGTAGAGCTAAGCAGAGCAGAGCAGAGCCAACAGATCTGAGTAGAGCAGTGCAGGGCACTGATGGCAGAGATAGTACAGTCAGACATATGGATCAATGGATGGAGTTCTCCCTAGTTGAGAGGGAGTGTTAAATTGGACACTAGGGCCAAAATCCATGTGGGTTAGTTTATTTATGGCAGCTGATATTTTTATTGGATCCCTCTTGTTGAGAGGTGTAGGATTGATTTAAAGATCATCTGATTCCGATAAGTATTTATGGAGATATGAATTTATTTTGATTATGGAATTATTATCAAGCCGACCAACAACTTGAGTAGGCTCAGAAGCCCAATAGACATGCCTATTCATCATCTACGTTTTAGTATAAATAGAAGAGGACTTGAAGTCATTTGCACACACTCTTTAGGTGATCTCGTCTCCACGTCTTAGGTTTTTGGTGAAGGAGAGACACCAAGAGTGATACGATGGCCTACAAATGAATCCCTAAATGCGGTACAGGTGAAGGCCTTACACACAGCCCTAAAACTACAGTCACGTGACCCTAAACATAGTGAATACCAAAACACAGTTGAAGGGAAAGGATCCTAGCCGCAATTAAGGGAGATTGTCATACCCTAGCAGCAGTAAAGAGGTATATTATGCAGCTGAAGGAGAAGCCCTAGCTGCTGTTCAAAAGTACTCTAGCCGCAGTCAAATAGGGGCTGCTATACACAGTCAAAGTTGGCCTCATTTTCGTGTTATTACTCGTTGTCAAGAGGAATGTTAATTCACTATTCTAAGTGGTCCAAATCCATAGTTAAGGGTGAAGCCAATGTGTGCTAGTCACAACAAAGTGCCAACATGAAAGTGGCATGGTGTGACAGTATAAGGATAGTCTCTTCGTGCAAAAGGACCAAGTTAAAGGAGCAAGTGGATAGACCTGTTGAGGTGTCCAAGACAGCTTCATACGCTACCCTAATCCGCAGTCTAAGAAGTCCCATCTGCTGCAGTCATCTAATCCATATAAACTTGGATTGCTGTAGGTGACAACATGATAATTTAGGTCTGCTGGTAGGTGGAACAATAGTCCAACTGCTTTTCTAGGCCGCAAGCCATAGCAAGCAGCTGAGGCTGATGTACTATTGCACAATGTAGCTATGCTAAACAATACTACAAGTGACAAATGAAACTGATGATGTGTGTAGCATAGCAAGCATTGCAGATCAGCAATGTGTTCAACATTAAATACAAATCCATGATGTTGAGCTCCGTGATGTTTGAGTGCACCACTAAGAAGATGAAGCACAACATGAGATGTATATGGGCAGCATATGGGCAACATGATATATGAGCAAGCATGATGCATGATGTATATGGGCAGCATGATATATGGGTAGCATGATATATGAGCAAGCATGATGCATGATGTATATGGGCAACATGATATATGAGCAAGCATGATGCATGATGTATATGGACAACATGATATATGAGCAAGCATGATGCATGATGTATATGGGCAGCATGATATATGAGCAGCATGATGTATGAGATCATGAGCATCATGATGAATAAGATCATGTGCATGGGAAGCACAATGATGCGTGGAGCATGGACAACATCATGATGAATGTAATCATGAGCATGGGCAGCTTCATGATGGATGAGACCATGGAAAGATGTAGCATGATGAGCAGCATGAAGATGAGAGCAGCGCAGTCATCTAGATCCAGCATTGTGATGGGGCAACATGGTGCTACACGGTAAGGTGCGGCAAATGGACAAGATGCAGCACTATGATAGGTGAAGGAGTCACCTTAGAGAATTAGTTGAAGCAATATGTGTCTTCAACTGATCTCTACAGATATCAAAAGTCAAAGTGTTGACTTCTATTGTAAATGTACTATCTCTCTCACTTTCTCTGCTGAACTTTGAAGAACATAAAAGAAGAATTGATCAAGGGTTTCCCCACATCGTGGGTTTTGTCCTTGGCTTGCACCACATCTTGTGTCCTCTTGTCTTGGTTTGTCTTCTGCGATTTATATTTATGTTCTATCTGCAGTTTACTTTAATGCCGATGTGATTGCTAACTGTGAAAACTTAAATAAATTGCTCTAGCATAGAACATACCTAAAATTAACACTCATGAAGCACCCCAAACATGACATGCAAACTTTCAAAGTAAATTGAGATAAAACACTCCCTCATTATGAAATATCATGTTTACACTCACGCATATTGACTCTCTCTACAAATTCACCAACTCTGTCAACACTTGCTAATATATACTTGCAATAGTTTTATAATCAACCATTATAACCTATATTTTAAGAAACTAACATCTATGCAATCAACACATATTAACATTTTAAATAATAATGACCACCTCTGAGTATGAAGAAATAGAACCATAGAACAAAACCAAGGTGCCAAAATCCATCACCCCCAAATTCAATATCATGGGACAACATTAACCAACACCACAACATGAGTTGTATACGAAATCCTGCAAAGATAATCCTATATCCATAAAATATCAAGATATGTGGATCCCATATATCAGAGATACAAAGAAATGTGCACAAGTAATATCCTCGAGCCTAGGATACCAAGCTTATGCTATATGTACAACTTGATCTAGTCAAATCCTCATACAACTGAAACAACTTGAACTAGTCAAACACTCCATCTCAATAGTATTTTGAAGAAAGAGTAACATAATGGGAATATTCCTATGTCTAAGAGAATCCATAAACCATGTCTCTATACTTTGCGATACCCCCATCAGCTGTAAGCCTTGAATCATCCTCCATTAGGATTCACACCTCTCCTCCAATGGACAACTAGAAGTGATATATATGGAAGAAACCAATTCAATTTGACTAACATAACATTAGGAGGCATACTCCCCCCTCACTGATGATATGGGTGCTCCCACCTATTCTAAATCCTCCTAAAGACTAGAATATCCATTCAAACCTCTCACTAGAATGTAAGTGTTCTATTGGATCAACTAGTAACATTTAGGACCATCTTCTCTCACCTCTCCTAGCCAAATTCCTCAAACTAGATAGACTACAATCATTAATGGTGCACTGTTGGCGCTCAAAATTAACTCTCCATTGTACATTTTTCATATAATAAACTGAAAGAAGATTCTTCCTCAAACTTGGAACAAATAATATCACTCAGCTCAAGAACATCACTTGAAGGCATCAGAAAGGAATGGATCCAGCTCCTCTCATATGAGACATGGCATCATCACCAAGTTCCATAGTCATGCCTCCTCCTTGATCCTGAATCCTATTGATAATTACATGTCATATGCCATATTTATCAAAGCTCTACCATCCATAAACCATTCAACAATAGACATAGTGTTAGAAGACAAGCAAGAAGTCATGGAAAATGTATCATCAAAATAATAATTAATATCCTCTACAATTGCTATAATTTATTTCATCCCTTTTCCCTTCTTCTTTGATGGGCAATATATGGACTAATGTCCCATCACATGATATAGAAACACTTTTCCTTACTCAAGTATTTATTTTGTGTTTCCTTCTTCTCATTACCCTTCTTCATCTTCCTGATGAGGCCAACAATATTTGTAAGGTAAAACTTGATTCAGTGAAAGAGTCAAAGTTACTCGGCCTACTCTGGTGGTTTTGGGTACATGGTTTTGGTTTCCCATGGTTTTGTGCCAACGGATTTCATGTAATGGAGCCTTTAAAAGTCTTAGGAATACTTTATTGTAATGGGCCAATGGAGGTGAGCAGTGAAGGCTCACTTGCTCAGGTTTTGGCCAAGGATACTAATAGAATTCTTGTAGTTGTTTTCTCCAATGGATTGGGGTTTCTCTAGGGTAAAATTTGTGGTTATGATTTATTGCTTGTTGGTTTAATTTTTCTCTCGATAAATATAATTTTCTCTCTAGTAATTTTAATATGGTATCCAGAGCCGAAGGTTTATTTATGGCTTGGCTTCTTGAATATCATGGATATATCATAACCAAGTGTTGGCTTCAGAGGGACACCTTTGCTTCCAATGTTTTGTTTGGATTGGTGATTGTGAGAGAGGCACAAAAGTATGGAAATACAAAGAAAGATAAACCAATGGAAGAACTGAAGGAGAATGAATATATGAACAATAGAAACACAAGAGTGTGTGGAGTCTAGATTGGGTTTGTGGTGTGGTTCATGTTGTCGTGTTCCATGTTGAAAGGCATGTTTTCTAGGATACCAAAAGAGGAGGCATTGGTGATGATCATGAAGTGTAGTAGCATGGATTTGGAAAAGAAAATCAAAGGTTGGTGTGCACAAGTTCACAGGCAGAACAAGCATGAAAGTTGGATCAAGAGAGGAGAGCACCAGGTGAGAGGATGGCCATAACAACAATACAAAAAATATATTATTATTTTATAACAAAGTTAAATTTTTTATTACATTTAAATGGGCATAATGTTGTAAAACTACTCAACCAAAGCATCAAATGTTTTCTTGCCTGTTTTCTTATGTGAAATCTATGAGTTGAATTTATCCAATTAAGAATGATTCTCTTTACTTAGTATTTTGTCTTTTGATGAGAGGCAAACTATAATGGATTAGTAGGTTCTATAATATCCTTCTCAACATGCTCTAGAAGATCAATTTTCTCCATAAGTATTTGAATCCTAAGCTTCCATGGAACAAAGTTGGAAGCTCCATCAAAATTGTCACACTCTTCAAAACCAAGAGTTAGCTTACACATCTTGAAAAAGTATCAAGTGCAAAAATTAGTAGTATATATGAAGAAAAAAAATCCTTTCCAGGGTTCGAATGCTTCTCCCAAGGATATAAGGTTTCACACCCAAAAAACTCAATATGGTGAAGTACCTCTCCAAGGTAATATTTGGCTAGAATGCAAGCTTGCCCTTACTCTAAATTCATCCTAGCCACAACAATATCTAGTATGATGTAGAAATTTTCGACAAATTCAAAGTTTATAATTTTCACTTATAATCCTTGAGGTTTCTAAGTTCTTTACCCTATGAATTTCAAATTTATGGTTATTGTGAAATATCGTATAAAACAACATCAAAAGACATATAATAATTCACTCTTTAATAATAAAGTTTTGTAAAATTCAAAGTTTAGAAATTCTACTTCTAATCAAGGAGGCTTCTAGGATAGTTACCCTTTGAATTTAAGCCTTAGGGACATTATGTAATGTAGTATAAAATAACATAAAAAATATAATAATTCACACTCTATTAATCCAATCTTCTAGATAATCCAAGGAGAAAATATTACAAAGTGTCCTCATAAGTTTCAAGCTTCTAGAGAAACTTATCATGCATAAAGTAGACTTGGAAATTTAATTTTACAATATATAAATATATATACAACAACAATAAAACAACCCTTAAATTCTTCAAATATGAGAGTTAAATCGCTTAAGAAAAATGCTCTTTACTTGTGTCAAACTAGAAAGATTTATATGACTATAGACTACAAGACATGAAGAAATAGATGGTTTAAATTCAAATTTGAAAATTACACAAGCAATGGATAGCCAAAAAGGTCATTAATAACATAAGTTGTTGTACATATAATAACCTTATGACAAGGTTTGTACATTCCACTAACTCTAAAAAACACTAGCTAGGAATAACCACGAAAGACCCTAGCTCAATGAAGGAGCTTCAACATGCAAAAATCACTCAAATAGGTCCCCGTAGGCAAGACATATTTATTTCTTCTTCTTCTTCTCAGAACAAATGTACCCTAGGATTTTATCATAAAACCCAATCTCAAACCTCGAAGTGATAAGCTCTAATCTTAGATGCTCCATAAATACTATAAAACCTTAGTGATTCCAAGAGAGAGAGAGAGAGAGAGAGAGAGGAGAGAGGAGAGAGAGAGAGAGACCAAGTACAAATGAAAATCAAGAGAAACAGAAGAATAGTTAATCCTCCTCAATATCACAAATTCTACACAAGCGTGAAATCTAACGATGGATGAATGAATAAAAATGATTGTCTCCTTCATTTATGCATATGATAGGTAAGGGAGGCTAAAAATATAATATGCACTACTGAATATTGACCCAATTTCCGATGGATTTTCATTGTTCTTGCGAACGATGATTCATAAGTATAGTGAAAAAATGATATTTCACGAAACATCGTTTCCAGTACAACAATACTTTTGAAATCTTCTTTTTCACCAGAATTCTGTCAATAGGAGTTGTAATTTTTTTTACATAGGTTCATTGCAAATCCTCGTCAGATGACCGAATACAAGACAACTTCTTTGTGCGTCGAAAAGTGTGCTAGAAAACCGACAATAACCTGCCATAGTTGTGACATTTATTTCGTTAGAAAGGGCGCCACAAGGTGATGTCTTCAATCATTATTTTGAAATATTTTGCGATGAACTTGCCATACTTGCGACATTTTTTCCATCAGAAAAGGGTGTCGCAAGATCAACGGCTACGTTAATATTCTAAAATATTTTGCGAAGAACCTACCATATTTGCGACATTTCTACCATCAGGAAGGGCATCACAAGACATACATCTTCAATATTTTTTAAAAATTATTGTGACAAACCTACCATATTTGTGGTGTTTGTGCCATCAAAATGGATGTTAGACGATCGATGTCCATGCATAGTAAAATCGACGGCATTTAGAAACAACAGGTATTGGAAGAATGACTACTTTGATAATTAAAAATAAATAAATTAAATGACCCCAAATAGAATCTTCATCTCCATTAGCCCATAAGGATTCCCCATAGGGAATATTAATGATGATCATGGGACACTTTTTAACATAGGAGAAAAATAATACTATGACTGATCTCTAATTTTTATACACCCATAGATTCAAAGAGTGCAACGAGGGCCATAATCCCATAAAAATTTTGATAAAGCCTCTTTCTGTTATCCTAAGAGCCATTGCATGGGATTGATTGACATGAACCACAATTTTTGGGATATTCAATTTCTTCACAGATTAAACCAGGTTGGAGCACTAGAACCTCAGACCACTAAAAACCAATGCATTGAAAGTATAGATATCAGGATCACATGGAGGAGGTGAAGGATCATGCCCTCCAGAACTTGAAACCATCAGTGAGGTGGCTAGGGTTTCTTCAATTGTTTACCTATTGAATAAATTTATGAGGATATATTATCTATTTTTATCAAATTCAACATGATAAATTATTAACAAAACTATATTTAAGATTGGATAATCACTAAATATGGGCGTAGGAGGAAAATATGACAAAGACCACACTCGAACCCAACAACGATTGTACCACCGAATTGTGCTACCATTCAGTTTACACAACAAACCAACTACCTATATGAGGCTAATCAATGACATTCTTCCTCCATATATTGATTATCGTGTAATGGTGTACTTGGATGACATCCTTGTGCTTAGTGAATCTTGGGAATACATGTGTGTTTAGCAAGGGGAAACCATCAATAAATATGCAAAAGCTCTCTTGTATCAACGAATCCAACCGAAAGTTTTGTAAATGAAAACATGAAGTTTATTTTACCTTTCCTTATTGTTGATAGCATAGCAATAGGCAACATTTGCACTCCATCTATGTGTTTACATTGGAAGTACATTTGATTCCAATTGATATCCTTTGTAGTCAATAATTAGACGTTGATAAAATTATCTAATCTTCTTGAAACAATGAGGAAGCACCATGGAGTCTACTTGTTCAAAGAAGTAAATAATTAAGAAATTAGATAAGTAAATTGTAGTATTTAAAGAAGTATGCATGTTCAAAGAGCACTTCCACCCAAGAGATGCGAGACATGAATTCAACTCAAATTACATGCTCTATTGCCTAACATTAGGTGTAATCAGTGAAGCCAACCAATTTTTACTAGTTTTATTTCAACCACTCTATTTTGAACATATTTTAACTGAAAGGAAAATTGGTCAAAACTGGTTTGAATGATCGTTTTGACCAAAACTTCCTAAAACTAGTATGAACCAACTTTGTTCAGATTCTAGTTTGATTGGTTTTGATAACACTATTTCAAATAGGGAGACATGCTCAATGTAGGAGATAGGTCGAATTTATATCATTTGGAAATGTTTCCCAATTCAATTTTGAAACCAAAAATTGTTTGCATTGGTACAAGTTGTTAAGAAATGGAAGAATTACTTCATGGAAAAATAATCATTCTACATTCTGGTTGTTAAGATTTCTTAGGGCTATATTGTTATTTTCTTTAGATAATTGCATTTTATCATTTACATATTGAATTCACTCCATAACATCATAACATCATTCAATTTTACAACATTATTCAACAACATATGCAATTATAGATAAATAACAATATCATCATTAAAGCATCAAAATATAAGGTAACAATAGAATAAAAACATTCACACATAGGGACACAAGGATTGGTTGGAGATGAGGGAAAACCCCCACAAGGGGGAAAACATTTTCAAATTATTTTTCTTATTAGATTGCCATTGAATGTTTAAGCAAAGAGAGAGTACAATGATCCATTTCTTCAATTACAAGACTATCCAACATAATGAACTAAACATCTAAGAGATGAAACCAATAATGCTACTAATCAGAAGCCCATGGTCAATTGTCGGTTTTTGCAGTCAACTGTAAAAATTTGTGGTCAAATATAAAAATCAAACCCTAGTTTCCAAACACACGCATAGAGTGTACGTGCATGCAACTGAAATCCTCCAACCGCACTCATGAGCATGCATGCCTACGGTTGCAACCAAAAAATGCTTGTGTCATCACTGCAGATGGAAACCAAAACCCTAGATCTCACATGCGAGCTTCATACCTTGCAATTTCAAACATTATCAAACTAATCTTCGTGATCCACCTCAAACCTGTGCAAGAAAAACCAAAGAAAGAAGAATGATCATGATGATGTCCAAATGAGGGTCAATTGACTTGTATTTATAGCCATCTGAGGGTGTCTAATTTCTCTTTTGGGCTAACCTGTGCTTTCATGCACATGTGCGCTTCAATTCAAAATACACTTTCCATTGTCCAAATCAAGTGCTTCAAAAGTAAAAATTGGTCCTCTTGAAAAGAGGAATCTAGTCCCATGATTGGAATTTTCCATTGAGCTACCAAATTAACACTCCCTCTCAGCTAGGGAGAAATTCCAACTGCATTATGTAATCATTAGAAGTATCTTGTCGTCAAATTATATCTTATATCAAGTATCTCGTCAATTCTCATCTCTGCTTATCCTTTCTTATGTCTTACTTGTCTCTTATCATATGTTGAACACTCTTGAATCTAAAAGAGGAATAATTTGACATTGAAGGGAAACTTATAATACCACCCTCAATTCACATCAACAACATTGGAGAGCTTATCTCAATCTAGAACGACATTAGGGAGCACATCTCAAACTAAAACCACATCGGGGAGCTCAGTCTCAACTCGAGATCCAATAACAATGAGGAAGGTCCTATGGGACACTCTCACCTCATGTCATCTCATAGGGGAGAAAACATCTTCCACCCTATGTCGAGAAATACGAGTCATAGCATAAGGGAGCAAACATCTTCCACCTTATGTCGTTTAATACATTATCTCATCCATCCTATTTCTCCCCGATATTCCCAACAATGACCCTCAAGAGTCATGTGGTATAACACTTGTATCATAATCATCTTGGTTCACACACCTCCAAGCTCTCTTAACACGTTGGCTAGACGAACGCAATAATCCCAACAAGCCCAGTTTGTGGGTATGATGCCAACTTGGGTATACTTTGCATAGAACAAGATAGGGGAGAAACATATTCCACCCAATGGGTAAAAGATATAAGTGATATCCTATTGTCCAGAGATCCCTCAACTCTAGGAGCCCTACATCTCAATTCCTCACGGTAGGAGCTCAGATAGGGGGAAGAGTTGGGTTAGTGTCCTCGATGAGCATGATCTCTGTAGATCAAAAACGTATCAATGTGCTCACATTCATTACCAACTTAACCAACTCACATAAGAGTTGCCTCAAACATCACCAAGAGGAGAAATCCTCTATTTTCCTGTTCATGCATGTCATCAAAATCAAATATTATGTTAGAGAAAATATATGTCACAAAAATATACCCTATTCATCCACCCTTTTACGCAGGCAACAACCACAAGCCTAAGCTTGTCTCGTACAATTGACTATCTCAATATACGAAGATATCTCAGTCCCCCTATGTACAAGATTATCTACCAATAAGATCCCACTCTTTATTCTCAATGTATCACTGTCACGTCCATAACCTGTTCAAAATAACTCTCCAAATAGTTTCTTCAACTTGCCTCACATATAGCCATGCTAGCAACATCGTACTTAGCCTCGACCGTGCTTAAAGCTACAATCATCTCATCCAAAATATCATGGAAAATATTATACTAAAGAAATAGCCAAATGCGCTCATCTCATGAATAACGATCCCAAATAACATGAGTACATCCATGTAGTTTTATATCATAAGAAGAATATCTCAGACAAAAAATTGATCGTCCCATGCAAATATATTGAAGGGTGCTTAGCGAAAACCCAATGCGTATGAAGCGACTCAATCATGAATTGACTTAAATTGTTCTTTGCAAAACAAATATAAGATATAACATCAATGCTTCATTGACCTCACGGTTTCCAAGTCAAGTTCAAGATTAACTCTACATAACTTAATTCCATTGGGGGTGTCTAAGGATTTTCATTCCTACTTTCAAAAATTTCTTTAATAGCTTCACGATATATTTCCCTTTTCCAAACTTCATCATGACAGGTTCTTCCCTCTTCCTTTGACCATCATAGGCTTGTTACCAGATAATTGTCAGTGTGGACATGCTCGGGAAGCTTACTTCAAACAATACAATGTTTTTTGCTAACATAACACTGACAAAATCAATATACTTAGCCTTAAACAAATCAATATTGTGCAATCAAATAAACCAAGTCTTCTTATCAAACTTTAGATATAAATAAAAACTAATATCAAAGTCGTAAAGGCTTATGCCAATATCACAAACTCTTTGGATCGAGTGCCATAAAGAGTGTTAGATAATTTAATTGATGTTACATTACTTCATTAATTTTCAACCAAGGTTTGTGTACTTATGAAGTGCATGTGCACAATATAGGGGCATGTTAGGCCCCTATACTACTAGTGTAACCCCTTATTGTTATTAATACAACCCCCTTATTATATTGTTGTACCCATGTAGTCCCCATATTGTTATTATTGTGCCCCATAGAAGCCCACTATTGTTATTATTGTGCCCTTACATTATTATTGTTATGTCGGCTTTGATTATATTACGACCCCTTAGACTCCTATATATAGAAAGGAGGTCTTGCCATTCGTATCATCTAAGAATTGTTCATTTGTGTAATGTAAAGGAGGTTTCCCCCCTCGAAAAGGCTTATTTCTAAGGCGTTCATCTATCTTTTCTATCTCTTTGTGAGTTGGTTTCATAACATGCTAGGAGTTCTATTTTGGTCTTTTTGCAAAGATGAAATTACTCTAAATATGAATGAATGTTCGATTGAATCAAAATATTACTACACACACGTTCTTTCCATTAAAACTACTTCAAAACAAATTGAAATCCAAATGCTAAATTGAATTGAAATTTAATCTATGAATTTAAAATCACAACTTATTCTACTTACAGAATGGGAATTCTAACTCTAATTTTCATAAAGAAAAACTTAATGCTACTTACAGAAAGGAAATTTTAACGCTACTTGCAGAAAGGAAATATTATTGCTACTTGCAGAAAGGAAATAAATCAAAACTAGACTTCTTCAACAAAACATGAGCTTGCAGCTTCAAATGGTTACTAATGTGCGCAACTAAACTTCAAAATCCATCTATTCATCATCCACGAAATTTCTTGGTGAAATTTAACTGAGTTATGAAATGAATTTTTTGAAAGAAATGTACTTTGAAAAGTAAATATTTTTGGTATTTTATAAGCGCTCCATTTACATAAACAACAAGAAATTAGACTGGAAATTAATAAACAAAATGCATCAATAGAAAGAAAACTTCTTAGCAAATAAGTTGAAGTGGAAATAAAAACTAATCTACTCTTACAACTCTCCAAGGGGCCCTCTTGTTGAGCACAAGTTCATCGCTAATTTGATTAACTCACTTAACCACACATTGACTCAGACACAAAATATTATATTAATTGTAGAAGTCTTCAATAAATATTATAGAATAATTAACAATAACAAATCCCCTTTCGGTATCGCCTCAAGTATTTTTATACACTTCTTATTAAAACTGTTCAAAGAGTCCTATGCTAAGAGGAAACTTAGCTAATTTGACAACTAAGAAGTAAAACGAATATAAAAGTCTATCTCCTCATGATTTTTTATTGAAATAGAAAATAATGAGGGATTCTGATCGAACTCATCAGCTTCTAAATCATTTCCATGATCGCTTGATCTTGCCACGAGCTTCCTTAGAAATCTGCATGATCGCTAGAATGTCATAGCCAGTTGAATTTTGGTTTGACTCCTAGATATCTTGGTCTATGTGTTTTTCCAGATCACGAGGACAAGTGGGTATTCATATGTGGATCATTTTCCATTTTCTAGTACCTTTCATTCATCCTCAGGTGCACTGAAACCTATCTAACCATGGAGATAGCTGTAAAATTCTTCATTAGCTACAGAATGAGAAAAATTCTATAGCTATAGAAAATTTTCAATTATATTTCATAAAGAAGAAATAGATTATAAAACATGGATGATCAATACCTTTTGGATGCTTGAGCATATCTATGATGACCTTGTTGCAACAAAATTGTCATAAAAAGGGTAAAGGGGAGGAAAAAAGATTGTCAAAAAGAGAGTAAGTTTGGACTTCAACAAAGAGATTACACCCAAATATTAGGTTACATCAACCTTTTATTTACCAAGCACTATCCAATTAAATTTTATCAAGCCATCCTTATTATCATCATTTCTGTCACTAATTATAAATGCATACATCAAGGACAAGTAATAAAAGTTTCTACAATTCATAAAATCACTGCATACTGAATCACAACAGTTAATACTTAAAAAAATGTTCCAAATACAATGATGTCAATACAAAATCAATATTGAATACCAACATTAATCACTGAAAGTTACTATGTCCACATAGCATTGTCATTTCACATCAAGGAAAATTATCATCATCAGGTACCAAATATGATCAAAATTCTAAGTTGTTATCACTGTGAATTTAATCAATCCATGAGCCAAAACATATCTATGAACCCTCAAGCATCATGTCAAAATTCCAATACTGCTTATCTATATTAAGTCATGCCAATAGGCCAAATTTTTTTAAGCCCTTGCAACTATTAGGAAATATTGTCATATACTAGCTCATATGATCAAGTCAAGGTAAACACCAAACTGAAATGCATATTTCATTCCCCTGCAGACACAAGATTAGCCAAGACATTCACATTCTCTATAATAAGTCAAACATTATGTAGATCTTAAAAACTTCCCTACTCATAAAACTCTCCGTCATCTACTCCATGTTTGTAGGTATGTCATACTCCTGGTGCGTTCCTGGCCTTGTGAATAAGATTTCAAATTTTGAATCCTACAAGCTCAACTGCACCCATAGGCCTCATTCCATGCAGTTGGGAGGCTTATAACCACAACCTTAAGCCTTTCTCACAACGGTTGGAGCTTGATCTAAGAGAAACCTTTTCTGCTTAGATCATAACTTTGCCAAACCTTTTTCAACAACATCATATGGTTATTCATGTCCAAAATCCTTCCTTCAATAGTCAAGAATCATCTGCAAATAATAATAGGTGTTGGGATCTTATGGAGAGTTTCTCCCTCTAAGTTAGAAGCCACTTCAATCAAAATTAATCAAGACATCAAGCTATCTATCATAATACTATCATGTATCAACAAAACTATTAGGTCATGAAATGAAGCAATATGAAATTCCTAGACCTATAGTCATAACAAATCAACATCAACTACTTCATCATCACATATGAACATGAGATCAAACTTTCATCATGGTTTAGTGTCATATAATTAGGGAAGATGACAAGTGTATCATCATACTTCAAGGATCATAATCACTACATTACATCATTTACATTATTCAATATTTGATTTTACCATATTGTTAAAATTACTAAGCCAAGGTCAATAAGGAGATCCTGAGAATCAATCTTATTGTCACGCTTTTATCATCAAGGTTACAATGATTATCACAAAAAATTAACAATACAATCAAGTAATTATATATCAAAATCAATGTATCTAGCCTGCTTCAAGAAATCTATCATGTCTAACATGTAGAATACTTTGCCAAACATCAAGTACACAAATATATCACATGTACTAGAGATAAAAATTTCTTTCATATGCATGAGTCATTTATGAAGGTGATATTATTGTTATACCTCAAGGCTTACCTTGCCATCCAATATTACAACTTACATACCTTGAAGTATTCATATACCTTAGCAACAATTTGTCAAATTTTCACTAGCTCTTCTCTTATTGTACTAGCTTTCTTTTCCTGCAACCTAGATGATCCTAAAGAAGGATATGTTTATCACATCTCATCTATACGTTAGAATTATTCAAATATTCAAATATGCAGGAAGTATGAGCAATAATCAAAACAATAAATTTAAACAAGTATAGTATAAAAAATTAACATAAATCTAAAATGTGCTTATCTTTAACGAGATGTTATCAAATCCCTCTCGAACCATTCTTCAAGAGCAATTATCACCCATTATCCATATAACAATTTTTCCTTGAATATATCCAATCGTCTTCATAAAAAACCAAGGCCTAATAGAGACTAGCCCAACTAGGGTTATACTAAATCTATCACAAGTGCTAGAATAACTCTTCATTGATCATGCTAGGGTTTCAAAACTGTAAAAATCAAGCCTTATATTATCTCAAGTTTTCTTCCAAACCCTAACCTCATGATATCCAACAAAACCTAATAACCAAATTTCCTAGGGTTTCCTTCAAACCCTAGTACTCTTTTAGGTACCCTCCATATTCTCTTGCTTCCATGAATGGTGTCTTTATAGGGGTGATCTCAATGAATTTTCTTCAGTCCAAATATGATTCCATGTTAATATTTCTTAGGGCTATATTTTTCTTTGCTTTAGATAATTTCATTTCATCATTTACATATTGAATTCACCCCACAACATCATAACATCATTTAGTTTTACAACATTATCAACAACATATGCAATTATATAGAAAGAAAAATATCATCAACAATGCAGTGGAATATCAAGGAACAATAGTATATAAGAAATCACACATAGATACACTAGGATTGGTCGGAGACCAAGGCAAAATCCCACAAGGGGGAAAACTATTTCAAATTCTTCTTCTTATTAGATTTCCATTGAATGTTTCAACAAAGAGAGAGTACAATGATCCATATCTTCAACTATAAGACTATCCAAAAAAATGAACTAAACAACATCCAAGAGATGAACCCAATAATGCTAATAATCAAAGCCCTGATTCAGAAACCTACAGTCAATTGTTAGTGTCTGTAGTGAACTACTGAAGTTTGCGGTCAACTATAAAAATATGCAGTCAACTGTAAAAATCAAACCCTAGTTTCCAACAACATGCAGAGAGTGTATGTGCGTGCAATTGAAACCCTACAACCACACTCATGAGCCCGCGTGCCTGCGTTGCAACTGAAAAATTCTTGTGTCATCCCCACGAATAGAAAACAAAACCATAGATCTCACATGCGAGCTTCAAACCCTGCAATTTTATACCTGTACGTACGAATCTCTGCAAGCCACCTAAGACCTATGCAAGCTAGATCAAAGAAAGAAGAATGATCATGATGATGTCCAAATGAGGGTCACTTGACATGTAATTATAGCCATCCGAGGGTGTTTGATTTCTATTTTGGGTTGACCTATCCTTTTGTGCACATGTGGGCTTCAATTCAAAAATATACTTTCCCTTGTCCAAATCAAGTGCTTCCAAAGTCAAAATTGGTCCTCTAGAAAAGAGGAATCTAGTCCCATGATTGGAATGTATCGTTGAGATGAAAAATTAACATTGGTCACCAACCATCACAATATATGCAAGTGAAAAATAAAATTGCAATGAGCTGAGCAATATCAATTGATGGGATTCCTTTAATAATTACATTTTGTAATAAAATATGAGAATATAGTGAGAAACAAAGTGGAAGACATATATGCCACTAAATCATCAATTTTAACATGGAGAGCCATCATGAATATTGGTCCATTTGATCATGAAGAATATTACAACGAGTTGTATGAGGAGATGTTGTCCATTTGATCATGTAGAGTAGTATAGAGTTGTATGAGGAGATCTTGAATTTTCAGACATAGATCAACAAGCTAGTATCCATAGAAGTTGCAAAGAAACCAAACGATCAAATTTATATGTTCAAGAGGTATTTCTTTATGAGTTAGGGTGGTTTGCATTTTGAAAATAAGGCAACCAAATCCAATTGTTAAGGGTATCTCATTGTCGAAAAGAAATTTCCACATTTGAAAATATATGTGCATTCTCAAAGCATACATCAAGGTTTTTCAAGGTATGTTAGTGCATGCGCACTTTCAAATATTTGACCTACAACAACTACCTCACCTTATATAAGTCACTAATAATTTACATTATATGTTACATTAACTTTGATAACATAATTCTCAAAATAAAAAACATATGAGGTGGCTATGCAACTTGTAGAAATCCTATTAGCTATGATAGCATAGTTAATACTATCTAATTGGAGATTAAAGGGAACATAGTGATATTTAAATTAATAACATATACATAATATATGAAGAATTTGTTATTTAAAAAAAAAACATATTTTTTTTTGTAAGGAGAACTCCTTATAAGATTCAACTAATGACGCATAGCCATACATGCCACATATAATGTGTTTTTGAAGAGTATAGCATGAAATATTGTTAGGTGAAGAGTATAGCAACAAAATTTCACCAAATGTCAGGCGAGAGTGTTTGACAATATCAACCCAAGTTGGGCTTTGATACCAATGTAACAAACCAAAGTTGTTGGTATGTAAAATATCCAAAATAACATGCCAACGATGAGAAATATACAAAAGATAAATATAATGTATTTGAATATATGAAAATGATTGATTAATAAATCAAAATGAGCCTTGTGAAAGTATACTTATAAACATTGACTAGTCATGGAGGTGAAATACTTTACTAGCCCAATGAATGCACTTAACAACTAAGAATTTTAGATATCTATCACCTTAGAATGCCTGCCTTTAAAGTGATTACATAGTCAATCTTTAAAATTATGGAAGGAACCTAGAACTCTATCACTTTGGGAAGCTAAGGTTTATAATGGCACCATCATCGAGGCTCAGGTGTACAACATGGAAACAAAACTTTCGTAAAACAACAACGAATTACCCCATTGCAATACTATATTTAAAGTCATTAATGCCCATATGCAGAAGAAACTATTTTAGATTATTTAAGTCATACCACTTTGCTATTACAACTTTGAAAAACTAATTATATGCACTGACCTACCACAACAGAACACCTATAAAAAATAACTTTGATTTATACTAATATATTTTTGCATCTTCACAAAGTGGCCAAATATAATCACTAGAATGAAGAATAACACAAATGGAGTTGTGTGGTTTCATTTTCAAAAGGTACACCCTAGGGTTGGATGCCCCTTATAAAGCTAGTAAGTGATAATGGAATTCAATTTGCTAAAAAAAATCATCAAGAAATTAATAAAATAGTTTTTAATAAGTCATCACATTACCAACATGAAAATGTGGTGGTTCAAGCAACAATAAATATAATCTCCAATACATTGAATACATTTTGTATATTGGATTAAAAAAATAAGGTGTAGTTCCTTCTCACAATTCTCTAGGAAATCCAAAATCCACAATCACTCCATGGGCCATTCATCCTTTGAACTGGTGTATGGCTAAGATACCATAATCTTGATCAAATATTTAGTATAATTGTTGCACATAACACTAGTGTCAAGATGCGGTGATAATGATTTCTTAAAATAATTTTCGCTCAAATGTTTAGAAATGGATAAATCTAGATTATGTGTATATCAATAGAAGGAGGTGAAGGGTGATAGAACTAAGCATGCACATGAAAAAAATATAAAGAATGGAGTGTATTTTTTATTTTTTACACCAAGCACAAAAAACATTAGGAAAATTGTAGTCCTAATCCCTATGAAAGTATGTTTTGGGCAAGCTTCAAAGCAATGGACACAAAACTACAAACACTGGATGGACAAGAAATTATGAGCCTTGTAAACAAACCTCGAGCAAAACAAATTTAGGGTTGGATGGAAAGCAACCATAATGAAATTCTTCCACCACACCAATGCTCACATCAATAATGTGATGTCAACAATATATCATCACCGCCCTATCATGAAATGTCACACTTGGATGGCATGGAGACATGAATCTTTAACTGATTTGGTTTGAAATGATTTTTCACTAGAGCTTCAATTCCTAACAAGGTAATACAAGTAA